>JAWMRA010000113.1:108422526-108477856 GCA_035584735.1 Pseudotriccus pelzelni
TCATCTCTCTCCTGGCTGCCAGCTCTGACCTTGAAGGCTCCACTATCTCTCCGGTTGGAATTCTTTCTGCAGCAGCTTTGTCCAAGTTCTTCTTTACGTTTTTTTTCTTCACTCTGTTATACGTCTGGTCAGGGGGGGCTTCAGTGCTGCTTCTGCCCCCGGCCCAGGGCCAGGGGAGGAGAGAGGCCTGGCCCTCCTTGGGGCCTGACACGTCCCTCCTACATGGCTGCTAATTTTCTTCTGCACCACAACCTTCTCTTCAGTTTTTCTTGAAGATGTAATTAGCAAGGGTGTCACCTAAACTCTTGATTGGCCTTTGTCCGGAAATTACCTGGACAAACCAATTCCAATCCCCAAGGAGGGGTGGACCCTTGCAAACCCATGACAAGAATGCTGCAAAAGAGTTTGCAGCAGATGTCCAAGTGCTTTAGTTGTGGTGGGCAGAGGAGGCCACATCCAGCTGCTGGCAAAGTATCCCACATCCTTAACAACAGAGAAAGAAAGATGTAAAAAATATATTTCCTTTTTTAATGTTGCATCAAGAGGTGGAGGCCTAGAGAGCCAGAGGAGATTAATCAGACATTTGTAATCAAAAAACTTCACTGTGTATTCTTGTGCACCAACTTCTGATCTGGTATCAACCACTAATTGCCAGCAGAGACATTTTTCACTCCTCCAGCAGCCCATAAAGGCACCAGAATCATCAGGGTTTGAGAGAGAGCTGACTTCAGGTGAGATATACTCAGTCATTGACAGGCTGGGTACCTGATGATGCTGCTTGTCAAAAAGGGGCCATTCAGACCACCTACTCTGAGACCCCCTGTGTGCTTGTGTTATTTTATTTTCATCTGCTATCAGATGCCTGTGGTTTTGCTGCTACGATATTATCAACACGTGTTGTATTAACCTCCAGGGTTTAAAGTGGGCTCTTACTTCAACAAGTAAATATAAAAACAAATGCAGCAGTGGGGGGATTTTCTGCTAATGTTTCCTCGGTGAGTTTTGTATCACACTGTGGGCTGGGGTGACCTGCCTCCTGTGCATTGGACTTGTGGGCTCAGCTGTGATCATTTATTGCTTGCTCTTCTGCATTTATATTAAAGTTGCTCTATGGCAGGTGCAATTCCTGACATTGATTTCCCATGTTTGCTGTATTTTGCAAAGGCTTTTGGCTCACACTTCCCTTAAAGTTGTGTTGGGCCAAGAGTGCAGACACTTAGTGCAATTATAGTGATAGGTGGTAACTTGAGCTGCTGTAGCTGGATTATGGATTATTATTTTGGGCCTCAGTCTTTAGGAAATCTCTTCCCCCTGTGGTCTGTGTGGGGCCTGTACATGCAGTGCTTCTGTGGCCCTGGCTATGCCCATGGGATGATGTGGGAAAAAATTCTGTGCTTTGGTTTTGATAAAGTTTAGCTTTTGTGTGGAACATTCAAGTAACAACACTAGGCTTGCAAATCAAACATTTGAAAATTAAGAAACATTAAAAATAAAAGTAGTTTTACCTATTTAAATCCAAGTTTTTATGTTATGAGTTACTTTTTAATAAGAATATGCTATTTTTTCCAGCTCTGTAGGACTCCAGTGTTGTCCACGGGACAGCTGCCTCACAATTGTTTTCTTTATTTTTCTGGTCCTTATGGCACTGGGGCATTATTTACCATGTGTTTAATGCTATTTAAACCTTATTCTGTTATTTAACCCCTATTCTGCTCGTTGCAAATGTCCGACAAACAGGGATACACTTACCCTCCTGGAAGGAGAGACTGGAATGCTAGCTGAGTTGCACAGATGAGGATCCGAGGCAGAGAGATTGGCATCATGAGCTCCAACTGCCCAGTATTCCAGAGACAGTTCAGTATCTGCCTTTTTCTCTCTAAGGGGCGGCCCCTTACCCTTCTCTCAAGCTGTGATAGGCAGGAAGAAATATGTGGTACTCAGTACACAATTTCTTCTGCATTACTATAATACCTGTATGAAAATGGATTGCACAGGTTAAAATGAACATTGAGGTTGCAAAGTCAGCTGCACATAACTAAATGTTGTGGGTTAGCACCCGTAGGCAGCTAAGCACCACCCAGCTGCTTGCTTGCCTCCCCTTCCCATCCCCAGCAGGATGGGAGAAGGGAGAGGGGAAGGGAAGAAGAGTAAAAGCAAATAAACTCATGGATTGAGATAAAAATAGTGAAAGAGAAGTGGAAGAAATAAGGAAGAAAGCAAAATAAGAGATGTAAAGGCAATCACTCACCGCCTCCCATGGGCAGACTGATGCCCAGCCAGTTCCCAAGCATAGATGGCTGACTGACCTAACCCCCACTCCACTGTTTTATTACTGAACATGGTGTTGTATGGCACAGAATATCTCTTTGCTTAGCTGGGGTCATCTGCCTGGTTGTGCTCCTTCCAACCTCTTGTGCGGACCCTCAGTCTGTTCACTGGGAGGGGGCAGAGAAACAGAGAAAGACCTGATGGTGTAAACACTGTTCAGCAGTAGCTAAAACATTAATACATTATCAGTACTGTTTTGGTTACAGATCCAAAGCACAGCACTGTACAAGTTGCTACAAAGAAAATTAACTCCATCACAGCCAGACTCAGTACACTGAGGAAAGGGCAACATTACACTTGCATTTTATTTGTAATATGAGCGGGTGGATACTATAGGAAGCATAGCTTTTGTTGTCTTTTTCTGTTTGGTTGGTTGGTTTTCTTTTTCCTTTTCTTAGAGTAGTCATGTTTTGAGGGTTACTTTATTTGGGATGAGATAGCAGTATTTAAAATTGGGTTGCGAATTTGGGGTCTGTCCTTGGAACATATTCTAAGAGGTCTATAAAAATGAGTTTTGAAGACATTCCTCCAAACTTTTTTTTTGCTTGCTTCCGTCACTTCATAGAAAAGGAAAAAGAAAAGTAAATGTGTCTATTCAAAGGCACAAATAAAGATCTTGCAGTGCAAGTGATATTGCTAAAAATAGAGCCCCTGGGATTTGTTCAGTTGATTTCTCCCTAGATTTTTATTGTGTGGGTAAGCCCTTGGAAACTGAGGTTGTTGATCTGGCTGTTTCCAAAGCACGTCCGTCTCCTCATGTGTCTTTTGTACAGAGGCTGCTTCTGTTGTGTTAACACTGTTTGCTTCCTGGTTTATGTGCTCATCTGAATTCCAGCTCAAAGAGGTTAAAGCTTTATAAAAGTGAGTGGAGCAAGGAAGTGGCTCCACAGTTGATGATGAAGCACACACATCTGTGACCCACGCTGTGCTCATATGTTAGTTTATTGTTGGCCTCACAATAAAGGAGAGCGCTGGGTTTTTGTTCAGCTAAACAACTTTGATGGAATGAATTGTATAGAAAAAAGAATAGATGAAGCCTGGCTGTTATTTGCCAAAATGCTCTTTGTTTTAGCTGCGTTGTGGGGGATGCAGAACTCCCAGAAGAGGATGGTCTCTATAGCAGCCAAGGGGGTGCTGATGGATTGGATAGGGACACAGAGACAGAGGGTCAGCAAGAAAGGGTGAAAAATTTTTCTGATTCTGCCTGCCCTTTGGGTTTGCTTGTCTTTAGCTGACAGCCCCAGGCTGTATTACAGGAGTAGAGACTCTGCTATACCTGTAAGTGGCACTGTAAATGTGTATGGTGTCACTTGCCATGGGTTTGGTTCAGACTTAATGTGGACAGATAGCAGTTAGTGCATTTTGGCAATGGTACAGCCAGTGGCTGGAGTGTAAAGGTCTATCAGCAGCTGCAGGAAACTGAATGCTTGGTGTTAGACAATACATTGTTCTTGCCAGATAAATGAAAATCTCTTTATCTCTCTTTTCACAAACGTTGTCCATATAATTGGAGGGCAAGGTTCAAGTTCAAACTGATAAGATTATTTTGCTTCCCTGAGCTGCACGACAATGGTCCCCTTGGCAAATCAAGCCTTGGACCTCCTTTTGCTGTAATGGGAACCAATCTCATTAGAAACAGAGCTGGATTAGTGAGAGTCCAACCTACCATACAGATCCACATTCTGACCCCAGCAGGCCTGAAATGCCCTTTGTTCATTCACTCAGCCTCCTCTGAGCTTTCCCATCGCTCTACATCTGTGTGGTGGAGCTGGGGGTGATTACTTCTGCTCAAGCAAAGCCTGCTGGAGGGTGAAAAGGAAGCTGATTGGTCAGAGTGGCATCACAATGTGAATGATAAAGTGTTTTTAAAATGCTTCTCTTGATTCAAGTCATGGCAGTACCAGACCGACTAAGTTTTATGTTGTACCGTTTTGAAGATTAAGGGGCAATTTTCTCTCATTTGACTTGTGAGACAGAAGTGGATCCTTTTCTGCCTCTCAACATTACTGTCTTCTACAAATCAGAAAATCTGGACTTATTCACATCAATCTCCCCAACATTTAAACACAGGGGCAAAAGGAAGACAAACCTTTTCATCTGTGACCTGTGTTGGTTCTGCCCGTCTTTGTTGGTGCTGGTTGTTGGCTCCTTGTGGGTTGCATGTGGACTGTCCAAGCTGCTTTATCAGACAGCTGAGACAGAGAGCCCTGAGATGACTCTGTGCACGCCAGTGCCAGCAAGAGAGCAGCACAACTGTGCCTGCAACAGGCTCTTTGGGAGATGTTGGGGCTCAGGAGCAGTGCTGAGCAGTGGGGGTGCTGCTTATGGATGCTCATGGACCTGACTGTGTTGGTCCTAACTCCATGCTGGTGTTGTACCTGCTACTGTTGTCTATTGTTTTTCTTCCTCACATTCTGCTTTTGCCATCCACTCTGTCTGTCTGTCTATCTGTCTACTTATTTGTATGATCTGCAGTTTTTTCTCTTCCTGATTTCCCCCAGCTCTGGGAGATTAGACGTACAGTCCTGGCTGATTCTAACTTCTGCCATCAGATGAAACCATGTTTAGGATGCTAAAAGGAACAAATACCACTTCTTCCTGGCTTAAAGAGCATTTTCTGATCCTTGAGGAAATTCTTATGCCCTTGCAACTCTCCTATGTCCTACTTCTCTGATGGGTCTTGGAGGTATTGCCTCAAGTTTGCTGCCTGGCTAGAACTTTGTGCTTGAAACAATCTGTCAAGGGAGGGCAGACTGTGGGCAGTGTTTGAAAGTGGCATCAATGAAAGAATCATCCTGGCCAATTATTGTAGTAATTTTTGCAATTGATTGGCCTGGAGGCTGATGCTGAAGTGGTGAGGAGGTCTGACTGGTTGAGTAATTCATTATAAAGCAGTGGAACTATTCACTTTTGCCCACTCCAGATGAATATGAAGTCTTTTTTTTTTTTTTTTAAATATGTGTCATAAGAAGACCAAGGGTTAACCAGGGTAATTAGCACTGCTAAGCCAGAGTTTGTCTCTCACCAGCCAGGCTGCAAATGGGCAGCCAAAGAAACAGATCTGTCTTCTGTTCTTGCTACATTTCTGGATATATTTTAAGGTTTCTCAGAAAGACCAGAACAATGAAACGCCCGTTGACAATAGCAATCTCTTTTCTTCATGGTGCAGCCTGAGCAAGCATTCAGACCCTTTCCTTCTGGGATTGCTCATTTCCTTTTTTTTCCCCTTCTCCTGAAATAAAAACAATACTCCCCCAAAAGCACAACTATGCAGTGCTGTGGCAGAGCCAGCCCCTGTCACTCCATCAGGCAGACACTGGATGGGACATTGTCTTCTGTTTTCCCTCTCTAAGCGGCAACTCAGGGAAAACAAATTGCTGCAAAAAACCCCCAAACCCTTTTCATATATTGTTTTAGTGCTGTCAAAAATAGTAACTAATGCCCATCCTGAATTTCTCTCTGTCATTTTTCCAGGGTTGCCATCCTTTATGCGCACAGAAGGGAATGAGGCACATGAGAAAGAGTTCACAAGCAGTGAAATGAAATATCATCAAACCAGTTGGAGCCAGAATCTTTGGGTGTCCTGAAGTGTGAGGCTGTAGGCCCAAGCCTGGTTCAAGTGTGAGGGAGCCTGTGATTAAAAAGGCTGTCACAAACCTCCTGTGTGTCCCTGCCTACACAGCCCTGAAACTCACTGTGAAAATCAGGGGTCTGTGGGACCCAGCTTCTGTTTTCACGACTGTCTCTTCTCATTACGTGTTCCCTGATTGTCTTCATGTGTCTTTCACTGTAGCTTGAGTCCTTGCTGGTTTTCTTGGAGCCCAAATTCCACAGTTACCTGGATTGTGGTAACTTCTATAGTTTGGGAAGTTGAAGGATGTGTGTACTCCTCCACTAATAGTGCTGCCTCCCTGAAGACCTTTTGGGACAAAAAGGTCTCCTGAAGTAGAGAGATAACCGAGTGATGCTTAGGTAGGCAGTCTGTCTATCTAGATGGTCTATCTGTTGCTTTCAAGTGAATGATCCTTTCTGTGAGTAGTTAGACGAAGTTACTCCTGGAAAGGATGGCTTTTTTTGTGTTGCTGCAGTTCAAAATATTGGAGTAGGGTCAAAAGTAGCATAGAGAGGGTTTACCCATATCTGTGAAGTTTGCCTGCAATGTTTTTGACGAGACACTGCAGTAGCAAGTTGCCAGCCTCCAAGACCAAAAGTGCTGTCTGCCTGTGCCATGCAGATGTGGCTGGTAGGACCATTTTCTTTGTCAGCTGGGCCTGATGGTGGGCTCTGATATTACTTTCTCCAGTATCTGATGCCTCTCTTGTGAAGGTGGTAGAGAATGAAACACTTCTACTGACTTTTTTCACCACTGGGCCTGTGGTCGATCCCCCTCTGCTCCCCAGTGCAGTGTCGGAATTATCTGGGTCCCAGCTTTGTATGTTACATCTTACAAAGGACCAAATCAGCCTGACCCACCTTGATCTCCAGGGGAGAACTTGTTGTTTCCTTTCAGTAGTTTCTTTTCAAAAGACAGAGAGAGACTTTTTACAAAGGCCTGTAGTGATAGGACAAGAGGTAATGATTTTAAACTGAAATATTTAGACTAGACATAAGAAAGAAAATTTTTAATGGTGAGTGTAGTGAGACATTGGAACAGGTTGCTGTCGCTTAGGGAAGCTGTGGGTGCCCCATCCCTGGAATCATTCAAGGTTATGGTGGAAAGCCCTTTGGGCAACCTAATCTAGTGAAAGATGTGGGGAAGGTTAGACTGGATGATCTTTAAAGGTCCAGTCAAATCCAAACTGTTCTGTGCTTCTGAGACTTCAGAATTGTCTTTAAACTCAGACTTGTCCCTTTGTGTAAAAATCTTCTACTGGTTGAAAACTACTTTTCTGCCACGGAGTTAGAGAGGGCTGCAGGATGCTGTTAGTGAGATTTGCCATAGTGTCCATGCCTGCTGGATGTGGAATTGCCTTATAAAGCCCTTCTCAGCCTTGTTGGTATTGATGGATTAGTGCAGAGTTGCATTTGTGTGTCTGCTGGCCAAAGCAGCCCAAGCTACAGAATGCTGGACGGGGAGGGAGTCTGGCTGGATGCCTGATCCCTTCTTTCAGGACCTTTCTGGCCCATTTCCTAGTATAGTTTTCTGGAGAACATCCGAGCTGCCTCCATCCCAGCTGTATGTCATTGGCGCAAAGGCAGCACTGATGGATGTGGAAAGATCAGGCTTTTCCCTGAACACTTGACCTGGTGGTGGGGAAAGAGTGAGGTCAACACCTCTTTCTGCTCTCGAAGGATTAGCTAACAAGGGCCAATAACTTTTCACTTGGGGTTTTTTCCATTGGTGACAATGAGTGTGATTTGCATTGCAGAGAAACTGTCATGTAAATGGTGTCTGGCTCATGTGATAAGCGAGGTCAGCTGTGCTCCAACCACTGCGGGATGTGCAGTGAGGGTAAGAAGTTTTCTTAGACATCAGGCATGTGGAGGGAACACTTATCACAGAAATGTGGTGGGGAGAGGTAGGGAAATACCTCTCAGATGGTGTATTTAAACAGAGACTGAGCATGCAGGAAACTGGTGGACTGAGGTAAAAATTTACTCTCCCAGGCTGTTCTCCACCTTAATCTTGCCTGGTTGTGTGAGGGGAGGATCCAGCCTTCCTAATGTCCAGGCACAAGCAAAACTTGATGTATTTTGAAGTCTGAGGACAGCTGTTTTATTCTCAGTCTGATGGCTTGTTCATACTAGTACTTCAGGGATAAAAAATTTTTGTTGTCTAATGTGGCTTTTAAGATTGTTCTGGAAACTTTAAAACCTGCAGTAGTAAATCGAAGGCTGCAAATTAAGCACCTTGGGGGCTTGGCCTTCAAGGCAAGACAGGCCAGGTGCTTTTTGTTTGGTTTTTTTAACTAAATTTTTTAGCTTTACTTTGTAAATTGTGCTGTTTCTTCCCTCTTCTCCCTCTAGTACTGTACTTCCAGCAGATCTCCAGTGAACAAGCACACTCAATAAATCTATCAGAAGTAACTCACAGTTGCAGAGGACTGCTTATTCATGGCTATAGAAGGATTTCTCTGTAAAGAATAAATACCAGTAGCACTATTTTGCAGATAAAGAAACTGAGGCACAGATTGTACCGCTGGCAATGGAAGTGTTCTCCTTAACTGTTCCAAAGACACCTTCATCTCACCTAAGTTGTTCCTCATGATTTCTAGGGGATACTTCATCTGATCTGCCTTGCAGCTACATGCAGAGATCACTGGCATCCCAGGGTTGCTGATTCCTCTCCATTGACTCAAAGAGGATCCACACAGCTCCTTTAGACTAGATATATCCTGCTTAAAACCTCACTAAAGTGGGGAGCAGCAAAGCTGACAATCTGCCTTGTAGCCCATCTCCTGGCCTGTTTTAGTTCTTGGCATGTTGTTGAAATGCAACGAATATAACGGGATTCTGTAAATCCTTCTTGTCTTTCTTTTTAGGACTCTTTTTTTCGAAACTTCCTCTTAGGGGTGTGAGGTGTGGAACTGGAATACCAACATCTGTTAGTGTCCTTACAAGTAATGTCTATGCAGTGGATTGGTAGCTTTGCAGTTGCTCTCCTACCCCAAGAAATACCTTGTACTGCTTTGATGAAATGAAACGAGTCCAAGGACTGACACTAACCTCAGTGGTTTGGGATTAGGACATTTGGGTTTTCTAGTTTTTGCTTTCCAGCCTAAGGACTTCCATTCATTGTTCGATGTATGTGCCATCTCCTATTCTCAGAAATGCTGTGCTTGTTTGAAGAGCAGAATGATGTTCATTCACTCTGAACCAACCTGGGGATTTGTTTTCTTGGGTGTTGCAAAACAGACTAGGTGTAACTGCTGCCATTAGGAGGTGATGGGCTAATCTCATTAGTTGATGGGACAAAACACTGGGGCCAGTGGGCTGGATAATGAAATATGAAGATAAATTTGGATGTGCCAGATGACCTGGCATAGTGGTTCCACTAATTTGGGAGGAAGGAAAGCCAACAGTAGCTTTGAAGAACAAAAGCTGTAGCAAGAGGCAGCATGTGATTTCTCTGAGCTAAAAAACTGTTTTTGAGATTTCTCAGATGAGTAGAGGCCTGTGGGATCCATCCAGACCTGCTGTCTTCTTTTTTTTTTCTTTTTTTTTTCTTGTTGCCTTTTTAGTCACTTTCGGACAGCGGCAGACAATCCTCCAGCAAAAGTTAATGAGGCACTGGCAGCATATTGCTGTGCTCGTATGATCTGTGGCTCAGCAAGAGGAAATAGTCCTGACCACTCATTCTTTTGGAAGTGGCTGATAATTAATTACTTTTGTAGGGAAGGTTGTATTTATGGTGTCCCCTTATCTACAAATGGGTAATACTTAAGATTCAGAAATCCCAATATTTGTTTTTGGGATGAGATAGTAGGCTCTTTCAGCATAATGATTTGTCTGGTCTCAGCACTTCATTTTCTGGGATCAGTCCTTTCATCCTCACAAAAACAGGCAAGAGATAGAGGTATGTGGGATAAAAAACAGAGAAGAAAAAAAATTGCAGTTTTCAAGAGTGATCGCTGAGATAGGGACATCTATACTTTGGCTTGTCCCAATCTGACATACCGTGACCACATTTTGCTTTCACGGAGGACTCACTGATTCCTTTAATTTCCATTCAGTTTTTGTGTGCTTGGCACCAGCACGCGCTGATGCACCAGCACACACTGAGGCACTTCCCATCCTGAGTTTCCCTGCAGGGTTGTGCCACAAGGGATACTCCAAAGTGAGGGGGAAGAAGTTGTAGTCCTTTTGCACCTTGCTCCGTGCTTGACAGAAGCACTCATTCCTTACCTCTCTTACCTACCCTCACCAACATTTTTCCAGGAAAAAAACAACGAGAAGGGTTTGCCAAGCTTGGCTGTATTGCCTAAAACTAAAGCTGAGGAAATCCAATTGCACACGCTGGCAACTCTACCTGGCAGCGCCCCCGTGCTATTTTCTTTTAGTGGGCATTCAGTGCAGGCAGAAGCTTGTCCTGGGCTCTGGGCCATTGCAGCAGCTTTACTGAGGAGTGCCCAAACTTGGAACAGTCTGATAATAGCTCTTAGTCCCTAAAGAAGTGTCCAGAATAGTGGCCAGGCTTCATCTGGCCGTGAAATAATGAAAAGTGTATTTATGATAAGAAATCTTATTGAAAAAGTACTTGTAACTGGGACACAGCCAGTCAGCACCTGTATTTCCTGGCAGAAGGGAAAGGAGGAACTTTTTAGTGTGTTTTAGCTGAGTGTGTTTGGTACTATGAAAGCTCTTGGGGCTGGATCTTCAGTGGGTTTACAGTAAAGTAGGCCTGATGGCAGCGATACTGCAGTGATAGTGATCTGTGTACAACCTGAGAGTGCCTTGGGTTAAACATAGCTGGATCCTTTCCCATCCCCAAAGAGTAATAAGGTTTCTTAGCACCTATCTAAATCCTATTTACTTTATCATGGGGCAAAATTAGCACGTTTTTTAGCCAGAAGTTCCTTGCATGCTGCAGTACTTTGACACAATGCATACAGCTGAGCCACCTCCAACCTAATGCCCTAAGAGCAGGCCATGTGCTGGAAGTAGAATTTAATGTGGAAAACATTAATTTGGCAAGTGATCTGCTCCTGCAAAGGGTCTGAATTCTGCTGCTGTCAGGGGACCTGACTGCCTGGCAGTCCAGGGAGTGGAGTCACTCAGCAGTGGCAGGGAAAGTCCCCGTGGAGACCCAGCCTCGGGGGAGTCTGTTGCAAGTCACAGTGGCCCCAGATGTCGGGCAGGGCAGAGGGAAGATTGATGGGGTGGGTGGGGGAGCTGAGGCAAGGAGAGTTCAAGCATCACCCTGACCCTCGAGAAGGGAAAATAGCCCCAGCCCTCAGCAAGGCTTGATTGAAGCCTGCTGTTCCCCCGAAGTGGAAAGGTCAGGCTCTGCTGTCAGATGCCCTCAAACAAAAAAACCGTGTTTATACAGGACCCACCCCTGTACCTTATGAGGTGGAGGGTAAATGGGCTTGCAGACATTCAATGCTCCTCTCTCTGGTAACGTTTTTGTCAACGAGCTGTGGAATTTCAGATTGGTCTGGTAGTAAAAGCCTGGAAGCAACTGGGCAGGGCAAACCCCACATAAACATTAACTGGAGTTAGCCCATATGAGCACAGTGTTGGTGGTCCAGGGACGATGCTGTTCAGCACTGTGGTTCCCTCGCAGAGGGGATGAGTTGTGTTTGGGGTGGTGCTTGTTGCCAGCATGTGCTTGAAACCATGTCTGAAGCAGGTCATGCCTGTACATACATACATACATGCATACATACATCCATACACATGTACCCTGTGCCCTCACAGCCTCAGTGTGTGCTGGGGGCTGCTGCTCCTGGGCAGAGCAGGGATCCCACACTTCACTGCCAGCTCTGTGCCTCAGGTACCCCAATGACCCCGCATAAGGTTCTGGCAGCCCCGATGGTTTAGCTGGAAGTGAGATGTAAGCATACTGTGTGCCTGCGGACTGTGGTCAGGAGGACAGGCATTTTGAGGTGTCCTGAATTTCCTGCAGTGGAGGTCTCTGCCAGAAAAATTGACCTTCTTTGCTCCCAGGCACCTCCCTTCCTGAATCCCCTCAACATGTGGACAGGGAATAGCCTCTGGCCACTTGAACTGTTATTGTGACCTCTCCCTGTCACAGTCTTTCAGAGGGACTCTTTTGCTCCCATGTCACCTGGTGGGTACTTGTCCAAGTGTCATATGATGCAAACACAAATGCCTCTGTCAGTTGTATATGCATGACAGAAATGCGGATATTTGGATTCAGGTATGATTTTCATGTCCTGTCCTTCATCTGGTTTGTGCTCACGTTGTAAATAAAGCTGTTTGAAGTGAGCAGCCTGTTTGACTTCCTCTAGCCAAAGGTTGGGCACCTCTTCAATTAAACACAGTAAGAACTGGCAGTTCAGGAGCCAATTTCTGTGTGAATTTGATGTTTCCAATAATGCAGAGGAGGCAGGAAAATAGCTTCAATCATCTGATTTTAATGTACCACCACAGATCTGTTGAGCCCTCCCAGCTGCTTTCCAACCTCTCCTCTCCCTTTTCACCCTTAGAAGAAGCTGAACCAAGTGCAGCTCAGCCAAGCACAGGCGGCCTGGCACCACTGCTCTGGTCCTGCACAGCTTTTATCTGTTTGTAAGTTGCTGGTATAGGATACATTGATTAATGGCCCAGTAAATTAATTGGCAGCCCTTGTGGGCTGTTTTGCAGCTGAGGGCTTGCAGGGAGCTGTTGGAGTGGAAAAGTGCAACAAAGTGCCAAGTTACTAGGCTGTGACAGTGCCCACTGTACAGGAGGCGTTTTCCCAGCAGGAAAGGGAACAAAGGAATTTTGCAGGCAGAGATTGACTCACAAGCAGGGTGAGGGAAAAGAGTTTTAAAAAACCTAAAACCAGGGGGAAAACCCAAAACGTGTAGTTCAAACACAAAGTTGGCACTCTTCAGATAGTAAAGTCTTTGCCACAGGATTGTAGCTGAAAACTGACTTATTTTTTACACAGTTTGTTTCTGTGGTGTTTCCTGTGTTGAAGGGAAGATCAAATTCTGCCTAAATCTGATGTTGTGAAGTTCTCCCTCTGCTCTTTCTTTCCTAGGCAGCAGAGACATACCTGAAGAGGGAAGAACAGGCTGTTATCTCTGCCAGCTGCTGCTGAGGCACTGGCTTTTCCCAGCTCTTCAGAGTAATTTCCTGATCAGTAAGCAGAGCAGAGGCTGGGAAATACGACTTTTTAAAATACTCTCCATGTGTGTCAACCAAACTGAATTTAAATAATGGAAGCAAAAAAGCTTCTGTTGTCCTGTAACAAATTGATATTCTGATCTGTGTGGGAAGAAAAAGGTGCCATCAAAAAAGAAAACAGATGTGAATTGTTGATGACAAGTGAAATAAAAATATTGCATCATTTTAAAATGTCATGGAGGGCATAATTTTTCTGCCTGAGGCATTAATTCATCTCTTTTGTGTGGGCCCTATTACTTACTTTCTCCAATTTTGTGTAAGAAGCTATCAAGGCTTATTTGAATTGCCTGGAATTACAGGATATAAAGCAAAATTGCCTTGCTCTGCCTTGGTCTGAGGTGGTTTCTTGTGTGAAAATACTGCTTTGCAATGATGTGTCCTCACCTGAGGGTCTGGAATGTAGCTTCTTCCATGTTCAGTGTTGTTATAGTTCCCTAATGGGCAGCAAGGAGGGAAATGCAGTCCCAGAAATTGGTTCCTCTGAATGAGGAGAAACAGAGATTTAAGTAATCTTAACCAAGCAGGATCTTAGCTCCTGCTCAGGCTCCTGGCTTCTTGATTATTTTTTGGTGGGAAGTAAGGGTTCTAAGCAGGACCCAAGAGCTAAATATTGTATCAAATCTGGGTCTGAGCTTTAAGTTGCTGGATTATTTGTCTTTGGAATAACAAATGGAACAAAACTTTGCTGTGGGATTCTAACCTTACCAAAAAGGAAATCTGACTTTAGGGCTTCTGCAATCCAAAATGCTGCAACATTGTAATGTAAGAACTTCCTCTGTGTGTTCAAAATTGTTAAACCCGATTTTGATAGGTTTAATTTTATACTAATTCAGAAGTGTGGTCTTGTTCTGGAGTTCAGATGGGGGAAAACGTGTACAGGAGTTGTGGAAGGGATTGCAGCAGAGAGCAGTTTTCCAGCTGTTTCCTGGCTCCAATGCTTTTTCCCCATGGCGTGGCTTGCTGTCCCTCTGTCTGCCACACGAGAAGGCTTCTGCATGGGGATGTAAGAATAGCCTGACCAAAATAAAATAGAGCACATGGCTTGGGGGTGAGAGCTAGAGATAGTGGGGCAAGTCTGCTTGCTTGATGGGTGCTACAGGTTCTTCAAAGAGTGAAAAAAGACCAGTAATATTTTGCCTTAAAGACCTCACTGTGATTTTCTGCCCATGTCATACATCCAAGGTGGTTGATTAACAGGATTCATTAGAGGAAATCGATGTTAACTTTATTATTTGGTTTGTTCTGATTAGTCAGAGGTCACTAACCAGACTATTCCCTTGGCAAATGGCTTTGACTGGAAGAGTGGGAGTGTGTCTGCTCAGAGACGTGCATTGGCAGTGCTGGTTGTGCGCTCAGTGTTGGCAGGACTGATAAAAGCTGCTTTCTCTCCCCATGGGAAAGAGAAGAGCACCTGAGTGCTTCACCCAGCAGATCTTTACTTACACACAGTTGTGCCTCACACCAGTTTATGTGGAGACACACTGGCAGGCCTTGTGTTTTCCTTGTCTTTGCATAATGAGACACCAAAATATCGCTTGTCTTGGCTAAACAACAGAAATATAGGCTGTGATGAATTGCATTTGTGCCTGTTTCTGATCGTATTAAGGTGCCTATTTCAAGAGCCAGGAAGAAAGACAAGTGTTTACATTTTCTTTAAATGCTGATGCAGGCTCTTGGCCCTTGAGTAGTCCAGATTAACGCAGAGCCGAGAGTTCTGGCTTAGGGCCACAAGGACAGATTATTCACTGTACTTTGAAAGGGTGTTGGGTTTCTGGATCTGACCTTTTGGGTGGATAAATGGGAGGATTAGCTGCTAAGGAAGCAATTATCCATTCTCTATAATTAATATCTCCTTCTTACTCTCTGGTGTTACCTGACCTGGAACCAGAACCTGTTGGTGTTGCCAGTTCTGTGTAATTACCACCTTTAAAATGAGGGCTGGAGTCCCCAACCTTTCGAAGGCAGCACAGTGGAAGAGGGGACAAAGAACACAAGGGTGAAGTTATTGAATCAAGCTCCAGTGACCAAAACAATGGAGATCGGGATGATTAAAGACTGCAGCTTTGTCCCTGAAGTAACTCTCTACCCTTTAATGCCACTGTGTCTTTTGACATGAAGATTAAATATGCCTGCTATTCTTCTGAAACAAAGCCCGCCCTCTCAATAAAGCAAACAGGTGCCTAATGCTTCTGCACATGCCTTTGGAAAGGTTGCCTCTCCCATCAATTCTGTGGTGTTTTCAGCTGTCACAGTTGAAAATGCTGTCTTGATCAGGTGCAGCTAGAGACTGTCATTCTGCACCATTGTTTCCCATTTATAAACCCATGCAGATGTAGCTGGAAGCTGATACCATCTGACAGTTCTAGGAGGGGGATATATTCTTTTTGCTCCACTTTTAAAAGCAATCCTGGGTTCCTCATTTATCCCTCTGTTGATTTTGAGGTATCTATAGCATCTATTTCAATTGTAAAGAAGACTGAAAAAAATATTTAACAGTTCTATGGAAATGATAAATTTTGGTGTGTATCTGGATTTTTACCCCCCCATATATTCAATTTATATAAAGTTATCAATAGTTAAGCATATTTAATTGTATCATTAATAAATAAATATTTTGTATATGATTCTAAGAAGAACGGAGCAGCAGCACAGACAATCAAACCGTATTTCCCTATTTGGAAGCATTTCTTGTTAAACTTTTACACACAAACCCCACTTTTGGAACAAAAATCCAAAGGAAAATAAACTTTTAAAACATGTAGCTACAAAGTTAAATATTAACTTATTTTAAAACTTCTAACAGGGTTTACTGGTGCTTTTAAAATGTGCTTGTAAGTTAGAGATTCATTGCAGACTCTTATTTGATGCCATTGCTGAAGAAGCAACACAGATGGAAGTTAGTTATTTGTCCCTTGCACTGTATTTTGAGATAAAGGGAAATCAGAGTTAATAAATTAAGGACAACTAAACCCTTTATAGATATGTATTTTAGACTATGCTATCTGAATGCCAAGAGGTTTGTCAGTTAAGTGAAGTGTCAGTGGGGAAATGCTTCTGGGAATGATGAGGCTTGAGCAGGTAAGGTGGGACTTGGTGCAGCACAGAGGTAAATGGGGAAATCATATAAACATGTGGTGAGATTATGCCCTGCAACCTGGCTGTGGGATCATCTTTCTGTCTGCTACACACTGAAAGCAAAAACAAGCAAAGAGGGTGGAGCATTTACAGGCTGAACAGGAGCATTTACTCAGAGGAGACCTCTGACATTGTCTTCTGGGATCCCATCCAAGGAAGAGATAATCTATCAAATAGTTTTCTGCAGAGCTGTAACTCAGTAAAATAGCACCCAATAATCTGTTTAACATGCCTCGAGTGAGTAGAAATTTTTATTGAATAGTCAAAAATAAAGCAGAAATTTGCTATTTGTGAACTAAGATCTTTTTCCAGCTAAGAAGAGGAGGCTGAGTTCCCAGGGAAAATACCTTCCATGATTACTGCAGACACTGGAAAATGTTATTTTATTGATAGAAGGGGGTGTCAACTGCTACTAATAGTGTGGAGTCATTCTCAGAGTGGGTTCCCCCTGCCTGGGGTGGACCTGTTTGTCTGAACTCAGTGGGAGATGGACTGAATTGGCACAACTTAACCCTGTGTCATGCAAGAACCTGAGGACTGTTATATTGCCCTTGAGGCAAATTGAACAGGGAGACAAACACTGACATTGCAGATTCAGAAATAAAACACGTGAGGAATGTGGAAGCTGAAGATTCTGAATGCTCTTGCAGATTAGTTGGTGCTGCCTTTTGTTAAATCAAGGAGGTCACTCTCTGTTATTGTAGAAGATGTTTGTCTTGGTTTTCAGAATCCACATGGACCAGCCTGCAGGGAAATTTCAATTAGATCGCTGTTGTGTTCTTTTAAACTTACTAGTTCAAATCAAATATTACATTCAAATAATAGAGTAGCACAAGTCCTTTTCAGTTAATGGATTATCATTAAGTAGTAGCAGTGATATTTTATAGTACTCATCATTTCTCAGCTATGTGTAGGATTTGCCTGTCCTGTGCCACCACTTGCTTTTTAATATCAGAGCAACTGCAGAATATACATCTACCTTGATGTGGTTGAATTAGGAGCATGGTGATTCTTCTGTGTCTCAGTTGGTATTCCACATAGGTATAGAATCACAGAATGGTTTGGTTTGGAAGAGATCCTGAAGATCATCTAGTTCCAAGCGCCCACCCCCCCCGCCATGGGCAGAGACATCTCTCATTAGACCAGGTTGCTCAAAGTCCTGTCCAACCTAGCCTTGAACACTTCAAGGGATGGGGCATCCACAGCTTCTCTGGGCAACCTGTTCCACTGCCTCACTACCCCCACTGTAAAGAATTTTTGTTGGTCTTCTTGGCTAGAGAAGATTTCCCTTGGCAAGCTGTCTTCAGACTTTTCCAGTGATGAGAGTTGACACTTGATCTCCCAGAGTTGCCAGCAACACCGATATGAGCTCCCTTGGTACTCGCATCATATCTGCTCTTGGTGACTGTTCAAACCTCGAAACTCGTGGTCAACCCTTTTCCTCTCAGTCCCAGAAGGGCTTTTTGGTTTCTTTCGACATTCTCAGCCTTTACTTGCCTCAGAGATAACTGCAGTCTCTCTCCCACCAAACACTCAACAGTGGCAAATCATGACATCTGCTATAGCAGTAATAATTACTTTAATGAGAAATAAGTAAAGTTATAATTAATTCAGTCTGTCTTTGGTTGCACCCATACATCTGTTAACGGTTACTCAAGGCACTTTTAGATTTTTCCACAGTGTCTTAAATGTACTTTGAATGTAAGTAAAATAAGGATTCTCCCTTAATCACCTGTCTCCAGGAGATGGAGCTCCAAGAAAAACACCAATTACTGTTAGGTTTGTAATTTAAATTATGAAGGTTAGAAACACTATTTCTATGTCTCTGGATGGGAAGACTTGTCAACAGCTCAATTACCACGAGGGGATCTCATTTTGTATTCCAGAAGTGCAGGGAAAGGAACTGAGAGGAGAAAAATACACTCATTTACCTCAGATAGAGAGTGCCTGGGCCTGTATCCAGTTGTGAGTAATTCTCGCTGGAAACAAGACATGAGCATTTAACAAGGAGGGTAATTAACTGTTAGTGTTGCTTATGAAGATATTCCACAGATTTTTGCTTGTTTGGGGCTTTTCAATTTGAAAGGCAAGGGTTTGCTCAGTGAATACTTCTCTTTGAAGTTATTGAGCTTCAGTGAAAGGTTTGTCGTGTGAACACCTAAGATCTGTGTTATGGTGGAGGTCTGGCTAAACAGGCTTAATAGCCCTGCCTGGCTTTGAAATCTCCATAATTGGGTTGCACACAGGGACGTGGGGCTTGGATTTGGTTTTTACCAATTGAAAAAACCTCATACCAAAGAGAGCCTGTGCATTTGGAACTTGAATAGACCACTCTCTTTTGGCTCTGACAGCTTTCAAAAGGAAGTCCTGAAAGAGGTGAACCCCCCGATCCATGGGCACCAGAGCCCTCACACCCCGCTGTGCCCCCTGCCCTGGCTACTTCTCCTCCCTCCCAGCTTGGCCTGGATGTGCTCTCCTGCGGTCTTTGGGAAAGCAGGAGTTCGCCTGGAAAGTGCTCTGCTTCCAAAGGGACAGCTTGCTGTGCACAAATGCAGCACAGCAGATCCTGGGAGGAGGTTTGATGGGGAGAAATCCAGCCTATTCATTGCTAGACTTCTTTGAAAATATATTAATGGAAAATTTGCTTCTTGAGAGGACTGTAACTTCACCTCTAGCGTACTACCAACCAAATAGTTCAAACAGTAGCAAATGATTGCTCAAAAATGTCAATTATTATTGTGGTGGTGGAAAAAGATCTCATTTTAAAACATAACACCAAGGAACAGAGACAGTTTTTATTTTAAATAAAAAGGAAAACAGGTTCTGCAAGTTTTTTTTCTATGAGTCTTTTCCCCCCCAGTTTTTGAACCTGAAAACTCCAAATAAGATTGGAAATTTAAATGAAGAAAACCGACCAAAACCCTTTTTTCTCAAAAAGATTTTTTTTGTAATTTGGGAGGAAAAGTGTTAAGAAAAGAAAAATCAATAGTGAAGTGCACAGTCCTGTTTTTTCATTTCCTTTTTTTTTTTTTTTTATAATCTAAAACAGGTAGGGCCTTTGGTCACAATGAATGTGTAAGTATTTTAGGTGTTTTTTTAACCAACACTAAAATCAATAGTGAAGATTACAAAGGATGGCAGTTCAGCCTGAAAAATAGCTATTGCTTGTGTAGGCAGAAATGTTCACATATACTCAGCTGGAGCCCTGAATTTGTTTTTATGAGTTTAGACCAAACATCTACCCCAATAATAGTGCTCCTAAGGGATGAAATCAAATTATCACACAGCTTCATGCTGTTGGAAATGTTCAGAGCCCTTTTTCTGAAGCTGAATAACACAGAAATCAAGATGTCCCTTCAGACGAAGAAACAGATTAGTTTCTTTTTGTGAGTGCAGTATCACTGTTCTTTAATCTTATTTTCTGACACGTGGGAGTACTTTAGGGTGCAGGTGTAGTGGGTTTCTGTGGCTGGGGTTTGGTAGCGGGGGCAGGGAGGCATTGGTGCAGGGGTGGCTTCTGTTAGAAGCTGCTGGAAGCTTCCCCTGTCCCATGGAGCCAATGCCAGCCAGCTCCAGGATGGATTTCCTGCTGCTGGCCAAGGCTGAGACAGTCAGGAGTGACAGTAACGCCTCTGTGATAACATGTTTAAGAACAGGAGGTTGTTGCGCAGAAGAGATTCCAGCCAGAAGAGCAGAGCGAGAACATGGGAACAACAAGGTAGACACCAAGGTCAGTGCAGAAGGAGGGGCAGGAGGTGCTCCAGCCACCAGAACTGAGGCCCCTGCAGCCCATGGGGGACCATCGGGGTGCAGAGACCCCCCTGCAGCCCATGGAGGAGCCCGTGCTGGGGCAGGTGGATGCATGAAGGAGGCTGTGACCCCGTGGGAGGCCCAGGATGGAGCAGGGTCCTGACAGGGATCTGCAGCCCATGGAGAGGGAAGCCCACACTGGAGGAGGTTTTTCCTGACTTGTGGCCCCTATGGGGGACCCACGCCGGTACAGCTCCTCTGTGAAGGACTGCACCACTTGGAGGAGTGACCCATGGGACAGCAGATTGGGAAGAACTGCTGCCCGTGGGATGGACTCACACCAGAGAGGTCCATCAAGGACTGTCTCCCGTGGGAGGGACCCCATGGGAGCAGGGGAAGGACTCCCCTCCCTGAGCAGCGGCAGAAACAACGACTGACTGCATACCCCATTCCCCGTCCCCCTGCACTGCTGGGGGGAGGAAGGGGAACGTGAAAGGAGGGGTGGGGGGCAGGTATCTTTAAGATTATTTTACTTCTCACTCCTTTGCTCTGATCCTGTTTGTAGAAAATTCAATTTATATCCCCCCTTTGAATCTTTTGCCCATGCTGATGATCAATAACTGACCTCTCCCAGCTCGTATCTCAGCTCATGAATCCTTGTCTGTTTTTTTCTCTCCTCTGTCCAGTTGCAGTTGTGTTTGGTGTTATGATGGTGCTATTTTGGTTTTTTTTTGGTGGAGGGAATTTTTGTTATATTCTGTTTGGGTTGGTTGTCTTTGTTGACATAAGTGAAGGTCGTGTGATGAATGTGGAATTTAAAATTCCTAAATATGGGATTCACAGAGGCGAGGGGTGGAAGGTGCGTTGGCTGGGAAATGAACCTGGGTCAACGGCTTGGAAGGCAGCTGTGCTACCTATTCACCTCTGACGCGTTCACTGCAACAGCTTGCACAATGCTGCTCTTGGCCTGTGATGAGAATCTTTGGCAGACAGTCTATGGTTTCTTTAGTATCTGGTGGACGAGTCTGTTCAACATCAAAGGCAAGAGAATCCAACTGTGTTTTGTGAAGAACTGTTGCCTGTGGGATGGACTCACGCTGGAGAGGACCATGAAGGAATGTCACCTGTGAGAGGGACCCCATGGGGAGCAGGGGAAGGACTCCTCTCTCTGAGCAGCAGCAGAAACAACAACTGACCGTAACCTCCATTCCCCATCCCCCTGCACCACTGGAGGGAGGAGGAGATAGAGTTTAGAAGGAAGGAAGGGTGGGAGAAAGGTGTTTTAAAGATTGTTTTACTTCTCACTCTTTTACTCTGATCCTGTTTGTAATAAAATCAATTTATATCCCCACTTTGAGTCTGTTTTGCCTGTGATGATGATCACCAGCCCCTCCCAGCTTGGATCTCAACTCTCTCTTTTTTTTTTTTCCTCTCCTCTGTCCAGTTGCAGAGGGGAGTGAGAGAGTGGTTTAAGTGGGTATCTGGCATCCAGCCAGGGTCAGCCCACTACAGCGGGTGATATTTTGAAGTGCTGAGTTCTGTCTTTGTAACTCTCCCTGGATTTTATTATTTGCCATAGATTTTGGAGAATGATTTTCTCCAGTCACTTTTAGGCCCTGCACGAAGTACAGTAACAACTGAATGGTGCTCCTGAGAGATTCCTGCTAGGCCTTAGTTTTGGTATTGACTGTACTCTCTCTGTGGCTTACTTTTCCTTGTGATTTATAGAAGAAATCATGGATCATGTTTTGATATCTCTCATACTGTCAGACAGTGTGAGAGACAGTCCTCTTGTACTTTTGTAAACAGTTTGTGTGCAATTTCTGGAATCAGACGTGGGAGTGTGGGGTCCAGAGTGCTGGTTTGAAGGCTACAAGAGTTTAAACATATAGCCAAGGCCAGTCCATGCCAGTTGTCTTGGGGCAAGGGGAGGAAACTCTTCACTAGTTGTTATTTTTGATAGTGAACAAGAAAAACGGGCAATCAAGGCATCCTTTCTTGACATGTTGCAACGTGTGAAGCCCAAAGACCTTAGGAAATCAGCTGGGCCAGCTGAAGATGTTGGAGTCACTTTTGAGCTGATGAGCTTGTCCTTTTTGGAAGGAGGCACTGTTCCTCTGGCCCTTCTCTCATGATTTAAGGGCAGCCTAGGGAGGAAATGTCTCAACCGTTACAGAGTTAGACTACTTAGAAAATAACTTGGTGCCACACAAAACTCAGAGCAGGTGTTCCCAGAGAGTCAGAGGGCCCAATAGCTGCCATGCCTAGTCCCATGGTGTGAGTGTTGCAAGTACCAGCTTTTAATTCAGCTGTTTTAATGGTTGGCAAGAGGATGGTTTGCTTTACCCCTTCTAATTTAGGTGCTAATGCTTGACTCCTTGTGAATCACTGGTCTGCATTGTTTATTATTGTGTAGAACTGTCAAAAGCTTGGGGATCTGGAAAAATAGCTGAAGTGCATTGCCTTTCTCCCTGATTTCCCATGGCAAATTCTATACAAGGTCCCTCACTGATATTGTCACTGTAAAGTGAAGAACTGAGCTTTCTACAAACCCAGTGTTTCTTGGCAGCCTCTTTATTTGGGGTGGCTATGTCTGCGGGAAATAGACGTTGCTGCATGCAGATTTTCCCAGGATATTTCAGGGGTGATTCAAAGAATCGTTCTGGGGTTTCATTCCTCTCCCTACCAGACCCTCTCCCCTACTTCTCCCACCAAAGTGGCGGAGCTGCTAATAATTATCCTGACAAGTGGAACAACTCCTTTCTGAGGGGACCCCACACTTGGTTGTGGAGAGGAATTTGCTTTGAAGTTGTCTTCCTGCCCTGTATTGTCTACACACCTTGCTTTGTGTGAATGTGATAAATAGAAATCAAACAGACCCAGACCAAGGAAACGAACTCTAAGTCCTGCCTGTCACTCTGAAACATTTGCTGTGTTTGTTACAAAGCTGTCAGGGTTGCACTGTGCAGCCAAATTCAAAGCAGCCAAAATGCTGAGCAGCCAAATGCTGCTCTCCTCCCGTTGATTCATTTTTTTGTGTAAGAACACATCAAAGCTGATGGAAGTGGATTGAAGTGAGCTTGTTATTACTAACATCCATGTGTGACACAGTGCCAGAAACACTGTGAACTGGTACAGCTACACTGTTGTAGAAAGTAGCCCAAGACAAAGTTTGTGATTAGGATATTCAAAAGGATTGTTCCCATTATTACTGCTTAGAGTTCTCAAATCCTTCTCAGCCACGAAAAAGGAGATTTCAGGGTCTAGTGGTGAGATGAGTAGAGGGCAGAGGGCTGGGCTTCCATTCCCTGGTACTTTCACTGAATTGCAATGTGAACTCCCTAAGTTTCATCTCTGTGGCTCTTCTCTTCCCCTCTTCCTTTGCCTCTATCATCTGCTCTGAATTAGACCTTATACTTACAGGGGCAATAAATCGCTCCATTTTTTCTACTTAATGCATCTGTGTGTGGAAAAGACAGTGACTTTCCTTAAGAAAAAATAAAAGGGGAAGCGCTCATTAAAAAAAAAAAAAGGTGCAGGTTTTCAGCTGAAAATCATAACAGCTGAAGTGCCTCTGCTGACAGGGAACCTGGGACAGAAAGGCGAAGGCACAGAAAGGCTGCATAGCAGGCAAATCGTGTCTGACAAATTTGGTGGCCTTCTACAATGGTGTTGTAGCAGTGGTGGACACGGGAAGAGCAGCAGGTGTCATCTACCTGGACTCGTGCAAAGCATTTTATCTGCATGACATCCTTATCTCTAAACTGGAAAGACATGGATTTGATAGATGGAGCACTCACTGGGTAAAAACTAAGCTGGATAGTCACACTCAGAGAATTGCAATCAATGGCTCAATGTCCATTTGGAGACCAGTGACAAGTGTCTTTCCTCCGGGGTTGGTATTGGGGCTGACACTTTTTAACGTCTTCATTGGTAACACTGACAGTGGGATGAATGCACCCTCAGAAGTTTGCCAATGACACTGAGGTGTGTGGTGCAGTTGATACGCTGGAGGGAAGGGATGCCATCCAGGGGGACCCTGACAGGCTGGAGAGGTGGGACTGCATGAACCTCGTGAAGTTCAACAAGGCCAAGTGCAAGGTTCTGCATCTGGGTCAGGGCAGCAAAAAAACAGATTGGGCAAAGAATGGATTGAGAGTAGCCCAGGGGAGAAGAATTTGGGGATGCTGGTAGATGAAAAGCTCAACATGACCTGGCAATGTGTGCCTGCAGCCTGGAAAGCCAACCATGTCCTGGGCTGTGTCAGAAGCAGTGTGGGCAACAGGGTGAGGGAGGGCATTCTTCCCCTTACTCTGCTCTTGTGACACCCCAGCTGGAATGCTGCATCCAGCTCTGGGGTCCCCTGCACACAAAAAATGTGGACCTGTTGGAATGAGTCCAAAGGAGGCCTTTATTTTGATCACAGTTTTGGAGCACCTCTCCTATGAAGACAGGATGAGAGAGCTGGGTCTGACCAGTTTGTAGAAGAGAAGGCTGTGGGGAAACCTTAGAGCCCCTTCCAGTGCCTAAAAGGACTCCAAGAGAGCTGGACAAGGACTTTTCACAAGGGCATGTAGTGAATGGATGAGGGGAAGTGGCTTATTGGCTCAGCAGAATTTTAGCTTCTCACCTAAGAGATTTCTCTTTCCCACCACAGAAGTAAAAGGTGTAAACTGGGCAGTGAGAGAAAGTTTGTGGCTGTTCAGCCTGTCCTGCCACTCTGGAAGTGGCACTGGAGGATCTCTCTTGGCTGAAGAGCTGAGCTGTGTGCGGAGGGTGCCGTGGCTTTGAATGCCAGCAGGAATAGTTCTGTAATCCAAACTTTCTCGTTTCCTTAATAACCCAGATTCTGGGCACAACCGGGCTTCAGTGATGTGGGAGTAATCTTATTAGGAGGTTGCAAGGAGGAAAGCAGACTGGCTTTTGTAAGAGGAAAAATGAAGTCGTTATTAAAAAGGAAGGACAAAGCTACCAAAAGCCTAATTCATGTTACTGGTTCAGGCATGGGACAGAAGAGAAATCCACAAAAATCTGCCTTTCAGCTTTTTCTATTGCCTGTGTTTGAATGGGAAATTGGATCTCTCCAGGACCCTGGGAGACAGCACACATGAAAACAGCACCAAATTCCTTCAGGGGGATGCAAGGAGGAAGGGACATCTGTTTCGTATCCAAACATTACTTGAAGTCTAGTTAAAACTGTTGTTGTGACAGGGGAGAGAAAAAACACAGAGAAAATCCTCCTTCTGTTTTGGTTGGGAATCAGTGCAACCAGGCCGGGGGGATACTGATGGAGGTCTCTTATCTTTCCTCCGCTTACAAATCAGTGCTGTCCTCATTTTGAACGAGCCACTTAGTCACCCATGGGTGAGCCTTCAGTAAATGTGAAACAACTTGTTAGTGATAGATGGGGTCATTCACATTGGGCTAACTTGGCCTCTCTTTATGAGGAAAAGAACAGTATTAATCTAAGCAGGTGTTTATTCACTGTTCCTTAGTTAATTATCTTGACTTAATTTGATGTATGGAAAACAGTGGCTCATGTAAGTTAAGGCTGGTATTTCAAAGGCAACATGGGGACTTGAGACATTGAGAACTCTTGGATATGGATGGGCAGAAAACAATCGGTATGTCATGAAATGTTTTGAGGCTTTTGGCTTTGAAGATCCTTTAACTTTTTCAGAATCAGAGACACTAAATCTTTTCCCTTACTTATTTTTCTAGAATGAACTTTTTTTTTCTTTTCTCTTTACTTTTTTTTCCCTTTCCTTTTCTTTTTTCACCTGGGAGCTGGAGCATCACATTCAAGTGCCTGAGGGCTCAATTTGCAGAGTACATTTCTCTTTGAACCCCCAGCTGAAGGTCTTCTATCCTTTCTGTGAATGGGATATTAGCTGATTTTCACCATGTTCAAGAAAAGACTGGACCTGGCCCTCAGGTTGCAGCTGCTCTAGTGTCTTGCTTTGGGAGTCAGGAAATGTCCCTATCAAAATGAAATCATAATGAAAACAAGTTTGGAAGTGTGAAAATATTGAATTTTTCTTTGGATCCTTACCCACAGAAACAGCTTTGTTCTTTTAAAATGGGTTGTAGGTCTTTCAGCCCACAGGTAGGCAGGGAGGCACACCTGCCCTACAAAATATCCCCACATCTTGCATGTGCCCTACACTGTGGCTGCTGTTGAGCCCACGTGGAAGGCTGTGGTGAAAAAAGGAGCAACTGAAGGCTGCATGTGAATGGCTCCCCAGTTAGATTGTGCCAGAACCGCTGTTATGGGGCAGTTAGGGCAGCACTTCTCTCACCCTGCTTCTGAGCTGCTGCTGTCTGAACTGAGATGCTCCTAAGCACTCACAGGAACAAGGCTGAAAGCTGAATTGTTTCTTTTTGTTAGGCAGAAGGATCAAGCAGGCAAGTTTGGGCCAAAGATTACTCTGTTTGTGAGGCCACACAGCCAATCTCACCTGCTCTCTGCTAGACAAAACACAGAGCCTGGGGGTGGGAATAAATGCTGGAGGAGGCCAGAATGGGGAGGGACTGCTCAGATTCAAGCAGGGAGATTTTACCTGTGTGGTGTGATAAGCAAGACAGCTGTGCTGGGTTTCCTTTTCTTCATACATGGAAATGAATAATCAGCATTATTATCTGTCTGGCATTTATCCTATTTCATATCCCAGTTTTGAATACACTTCTAATTAGCAGAATATTGAAAGAAGCTCATGCTGTAAGTCTAATCATGAGAACAGGCGTGCTTTCCCTGTTGGTCTGTGCCTAGGATAATTTGTGGATTTGTCTTCTAAAAATCCTACTGTCTCCTTCCTCATTCTTGACACGGTTCCATGGTCTCCCCAGGCAGCCTTGAACTCCTCACTGCGGATGCAGAGAGGGAAGATGGAGCTCCAGAGATATCCTGGCACATGTGGGGCTGTGAATGCCAACAGACAGATGATATAGTGTGAAATTTGAATTTAAGAAGGTGCTGCAGCGCAGTTATATTTGGCTGTGGAAAACTTTGCTAATCTTGTAATAAAGCTGTAGTATTTTTTGCCAAAGAAGAGGTTCTGGATCTGAGCTTTTAAACTTTTTTTTTTTTTTGGCTGTAAAATTATTCATAATATTTGTATTGAGGAGACAGTTAGAAGGTTAGACCTTAGTGTGGTGGTGGGGGCTAGTTTGACTCTTCTGGAATTAAAATGCTGGTGTCTTGCACAGCCATTCTTAGATTGAGACAGGTAGCACATACATCTGCACAAATTCCTCTTTGGGATGTAGAAACATCAGAGTTCACCTTGCTTAGCATGGCAGAGATGGTAATTTATTGTCCCAAATCTGCACAGACCAAGGCCCTGGTCTAGTGAGACATATGAGGGAATGCCTACTTGCTTTTTAAAAGTAGTTTATCTAGCCTGAATTGAAGGTCAAATACATAAAATATTTGCCTGAATTTAGACGTAAATGATGTAATAGAACTAGGTTCTGTCTGAGATAATGTCCAGTGTCAGGAATGACGCAGTTTTGAACTTGACACTTGATCAAACTCTGACTATTTCAACAATCAGTACTTATAAAGCTCTGGAAGTAAATAGTTCTGTTAAGTTTTAGGTCCTCAAACTGCTCTGCTGTGGTTTTGTTCTCCCAGTGTGACCCGGGGGGCCTGATGTACTCCAGTGGCTGTTCTTGAAAAAAGTTGGATTATAAAAGTCCCTTGATTCTTCCCTTGTTAAAAGCTTGTGGTTTATGAGGTTAGAAACCTTTCTGGGTTAAGCTTTCACTTTGTCATGATAAGTTGTTTTACTAGAGTGTAATTAATTTTCTGAGATTAATTTCAACTAAATAGACCCTTTTCACCGTACCTACAGCAGAAGAGACCATCTTTGGTGTTTTGAAACAAAGTCTTGCAAGAGAGTAAGTCAAAGACAAACAGTGGGCAGCTGTTAAACTTCCCCTCCACAGAAAAGAGGGGAAGTTTATTGAAACCAAGAGACTTTTTTTTTTTTTTTTTTTAACTTGGGAACTGAACTGCAAATTTATTTTTTCTATTACCATAACGGCTTTGCAAAGAAGGCAATGCCTGACACAGCCTTCCTGAAAAGAGTGGATGGATTGGGAGCGATTGGATTACTCTGGGTGACTCCTCTAACTCATGTATTCTCTAAAACCTGCCTAATAGTTTTCAGAATCTAACTGCTAGTCTTCGTGTAGATGTGTGCTCTTTGTCCTGCAGACTGTGAAGGCAACTGCAGCAGAGAGTGGATTTGAAAATTATCAGAGTTGGTGCTGAGGTATTGGTGCTCTAATATTGGGGGCAAAACAGGCTGTAGGAGCACTTGGTGGCTCAGAGGCTTCCCAGGGACAAAATCTGCAGCATAAAGAGAGAGCGCAGAATGGGAAGCAACGTGAAATGAAAGAAGACTTCCAGAACACCACAGACTAGTTCAGTGACATGGCTGGAGCCCCAGAAAACCAGTCTAATTCTTTGTCCATTAGACAGTGGCCCATTCCTGGCACATTCATGTTAAGGTTGCAGCCGTCACATTTCTTAACAGCACTGTGTGTGATGAGGTGTGGAGGGAGTTGTGTCTGAGTGAAACTGGGATGGTCTCTCGTGCTCTTCAGTCTCTTTAATGACCAACCCTGTGCAGATCTCTGCATGGAAGTGGCAGGGGTTAATCTTCACTTCTCCCACAGTCTCAAAATTTTCTTGCCTCTGGAGTGACCCAGAACTCTTTTTTGCCTCTTAGACTCCTGACCAGATGGTTACATGGACACATTCCCCTAGGGTTTCTTTTTCCCACCCATGTGATACTCATTCAGGCACTGTGTGGCCCTGTTGGCCGCAGAAGGTCTGGCTTCTTTCATCTGTCTCCCCAACACACTCTGAAGTTTGGTAGTGAAAGATATGAGCAAAAGAAAGCCAAATAATTAGTTATCCCAGCCCTAATTCCCTGGGCAAAAGTTCACTTTTCAGTAACTGAAACTGGCTTAATCCTAATCCCCTGCAAATCCCCCTTCCTAAGAGTCCTTGTGAGGCTCCCTTATTGTAAGAGCTTCCAAGAAGACCAGTGCTTCTTTTAGGCTGAATTTTCCTAAAGCCCCTAAACGTTGTACCTGATAATAATACAGGACAGTGAATCTCTGAAGCCACAAAACCCTTGATATGTGAGGGGAGTTATTACTGTGCAGAACAAACTGGAAGAAGAGACCTAGTGTTGCAGGCACAAGTCTTCTCTCTGTTATTGCTACAAACCTCATTTATTTCCTCTCCTGCAAGCTGGCCGTTTCTCTGAAACAACTTCCAAGGCCTCTTCTGCTTTGTTGACTGACAAGAGGGTGCTGTGGGATAACTTGTTATTGCTGCCTTGTTTATCCAGTGAAGTTTCCCATAACTGGTACATTTGACACTTTTTCCCATTGATCTGAGTGATGGGCTCTACTTCTCTGTGTTACCTGTGCAAGGAACCAGACCCTGACTGCCCAAAGCAGTTCCTTGTGCCCGTGATGACAGCAGTCAGAGAACTGAGTTAGCCTTTCTGGATTGTAATTCATGGGCTGCAGGTCTCAAGCATGTATGGGAATTAAAAAACGTGAAAACCTCAGCCATGAATCCACCTCCATCTTCATGGGGAGGGGAGAGAGATATTTGAGAGAAAATTAGATGTTTCCTGTCCATTGCCTGGAGTGGATTGTGAATTTGTTCACTGCTGATGAAACCTCCAGCTTTCTTTTTGCAAACAAATGGGTCAGTTTCCCCTGCCTCTTCACATCCCTCTGTTGCCTCTTAGTTCTCATTCCTGTTTGCGCTTCCAGTTTTCATCCTGAGAAAGGTCTGGGTGAAAGGCTCTGAGTGAGTTGTACAAGTGCTGCCCACACTTCCTTGGCTGTTGCCTTCTCCTTTCTCTGCCACAGGGATCAGGTGGGGCACACCTAGGCCAGGGGAAGAGGACAATTATTTATCATGACAATTTGGTAGGTGAGCACCTTTCTAGTGAATAGACATGCTAATTAAAGACAGTCTATGTGCTAATTACGTTGTTCCCATTGTAAAAAGGAACTCTAGGAAACTTGCTTGTCTCAGCAATAAAATGAAGAGAGGTTAGTTTTGGGAAATTTATGGTCTAATGCTAAGTGAAACTTTCCTTGTTATCTCTATAGATTCAAGGAATAGTCTCTTTCTGCCATCTGTTTTATTTGCTTCCTTCATAAACCATTCATTAGCTTGAATGACTTTTATCTCAAAAAAGATTAAAGACAATGAGTAAGGAGATAAATGAACATTAAATGTGCACTTTGAGAGTGTTCCTGGTATTCTTTTTTCCCCCTCCTTTTTCTTTTAGAATCCCAAATTGCATCCATCTCCTTTTCACTGTGCACTTCTGATGAAGTGTCAGGGGTCTGATATAATTCTGAATCTTTATCCAGGCTTTGAGATTCCCCAGGCCTTGTGACAAGAGTTGTTTGGTAATTGCTTCTCCTCCTTGAGCTCACCCCTCACCCCAGTTCAGCACATTCAGCTGCCAGGAGCAGGGACATGGTGGCTTGTCCCGAGCCTAGATCAGTGGCAGCTTCTTAGGAGTACATGGGTGGGATTTTAAACAGTCACGGCTCAGATTCTAAGGCTGTTATTCAGACATGAACAAGATGTTGTTTCTTATCTTAAGAGGGATTTGCATCTGTCAAAGGTTTAAACAGCACTGAGGGAAGTAACCTGCTCTCTCCTATATGTAAAAGTTATGTCTGCGTTAGGAATGCATGTCTGTGTGGGCCTGGGCACAGCCTGTGGTCTCTGGAAGGACACAGGCAGTGTGAGGCTGATTTGTGTCCCAGGCTGGCTGAAATACCCTGCTGTAGAGCCCTCCCATGTCCAGGGATGGCAGAGGGATCCTGGGCTTACACAACTCAGTAAATTGGTGGTATTAGGAAGATGACCCTGCACACTTTGCTAAGCCTGGTCAGGTCTGCTGTGCTGGTTTTAGAGAGGCTTTACAAATGCCTAAGAAGTGTTTCTCTGTAAACTAAAGTTAGCATCAAGTTCTAGATTACAAACTGTCCAGTGCAATGCCAGGTGCATTCCTGATATACCTACCTTGCTTGCAGAAGAAAAGGCAGTAATTTCCAAGCTGGGGTAGCCACTAACACCCTTATTGCCAAGCTGCTTCATGGAAGGGGGACCATGCTCAGCAATAGGAAATGTCCAGAGCCTGAACTAGTGCAATCGGCTTAGCTGAGTGAGAAGAGAGGGACCCAAGACACGCTGGGTCGGTTATCCTTGAGGACTTCCTAGATTAGTGGCTTTTGCTGCTCCAGCTAAATCTACCAGGCATTACTCTTCTGCAAAGTGTGCATTGGTAGAGGTTACTGCCCTAAGGTGAGGGAGTCCTGGCACTGGCTTTAATGAGAGAACAGAGTTCAGTGTCCTGATGTGCAAACAAAGGCTTTGTGAGAGGACCAGTGTTTCTGAATCTAATCCTTTGTGGTTCAGTGCTCCAGAGACTCACTTGTCTGGGGACTGGGAGAGCTGCATATTGTTATGCTTAATTTCCAGAGCTGTCTAGGAAATGACCTTCCCAGCCTCCAGGCTGAATGGGACTTACACCGGCCTCTCCTTGTGTCCGTGGGTCATTTGCATTTTATGGTTAGGAGTCAGCATAGCTCAGCTCACAGTGCTTTTCAGAGAAAGGTGATAGTTCCACTATCTGCTGAGATTTAATACTTCCACAGAAGGCAAAGCCTGTCGTATCAATTTGTTGTTCTGGCCCATTCCCAGGCAACATGCCATTTCCTGGTACAAAAGCTCCTATTGTTGCCACTGGGTTGGTTCCAAGCTAACATGCTATATGTCTCCTTCCTCACAGAAGTGCAGAGTGCACTATGAAATACAATTTTATAGATTAAAACTAATTCTCAGCAGTTCAACAGAGCTATTATAATTATGGAAGTCTTAGGAGCTGCCTGAAGATGAGCAGGAGATAGAATCTTATATTGTGTAGGATGGAGAAATTAGTCTAGTATTACAAGCTTTAATTCTCCCAATTAATCAAAACACATTTAATAAAATCTCCTATCTTTTGGCAAGAGAAATTTTGATCAAAATTGGTGGGGGAAAGAGGAGGAAAAGAAATAGGTCCCTGACTCAGAAAATCATACCTGTCCAGTGGATAGCAGCTGTACCATGTAACCGTGTTTGTACAAGACAGTTAAACACTTTCAAGAGACATCAAGGGACTCAAACTTAATCAGAGAATCACAAATTAATTTAAGGCAAAAGGGATCATTGGAGGTCTTCTAGTTCAAACCTCTGCCTAAAGCAAGAAGGACCTCAAAGTTATGTTAGGGTGCATGTGACCTTGCCCAATTGAGCCAGAAAATATCCCAAGGATGTGGCTTCCACAGGCTCTATGGGCAACCTGTTCCAGAACTTACCCTCTCTGGTGGTGAGAAATGGCCATGTTTAGCTTGATTGGATTTTCCCTTGTTGTAACTTGTACCTTTGCCTCTTGTCCTCTCTCTGTGCACTTCTGGAAAGGATCTGGCTTTCTCTTCGATAACCAACCCCATTAGGAATAGTAAGTCTGCAGTTATTTCCTCCCTTTAATCTTTCCCAGGCTAAACAAACACACTTTTATGTGCTCCAACTCTCTAATCATCTTGGTGGTCCTCTTGGTGAACTCTCTCCAGTTTCTCAGCATCTCTGTGAGTGCTGTGGAGATAGAAGCCATCAGTTCCTTGGCCACTGAAGTGAGGATGATTTCAGCCCATGCTTAAAGCATCTCTAAGTGCTTTCCTGGAACCTGAACAAAGCTATAACCACAGAGGTTTTGAAGTTGCTGAGGGTCTTGTTCAGCTGTGTTTTGAGTATCACCAAGAACAGAGATGACACAATGTCATGGTAAAAGGGTCTTGGACAGCTCACAAATTGCTCTTGGAGATGACTGTTTTTCATTGTTGACTTTAAAAATATGTAAACTTTGGTAGTTCATATTTTGATGTAAATTTAAATGCCCTATTACCAGGTGGATGCCTACCAGGTAACACAGTTTGTGTCAGTTTAGATCTGCTGCGGGGGTGGGTGGCCAGTCAGATGTGAACAGGATAGAGCAGGTAGGCTCTCATCTGCTCAGTGGTGTGGCTGTTTGGGTTTGAATGGGGATGTTGTATGGATATTGTAGCAGTAAATGTGATTAGTATTCAAGGTAGGGAAGGGGTAGGTGGCTAAAGCTTGTATTACCCACATTAGAACTGGGCAAATTCCCTTTTCCTGTATTTGCTCCAGAGAACACCAATTTTCAGGTGTATGGGTGATTTGCCAGCTGACTGAAACTTTTCCAGAGGCAATTTTGAGGAGTGTGACTTGCTGCTGATATATGGGGATTTTTGTCTTTCTTTAGAGCTCAAAGTCGCCTGAAAACATCAAACTGGGTTTGAGTAATAAACTTTTCCCAGCGTCAGGGCTGAATTTAAGGTAAAGGGATAAAACAGACAGCTGCACTGCTTTGAGCAGGCTGGGTGGACAAAGTTTTGTGACATTGGTTTTGTTGGAAGAGACAATCCCCAGGAAACCAGCTCTCTTTTGGTGCCATTTTAATCATACAGGTAACTGTTCTTCCTGGACCAGAGTGGATGTTGAACATGAAAGTTTTTTTGCTGTACTTGCAAGACTGCATATGGTAGTTTCTGGGATAAAGACCACTACTACATCATTCTCTTGCTTTAATCCCTCTGAAGTCAGATCCTTCCAAGCGATTTCCCCCAACTCACACTGGGAGCTCAGGGATCTGGAATATGAAACAATCAAGACCACCCTCTGTTAAGAATGGGGATTTTGTTAATGCCTGTAGCATCTCTCCCTTGATTCACGTTGATTCTGGTGGAAACAGAGCCAATATTACACTTTTAAGTGACGGGCATATTAGTTAAACACTGCAGAAACTTCCAGCTTGCACAAGCCTTCTTCTACCTCTGGAAAGGTTGCTGTGGACCACCTGCCTCCAGCACTTTTTGGGAAGACTATGCTCTTCAATCTTCCCTTTTGATTTTGGCTGAGAACTAGGTGAGGGATTGGAGTGACCATAAGAACCTGATGACAGCCAAGTGTCCTGTCTGCACATGGGCTGCTCGTACCTCGATCTTAATGGTCCTGTCCCCCTCTGTGTCATCTGAAAAACATCTTGATACCCAGGCTGGGCCAAGCCTGAATGAAGAATAATTCCATTGCACTGTTGTTAGATCTAATGTCTTGAGAGAAAGAAACAGACCTTAAAAGTCTTCCAACCAGCCCTTGTGCTTGGGTTGGACAGGTTGTTGAAAGACTTCTTGCATTACTGTTGATTTTGGAATCATTGAACAGATCAGACTCTTTTAGCTGGTGTTCTCAGAGGGATCAGCTGAATTAAGTATTCCAAGAGCCTCCCATTTTTGCATTTTCTGTGGGGAATAAGAAGTGCTGGGAGGAGTTGTTTCGGTCTCAGGAGATCTTAGAGTTACTAAGCTCTGAAAGCTGCTCTTTGGAATTGTTAATTTGTTTTTGGCGATTATTTCTTGCTGTCCTACTCTTTCCAGTCCTGAGGAAGATTTCCATCCCACCCAAATGCTCTGTTTTTCTTTGGAGACTAATTCTGCTTGACCCCTGTGACTTTGAAAACAACATATAGAAGGGTTTTGGTGCCGTTTCCGCCGTGCTGAGCCAAGGTATAACAGTTCTGTTGTTTCTCAATGCCCGGAAAGTAATGTCTACGCCGAAATTGTATCCAAGAAGTTTCTCTGCTTGTTAAGGTGTATGTTGTGGAAACCCAAGCCTTGTACCCTCGGTTTATCCTGTGGGAGGGGCAGTTCTGCTCTACAGAACCCGAGGCATTCTGCCAATTCCCCACTGCTGTTTTTGTGCCCTGACCTTTCTCCTGGCTTACCCCCCTCCTACCCCAAGGGTGAGAGACAGTGAAGGGAAGATGGAGTTACAGCTTCCTAGATATCAGGCTGTTTTGTCTTTTGTACATCACGTTGTGGCTGACAGGACATTATTTTTTCTTCAGAAAAATACCTTGCATGCTAACCTCTGTGCATTAGCTGATCACGACATAAATGCTTGTCCATTAATCCAATGCCTTCCTGTGTGTCTTTCATCTCCATGCTCTCCACTGTTCTCCTGTTTCACTTTTCTTCCTCTTTTGTCTTTAACTTGGCTTAATACAATCCACCTCAGTGCCACAGCTCTGGGCAATGGAAACAGGGACAGATACTGTAATCAGATGGATAGATTGAGTTAATAAACCTGCCACCTGATGCTGAAGTGCTCTGCAAAGGCCAGCCTTCAAGGAATTTTGACAAAGATGCTCCTTTCCACTATTTCTTTATCTGCTAATAAGGGAAACCTGCTGACTTTTCTGCTGTACTAACATTTTATCTAATATGCTCCAGCTTATTTCCAGAGATTTCAATTATTATTATTATTATTATTATTATCGGTGTTTTTTTACATTCTGATAGATTAGGTAGCTTGAGAGCAAAACTCAGTGCAAAGTAGGGTTGGGATTACTCTGTCCTAACTTCTTCTACAATTTCTATAAATGAAATCCTCATGCCTGGCTCCCTGTATTGGTGCTGCATAGATATAGGTACTTTAAACATCATGTAAGAGCAGCTGTACTAGCTTGGACCAAAGGATCACCCATAACCACTCTAGAAAACCTGTTCTAGTGTTTGACCACCCTCACAGCTCAAGAACTTCTTGAATTAAGAGCTGCGTGTGAGTTCACTGGTTCTTGATGGATTTTTCTTCCATTCATTGATGTTGTGGTGTTTTTACTCCATGTGAATGTTTGAGACTTGCAGAAGTGCAGTGGCCATGAATGCCACAGTCCAGCCTCCAGGTGGAAAGACAATATTTTCTTTTGTTTATCTCATTTGATGTCTCTACAGTAACTTTTTTGCTCCTTTCTTCCCCCCTCCTCCCCGTTGAAAGAAGCAGCACTTCCAATCCCTTCATCTCACCTCCACTTTCTGTGTGGTCTTTCACGCATCCCAGTTGTCTGTCTTTCAGGTAGAAGAGGACTATTTGCAATTTAACACCTTTCTCTTAAACGTTTCTCAGTTCCCTGCATGATTTCTGAGTGGGGAGGAAGATGGGAGAAGAATCTAGATAAGCAGACAGTCTTCTGGATGTTAGTCCTTGGATGGTTATATGGTGACATCTATTCCTTCCTAAAAATTCCTGGTATTTTTTTCCTGCATATTAGTGAATATTATTTTTTATATCTTCACAGAACTGTTACTGCTCCAAAGCTTCTGTCATGTGTTACTTTGAATTTACTTACATTGACTTTTTTTCTGTGACTTATCACTAAACTTCAGTACCTGCAGCATACTTGGCAGTACTTTCAGTGTGTGACACTGCAGACCTGGGTTAGATGAATGCTTTAGCATCAGACACTACAGGAGTTCCTGCTCCTCTTCACCAGCCCTGAGGGGAGGCTGAACCTTCCTCCTCGTGGAGCCCTTTTTACTGGCCAGTGTGTGTGAGAACAGACCTCAAAGTGCAGAGCTTCTGTCAGCACAGCATTTGCTCACAGGGGACTGTCCTTCCTTTTGAAACTGTCTTGGGGGAATAACTGTCTTGGGAGGTCAAGGTGTCTTGCATCTGCTGGAACATTTTCTGTAACACTCTTCTCATAGCATTTTTTCCTGGACGTGGAAAGCAGCTCTCTCTGCAGAGCGTGAGGTTTCTGGTGGAAGCAGCAGTTGCTTCTCAGTGACTGTGTCACATCATCTTTTCACCTGCCAGGTGATTTTTCTCCTCTTGCTGAGAGATTGCTTGTGATGATCCGAGAAAGCACTGGTTGAGATTTGGAGAGCAAACTTCAGACTGAGTAATCAAGCTGAGTTGCTGTTGGTTGTGTAACATCTGGGCACTAAATCATCATGTAAAACTCATAACAAAATTTCATTATCTAAAACTGTGTTGCTGTAGCACTCTCCATGTCTGCATCAGACTAAATCTAATTAATACACATAAATGTGAAGACAAAACAAATCCTGAAAGGTGATCCTGTTGCAGCGCTTACTCATCAGTCAGAGCGTCAAGTGCCATTTCCATTGTTAGGAGCAGCAGTTTGCTTGAATGATAATGTTGTTTATAAAGGTCAGTGATGTTGCTTGTCCAGGAGATGTACCTGTAGCCTTTTCTGGCTTCCATGAACTCTGTCGCAGGACGGTTCAAGTATAACTAACTGGCATCTGTGTGAGCAGAGCTGAGATGATGCTGAAATGCACCTGGGGTCACGACTAACAGAACTCCAACTTTAAAAAAAGGTTTTTTTCCCAAGCTGTTTTAAAGGAGACTGGGACTTGTTCAGTGCATCCTGAGAGGGGATTTGATATCACAGAATGGCTGTGCTTGGAAGATACATAGAATTGTGAGATCGTTTAGGTTGGAAAAGGTCTCTAAGATCATCTTGTTCAAGATATCTGCTTAGAGCAGGGTCACCCACAGCAGGTTTCTCAGGGCCATGTCTAGTTTGATTTTGAATATCTGCAAGTTTGGAGACTCTCTCGGCAACCCACTCCAGTGTTTGACCACTCTCACAGTTATACACACATGTTTAAATGGAATTTTCTGTATTTGGTTCCCATTGCCTCTTGTTCTCTTGTTGGATACCATAGAGAAGAGTGTTGCTCTGTCTTCTTTACTCCCTGTCACATCGGTTATTTCTACATTGGCAACATCCCCCTGAACCTTCTCATCTCCAGTCTAAACAGTCCCAGCTTTTTCAGCCTTTCTTCATGTGACAGGTACTCCAGTCCCTTGATCTCTGTGGCCCTTTGCTGCACTCACACCGGTATGTCCATTTCTCTTGCACTGGGGAATCCAGAACTGGACACAGTTCTGGACTCCAGATGAGTCTCAACAGTGCTGATGGGCAGGCTTTCCTCTCCTGAACTGCTGTGATACTCCTGTTGCCTTCGCTGCGAGGACACCTCACTGGCTCATGGTTACCTTGGTGTCCATCAGCATGCCCTGGTCCTTTTCAACACAGATGCTTTCCAGCCTGTTGTTCCCCAACATGGTACACAGGGATACTCCTCCCCATGAGCAGACTTCCCATTTTCCCTTACTTAAAATTCATGAGAATCCTGTTTGCTCGCTTCTGCAGATTGTCAGGATTCCCTCTGACTGATGGAACAACCATCTGGTCTATCAACTGCTTTTACCAGTTCTGTTTCATCTGCATATCACACACAGATTCAGAAATGCTCCTTAATGTAACAAAAACTCATCATTAGCCTCAACAGCAGAATACTTGGGTGCAGTTCTCTGTCCTGTCCCCAACCAGGATAATACAGGAGAGGATACTCATTGATCAAAGCTGCCTGAAGAGAAATAATAAAAATAAATAAATAAACAAATAAATAAATAAATAAATAACCTTTTCCAGGGAGGGATGATATGTCTGCTTTCAGTATGCAGTTGTGATACAGCTGGGAAGCTCACTCAGATCCAACAACTGGGGAATGGTCCCGGGTCTTACAGTTTAACCACAGCCTTTAGCTGTAACACTCTCCATATATGAGCACAATTCTCATTGAGTTTCGCAGCAGCCACCCCTGAAGCTGTTTGGGCCTGTGGTGTGTTTTTGGTCCTGTAGTACAATAGGTAGGAGGAAAAATGTGCGCTGTGGACAGAGTTGTTACAGCTGTGAGGCAAAGAGTCCTTCAAAGTGTTACCCTGCTAAACAAATCCCCTTCTCCAGCCTATTAGTCAAAACAACTGCTCTGTGTCAAAGCACTGCAAATACTTTTATCCAAAAAGCTTTTCTAGCCTCTGTTTTGCTGGGGCCTTTTGGCCCTGCCTGATTGCTGTCCCCACACAAGGGGTTGGTGCAGTATGTGCCTTCATAAATTCCACTCTTGGGTTTCTATTGTCCCTTTGTTCTTTGTTGCCAAGGAAGCCAAATATTATTTCTGTCCTTGAAAGCAGTTGCAAATATGGGGAATGGCCTCAATGAGAGCTGGGGAGAAATGGGACCTTGTGGAAAAATACCTTTTGTGTTCTCTCTTACTGGCTTTGTAGAGATGATTGAGGTGATGTAGTAGAATGGGGCTGTTCTGTCTTTTCTCTGTTAGTCAGATGTCTTTATTATTATTATTAACTTATATTCCAGACTAAGCAGTTCCCTTTCTTTATGTAGCCTTTTATCTCACTTGTTATGTCTTGAAGTGCTACTGAGTGCTCCTGGATAAAAATCAGTATGCCTTTATATATTTTTATCCCCAGACTTTCTGTAACCCCTGTTACTTCACATTCTCAGGTCCTTATTTTTTTTCCTGGCCTTCCCATGGATATAGAAATGGAATGATCTTCAACTGATAATTGGGAAACTGAGATGCAGATGAAACTGATACCAGGTGAGGTGTGCTGGGAGCTCATATCTGTCCCTTCAGCTGGCAGACTGGGATGTCCATTCTTGATCATAGAATCATGGAATGTCTGGGTTGGAAGGAACCTTAAAGATCATCCAGTTCCAACTTCCTTGCCATGAGCAGGGGCACCTTCCGCTAGACCAGGTTGGTCAGAGCCCCATCCAACATGGCCTTGAACATTTCCAGGGATGGGGCATCCACAACTTTTCCACCATAATCTGTTCCAGTGCCTCACCAGCCCCACACAAAGCCCCACGTAAAGAATTTCTTCCTCATATCTAATCTAACTCTGCCCTCCTTCAGCTTGAATCCACTGATGGCAACAGGGAGGAGGTAGAAACTCTCTGAATGCCCTTTTGGTCCCAAGGAACTAAATTAGTAAGGTTAAACCTTTATATTAGTAAATTAAACAGCCTCAGGGGGATGTGCTGACCACCGTTACACAATTATTCTGTCCAGGGTTTTGCACACACAGGGTCACCATTTGGACCTGCACTAACTAACAAGTTCCTAGTTGTTGAGAGGGCATGGCTCAGGGGAGAGTGCAGGCTGTCTAAATAGACAACTTCACTTGTTTTGGGGACAAGGAGAAGAATGTTGTCATTTTAGCTTATCAATCAAGCTAGTGGTGTTTTGTCCTTCTCCCTCAGGGCTATGGATTGAGTCTGGGTATGTTTTATTTATTTACATAAATGGAGTTTTTCGTTTGTTTTTGTGTGGGAACCACTTTAGAGTAATTTAAGGTTCTAAAGACAAAAGTTACAGTGGCAGCAAAACTTTAGGAATAGTAGGGACTGAAGAACACCAGAGTCTCTCCAATATGTTCTAGCCCAACAGCCGCTGTATTGCTGTGCCATAAACCCTCCTTCACCTGTGGGACCCCAGAGGGATCATGTCTGAGCTTGTTAGACTGGCCTTCCTCAGGAGAGAGAGGTAAACTGGTTTCAGATATGGTTTGTCTGACCTCTACTCCTTTTTCAGTTCAACATCTACTTTGGAATAACATGTTTCACACCTGACAGTGCTTCTTTCTTTCTGCTGATTTCATAGAGAGAGCTGAAATGGTTGCTAAACCCCACACATGGGGGGCTGCAAGGGGCAGTCTTCTAAACAGAAGTTTTCCTCCATGCTGTGGCTTTGCCCAGATAAGAAGCAAAGCCACCTTCCCACAGGTGCAAGAAAAAGGAAAAAAATCTGAGGACAGGAATCTAATAGGTCTAGATAATGAAGCCTAAACTAGGACAAATTAATTTGGCCTTTAATTTTTAAAGCCCCAACAGGAACACTACAAGTTCTGTGGTCAAATGGTGTGATTCTCGAGGAAAAATAGAACTGAAGTTAAGTTGGTGAGATAGTTTGAGACAGGCAAGGCTTTTCACCAGGCATTAATGATCTTCAGCCCAAGGTACAGAGACCATTCTTCCTTTACTCCCAAGGACTAATTTCCTGTCCATTCCTGCAATGTCTTTTCCAGCAGGAGCATGTGGTAAATTGAGGTTAGTTGGCTTCAAGGTGGTTGCTCAGCCTGACAGCTCGAACTGATGATGCTCAGGATGCCTGTCTTTTGTTAGTATTGTTTATATCAAACAATAAAAGAGCAATTTACCTCTGAAATCATCATTCCTGCTACTCTGACAATATTTACTGTGGCTTAAAGTTGTCCAGTTGCTGGTGAATAATAAATTCCCTCTTGGCTGAAGTCAATGGCTTAAACAGAAGGTGCTGATCTGGCAGTTTTGCCTGGTTGTGGCAGATACAACACACTGCTTGTTCTGTTAAGGCAATATTTGAGGGTTTTAGTCAAGCCATCAGATACAGAGCATATCAGAAATTAAGGGAGACTTATGAAAACCTACTTTTTTTTTTTCTTTCTATTTTCACAGCCAGCCTGAGCTTCCTCTTTTCCCTGATAATTTTTATCTCTTTCTGCAAGCAGGTATGATTTGGAACTTGATCACATGGGGACATAAAGAGAGGTCGCTTACTAAAGGATATTCTTGCTCAAAATCTTTATCTTTCTCCTTTCTGCTATTTTGAGGCTGCTCTCTGTTCCTCCAGTTTCAAGTGACTCCACAATGCTTCCAGCTGATTCCTGCTGTAAGATAAGCTCCTGGGACCACAATTCTAATTGACAAATGAGAAGGAGATCTTTTTTATATGTCTACTATAGCCTGCATCTCCTTTTGTTTTTCCTTTTTTAATTTCCTTCTTTTTCCCTTACTCTGCTTTATCCTTTCACTGTTTAGCCTTTTCTATCTTGTCTTCAGTCTCTCCTCATCTCCTTTCCTCTCTTGGGGTTCATAAAGCTGCCAAGGCCTGGCCAAAGCAAAGAGAAATATGCATTTCATAGGGGAAGGTCATGTGGAGGGCAGCACCACAGTTCTTACTGCAGGTCCTGGGGAAAAAGATGCAAGTTTATTTCGGAGCTGTTGCTTTTATTAAATTTGACAAATTGACCCTGAATAAGAGTAAATGAATAAAGTATGGAATGTAAAGCAGAAGGAAAAGGGAGATGTTAAAATCTCAGTGCTGGAAAGGAGCTTTTGCCTAATTTTTGAATTTTCTTGGGATATGAATTCTGGGAGAATTAAACACAAGGTCTCTAGTCTAGAGGGAAATCACAAGTGTGTGTACTCTGCAGTGTCTCAGCAGAGCTCATGTTGTAAGTCTGTGAGCAGTAGCTGCCCTTCCCACCACAGGTAGCAATTTGGCATTGCCCCCCTCCTCCCCCCTGCAATTTTCTGCTTCTTGAGTGGAAAAATTGCTGGGTGGCAAAGCAACCCAGAGTGATTTGAACTCCTTGAGCATGGAGATTTGCCTATCCCCTACCCTCATTACACAGCATCAAATGAGGGAGCCCTCAAATTTCACAGTTTGCAGTGCAAAAATTTTTTAATAAAAATGACCATTGGAGCATTGAAGTGCTTGTTAAAATCAGTAAGGGAGACCACAGCCTGATGGGAAGTATTTTCCTGTAGGAAAGCTCTTAACTGCCGAGTTGGTATTTGCATGTGTAAGTCATGCTGTATTATTGCATGCAAGGTAAAAGGATTTCAGATTTGCTCTCCAGGATCACAGGAACTGTTCAACATTTTCACCTGCCAGTTGAAATCTGCTGTTTTCAGGGATGTGTGGTCACTCTGAGAGCCCCAGAGCTGGCTCCTGGCGCTGTGTGGAAAGCACTCAAATCTGCTTGTCATGGTTTTAGCACAGCTCCCATGGGGTTATGCCTTTTGCCTTCCCTCCTGCCATTTGCCCTAATCTAAATAAAACTGCCATCTCTCTGTATTCATAGTCCTGCCAGAAAAATTTCTTGTGAATGGGAAGAACTCTATTTATTTAGTGTTGGTATCTTGTACCCCTTGTCAGATTGTCATGGCTTAATCCTCGATTTGCTAAAAGAATTGGTCAGCGCATGTAAAGTCTTGTCTGTCACTTGTGTGGTCAAATAACCACTTTCTTTGTACCAGGGTGATATGCTATGCAAAAGGTTTCTTTTAATTTGAGTGGTAACAGGATACTTCCCTGTGACTCCCAATAAAGCTGTGGGCAAAGGCCAGGCTGCTTTTAGCCTTGTCTTCTGCTATAGCTCTGCTGAGGCTCATGGCTATAGCATGGCTGATTTACAGTTCCCTTGCTGCATGTTTCCAGTACAGAAACAAACCCTTTCCTCTATGTTTGCAGTGGTGAAAGTCTGTGTTTTGGTCAAATTGGGCCATTCCCAACCCTCTCAAGTTGGTGCTCTGTCACACTGTGTGGGGACATGAATGAGCTGTCACAGCCCTTACCAGAGATATACAGCAGCTGCTTTCATGACAGATGCTGAGTGTTTCCTACTTCTAGAGAAGATTTGGGACTGAAATTCCTTCAGTTTATGATGAACTGATAAGCCCCATGCTTTCAAAATACTAGAGGAAAAAGCAGAAGGTGCATTCATTGGTCATGAGGGCGCACTAGGAGGCTGCTGTCAGGCACTGTGCTCACCAGCATTGACTTCTCCATGGGTGATACGGCTAAGGGGGGGCCCAGGAAGGGATTAGATGGAGATAAAGGTGCCTTGCAGAGACTTAGAGGGTGCTTCTTCTCTGGGTGAGGAGAAAGTGTGACAGTGATCGTTTGCAGATGGACAACGCAGGCCACAGAAGTGGAAATCCTGTGCTATGCTGTACTATTCTATTCTGTTCTGTTCTGTTCTGTTCTATTATATTCTATTCTGTTCTGTTCTATTCTATTCCATTCTGTTCTGTTTCATGGGTTACGTGGTGGACTAACATGTTGCTCCCCGTAAAATGTTCTTGGCTGCTTGAACAAGTAGTGAGAGCTTCAGTGAACTCAGAGCATGTCCTGAGGGAGGTGCACGGATCCAGCTCCCGACTCCTTTCCCTGTTACACAAGAACTGGCTAATCACGTGGACGACACATGAGTAAGCTGGTCCATGGCCCTTGAGAAATGGCACAGATTTGATTTCAGAAATTTTAGTGACTGGACCAGAAGGTGGAAAACAGCTGTCAGTCTCTTGCCCAAAGACCCAGCAATGCTTGTAGGAATGGCTGAGTGTGGGGACAGACCCCGTTTGAGCTCTTGGACATCACTGCAGGCGGTGCTGCTTTCTGCTGCAGCAGGAAGGGGTCAAACTTTGGGGTTGTTTTTTCTTAGCTGGGTTCTTTCCATTTTGGATCTCAGGTTTGTAATTATGTTGGTTTTCAAGGTCAAATTTGTTTTCTGTAAGAATTTTCACCAGAAGGGGTGGGATCAAGAGGACTTTATTGTGAAAGTGAAAGTCCAAATGAACACCAATGAGATTTGCCTACATATGAAAAGGTGCAGTGGTAGTTATGCGTATACTGTAGAATATTATATAGGTATCATTATGGCAACCTAATTATATCACTGCAGTTTTGCTGTTAAAAATCTCTTGTATATGAGCCACCTAGAGAAAACTGCCCTTTGAAAAAAATAAGCCTTAACTTAGAAGAGCTACGTGACCCTGGTGTTGTGAGCACTTTATTGCTGCTCAGAATGCAATGGCAAGGCCAGAGTGAGCAGTGCTGTGATTTATGTGTGAGATGACTGTGTTTTGGAAAGGACTTGGTTGAGAGCCAAGGAGAAAGAGCCAATTGATGCTGCTTAGGAAGTATCACCCGTGTAGTTCCTTCAGCTATAAAGTGATGACCTTAACACTTACTGCAGCTGTATCTCCAGAATGAAATAGTGCCCAGCTTGTCACAGAGCGTGGAATTAACCTTTAGGGGCTGTTAGAAGTATACTCTAAATCTTTCTCAAAATTACAGCTCTCATTCTCTGAGTACTGAACAAATCCCATAATGCTTCATAAGGCGACCTGGTAATTATCTTTAGGTTATGCTATAAGATATATTTTATAAATATGATTGTGCTATGAGCAATATAGTTTATATGATTGATACATAATGCATACTAATGCATGTTAAATTATGCTTTTTTCCTATCAAAGTAAGACATTAATATTTATAATGCTGTAACTCTAATATATTAATTACATAATGTATTAATATTTATAATGCTATAACACTATTTTAACAAAGCGTTCTAAGAAATTTAGCACTGCAAAACATGAGCTCCACAGTTATTGTGGGCTTCAATCTTCTTCTTTAACTTAAATTATGTAAAATCTTCTGCAAGGTTGCTTGGTTTTTTTTTTTAACACACACATGTGTATGTATATGTCTCCATATAAATATATAATATACATAGAATAGGATAGAATCAGGGAATAGGGTGTGCTGAGTTGGAAGGGATACATCAGGATCTTTGAGTCCAACTCCTAACCCTACGCAGGACACCCCGAGAATCACACTATGTGCCTGAGACTGTTGTCCAAATGCTTCTTGGCCTTGCATATATGCACGTGTACACACACAGGGAGTTTTTAGTGGGAAGTGCTAGGAGCTGCCAAATCTGGCAGCCTGATAGAGGCAGGGCAGCAACAACCCTGTGTCCCCAGGTATGGGCAGCTGGGATGCTGAGCTGCTATTCCTGGCAGTGTGAGTCTGCCAGGCCACGCAGATCACAGGCAGAAACACTTGGGATTCACATAAACACAAGCAGCACCAGTGGCCTTCTCCTGTTCCCCTTTCCAGCTGAGCAGGATGAAAGCCAATTAGCAGAAAATATGCACACATAGTGGATCCTTAGACAGTCCATGCAGCAGCTGGCTCAGGGGCCTCTCATCCTTAGTCCCCTCACACACAGACATGTGTGCTCAGGTGGGTCTCTCAGGTGATTCCCTGACACCTGGTCTTCCCTGGCCTGAACCTCCTGGCCTCTCCTGGTGACAACTCACAGCCTCTCTGGTCTCTCCAGTACTTGACCCAGACTTTTGGCTTCTTCCATACCTATCTCCCAAAGCTCTTATTCTCCTTGCCAGCTAGTCCATCTTGATAGCCACTGGTGATCACAGATGGACAGACCTACACACTGCACACCCTCACTTGCTCCGGCGGCGGGACACAGGCACGGACCCTCTGACCTGTTGTCCAGCTCTGCCTGCTCTCACCCCCATACATGCACCTGCACACAGATAACTGGAGAAGGCTTTTATCTGAAATAAGTAGCTGGAGAGAGGATGGCAAGCTGACAAAGTCCTGGTGTGGTGTCTTCCAGCCAAGTTCTCTGCGCTGTCAAATTTCCTTCAACATCATGGCTGCCTGCGACCATACAGGTAATGAAACAGAGTTTTTTTAAAATTCCTTAAATCCAAAGGAAGTGAAGGGACAGCCCTTGAATTACAGGTAATGATACTGGTACACAATTATAAGAAAAAAAAACTAGAGGGAGTCCAGGGGAGGGCCAGTAGGATAGTTTGGGGCTGGAGCATATGGTGGGGGGTCCCTGTCCTTGGCAGCCTTTGTTTAGGGCTGAACACAGTCCTGAGCAGCTTGATCTCACTTTGATATTGGCCCTACTCTGAGCAGCAGTTTGGGCTAGGTGACATGCAGGAGGCCCTTGCGGGATAAATATTCCTTGATTCTAGAAAGACAAGCATAAAAAAAAAATAAAATTTTTTTTAAAACTGTTCATTTCTCTTTTCAAAATGTGAAAGACCAGAAAAAACCCCAACCCTCTATAGCCATAAGGGCTTTTAAAACTTGTTTTAAAAAACCTAAGTTCTCAAGAAGCCATGGATATATGGGACTTTAAAAGAAAATCATCTAAGATGATGTTCAAATAGCAAAAAAGATTTTTGTATCAAATTTTTAGACCAATTGTTAAAAGTTATAGACCCCAAATACTTGCAGTTCAAGTTGCTTATTAAATTCTCCAGAGTAATTCCAACAGTTTGTGGAAAGGCTGAAGTGTTTTATTAAATTCTGTAGGAGTTTATAGTTAGGGAATTTAAGGGATTAATTAACAATAATCCTCTCTAGTATCTGTGTAATATTCAAGCCTGCAGAGTTGAAAATGACCATAATTCATTCCTGTCACCCCTAGCCTTCACCAATCTAATTTCCAGTACCTTCTCATGCTTACACAAACCCAGGAGACCTATGAAATAGTGCTCAGCATTTGCAAAACCTTACCTTGTTTAGCCTTGAAATGCTGGCAGTCAGCTGCAGTTCTAAACTCCCTCTTGTTTCAAAGCCATTTTTACGAGTTTACACTGGAGGCTTTTTGGAGCCGTAACTGCGGTACAGAAGATCAGATAGTAGGCAAGGAACTACTATCTACTATTCTTAAAAATAAGAATATTTTTCCTAAATATGCCTACAAGGTGTTTAAATTTATTCAGAGCTGTACTGTGTCTGAAAGGTAAAAGGGCTGGGGAGCAGCTGAAGTGAAAGCAAATCTCTCTGTAGAAGGTTTGTAATAGCAAGTTTTAATCTCCTGTATTAGTAACAAAGCAAAACAAACCCTATTTGTCCCTACTAGGCTGCTCTGTGATTTGACAGAGCTGCTTTTACTGCTGCTACCACAGGATTATCAGTAATGCCTGGTATGAAATGCAGTCATTGAGTTCCCTGCTCTGGCTTCAAGCCTTGCCTGGGGTCACATTTCAGCCCTGTTGGCCCATCCTCGTGGCATGTCACTCGATTTCACTGGCTTAGCACTGTTTCTGTGAGATGTTATGAGTATCAGGGCTCTGCATATAAAGAATAAGCTGAAATTCTCCACCTACCTGATAAACAGTGTGTTTTAGGGGTAGTCTGAGGTATCCAGTTAAGGTCTTGCCTGGCAAAAAGTACTGTTTCGCATTCAGTGTCTCTAAAACATCTGCAAGGAAGCTCAGGAAAGTAGAATAAAATAGCAGTAGACATTGAAAAAAATAATATGGATTTGGAAAATAAGAGGATTAAAAATAAAAGAATCTGTGTCAACCAGCAACAAGGGAATACTTTATTGACTACCACAGTTAATTACAGTGACTTCATGTGTTTCAGATAATGAAAAATAGCTTATTTCTAAGTATAATGTCCTTTTTTTCATGAGGTTGATCTCTATGATGTATATGCACTTCTGTATTTTTAACCACAAGAGCTCAAAATAGGATATTTTAAGAAGGCACTACAATAGCTTGCATATAGCTTCATGCAGATATTAATGAGGCTCTGGCTTTAATTATGTGTAGTACTTCATCAACCATTAGAATCCTTTGAGTTTTCTTATAATTTATTAGAAATTTTGGACCATATCCAAGCTGTAAAAAGAGTTGGATTTATTGTGATTATGATTGTCTCTGTTCTTCCAGCACATTCCCACAGAGATGTTTCCTGGGGAAGATGATATTTGTGTCTGAGGGTTGGGAGCTGGTCTGTTACAATGAGCCTTGTCAAGCAGAACTAGAACGTTTATAGTGGAAACAGGAGAAGAGGACTTACTGGTTTTAGGTAACTAGTATGGTTTATGTTTTAAAAGGATATATGGATGAGTGTTTGAGTGCTCTACTATTATCATAGACTCTTAGAATCATAGACCTTAAAGATTGTGTCGTTTCAACCCCCCTACCGTGAGCAGGGACACTTTCCATTAGACCAGATTGCTCAGGGTCCAGGATGCTCCAGGGATGTGGCACCTACAACCTCTCTGGGCAACCTGTTCCAGTGCCTTGCCACCCTCACAGTAAAGAATTTCTTCCTAAGAGGAGACTCTCTTAGTTTAAAGCTATTCTGCCTTGTCCCATCACTACATGCCCTTGTGAAATGCCACTCTCCAGCCTTCTTGTAAGCCCCTTTTACGTACTGGAAGGTGTATTATCCTACTTCTGAATGGGGTGGACTCTCTTATACCATCTGTGCTTTTGTGAACCACTCCATCTGCCTCTTTGGTTTCAAAAAAGTAGGGCTGTAGCTCCATGAAAGCAAGTAAAGGATGATGTTTAGATTTACAGTTCCTGTAAAATGATGATATTCTGTATGAAGCTGCTATGTTTCTCTACCTTGCCTATGTGTAAAAGTTTAGAACTGACTGTTGGATGAGAACTGAGCAACAGTTTCCTGTTTGCAATGGTTCAAATCATTCTTGGGAGCCAACATTGCTGGGAGGGATAAAGTTACAGTCAGCATTAAGCATTGTGTTTGGTGACTAGTGAAGAATAATTGCTGATGACTGATAGGAGGCAAACTCTGCACTTTGGAAAAATATATTGCAAGTGGTGTTTGAAAGGAACATTTCCTTCTTGTTAGAGGGAGAAATGATCTATCATTTTTGTGATGTGTTTCTTTTCACTGTTTATTCTGTTTTCAGAGTGCAAATCCCTGCTTTGGTAGTGATACTGAATCAAGTCTTCTGAATTTTGCCTTCTGAATCAAATAGCAGTTTAGCTCTTGAGTCCTATACATTAATTTAATTTGGGAGTAGGAAAGTTTACCATCAAAGATTCCATGTCCTTAACACAATCCTTAAAAAAAAAGAAAAGTGCTAACCCCAAAATATTTTGTAATTGCTTTTGTTATCCCAGGCTTTCAAAACATGTAGCATTTGGAAAAGTTTTGGTGAGCTTAATGCTTTATATTTCTTTGGTGCTTTTACTGTATTTTATAATGACATATATGTTTTTAAAGAAAAGCTCAAATTACCACTTGCTTCAATAAACTGGCAGATTAGTGAACAAACAAAAAATCTCTGATAAAATAATGAGAATTTATGTCACTTCCATTCCAAGATGAACCACGACAATATAGGGTGCATTTGTCTGTAGAAGTACAGACGGGATCTTAGAATCATAGAATATTTTTCTCAAATAACTCCTTGCCTTCAGGTCACAGACCTGACAATGGTGATTTCACATTCCAGAATTTATGGATGAAGAAAGGAATAGCAAATGTCTTTGGTCATCTTTAAAAGCAGCCTGCCCTATCTTTGTTTGGAGCAGACACCTGTAAGACTGCAGCTTATATCCCAGATAATGATGCAGAGACATAAACTTGAGTGGGAATGATGATATCATTTGATAACACCTTTATCATCTCAGTTTCTTGACTGCTGTATTCTGTGGACTATAAGTAGCTACTGGTGATCTGCTGTATCGTTTTACTAAACTAAAACAAGTTCTTGCATCCATCCAAGAGACTTCTTCATGATTGTCAGGAAAGAATCAAAGAGCTTTGTAAGCTCTTCCTGGTGTACTTATGTAGTGCTTCTTACCATGGTGTCCAAGTGCCATTAAAGTCCTCAAGCACCTGCCAATGCATAAACATGGCTACAGGTTTATGCATTTAATTCAACAAAGAACATCCCAGTAATTCCCCCCCTGGTATTGCATGTAATGGTACAAAAGGTCACTTGGAGACTTGTTACTGAAAATTCAACAAGGGTCTTGAAAATAATTTGGATTTTGGGTTACTGAGCTGTGAATCAGTGGGTAATGAAATGCCAATGCATTCAAAAGAACTACTAATGATATAGAACAAATCTGACACACCTCAAAAAGAAAAAAAAAAGCATTAATTCTCTACAACCACTTCTTTCTGCTCTTTGAAGAACATCATCTCCTCTCTCACCATGCCCATACTAATCCAGTGTCTTCTCTCTGTTCTCTCTGACAGTGGTCAGTGCCAGATGTTTCAGACATTGTGCCTTGTTTATTATTAGTCAGTCACCATCAAAGCATTCAATCCCTTCAATATCTTGAGCTTGACTGAACTCAAGTTATTTTGAGATTGCTGATGGAAGAAGAGAGGAAGGAGCTGTTTCAACAAGTGATGTGCACTAATTGCAGGGGTTGGAACCCTCTCTGATTCTGACTTGGCAAAATGAAAGGCATGCCCTAGGATGGCTGTTCTGACAGAGTAATTGAATATTCAAAGGAGCCAGTATAGTCTTGACTGCACTTTGGTTGTATTTCTTTGGCTCCCTAATAGGTCAGCCTCAGGGAAAAGTCCTAATGCACTGGAGTAACAGTGTGGAAAGTGGGTTTTAATGTTTTGTGTTATATTCTGAATCTGTAGTTTGCTTTTCCTGATGCCCATCTTTTTTAGTTGCCTTACTTTTGAGGGAGAAGAGCTGATCTAAGTTTGGGACTAGGTGTGTAGCATCCCACAGAGCATGTAATCCACTGACTGGGAAAGGAGATCCACCCTAGTACATTTTATCCCGGAGTGCTTCCTTGGACAAGTGAGATAAAGGTACTAAATTAAACAGTGCTCTTTCCTGATCTGATGCAGCCTTGTCACTTACTTTAATTATTCGGGCTGTGTCTCAGCCTTTTCCTTATGAGCAAATGCTGCCCTGAGGACTTGGAATTTAATATGCTGATTTGAGTAAATATTTATTTGGCACAGACCTCAGGGCGCTGCAGCAGCAGAACAGCTAAACAGGAACTACAGGCTAAAATTTAGAGAAATCAGAGAACCCAACCCTTGCAGTGGCAGCTTGGATGCTGAAGCTAAATTACTGTCGGTTATCTCTAAGAGCAGTGATTATACTTGTTTTAGGCGCCTTGAAATTTGCTCAGACAAGTGTTCTTTCATAGAACTCCTGAGCTAGGTTTCAGTGTTGGTATGGAAGCAGAGTTATTGCCAGTAAAAGCTCTGGATATAGGTCATACTATTTTGGAGAGTAAGAGGAAGTTGCTGGATATGGCTTTAGAGACGGAGAAAAAACACCGGGAGAGTTTAATTTAGTCGGGAAAATATACCCTACAGGTGTGTCTATAAGGATAGTTAGAGCTGATTTGGGAATGATTCTGAGCAAGCCACAAGAATCTCTCAAACCACACGTGTTTCCCTGTGTGCATTGTCATGTCCTGGAAGGCAGGATGGTGAGTGTGAGGGAGCAGGAATGAACGATAACTCGTACCAAGCTGTGTCCTCAGTGTAGCCAAGATGTTCAGAGTCTAGAGAGTCTTTGGCTGCCAGGAAGACAAGGGCACTGGAACGTGTGGTAAACAATGAGAAACTGAGGGAGCTGGTCTGTTCATGTAGGAGTAAAAAATAAGGAGAGGGGGATCTAATTACTGTTTTATATTAACTACAGGTATAGATGAAATGGAACCAGTCTTCTCCCTGAAAGGCACCAAAGGGTACAAAAATGCACCACTGAGAGAACAACAACAAAAAAAGCATGGGAAATTCCAATTGCATGGAATGAAAAAAAATTTTCACTGTGGAAGTTGTTAAGCACAGTTTGACACAGTTTGTTCAGAGAGGTTGTGGAGGCTCCACTCTTGAGTATATTCAGAACTGGACAAGGCCTTGGGAAACCTGGACTAAGTTGGCCCTGCTTTGAACAGAAGGCTGGACTAGATGACTTGCAGAGGTACCAACCTGAGTTATTCTGTGATTATGGGCCACCAAGAGAATAGTAATAATTTAAAAAACCCACAAAAACCCAGTCTCAGGTTCCCTTTTAGGAATTCATCCAGGGATTATTTGCTTCTCTTAGTGGTTTTGCCTTTTCTTTCCACTCCACCTCTTAGGAAAAGAGTCTACCAGCAACCATGCCATCTGTCTTCCTCTATAGGATCCATTTCCTCTGCACCTTAGTTAATGTAAAGCAGTAATTAATCCCACTCTTCTTATTCCTTACTTCTCCTAGAGGAACCGACTAACCCTCAGTTTCTCATTATTTGTCATATCCTCTACAGAAGAAGAGAAAGATAGGGACAGGGCATGGTGGAGTGGCTGCTGATAGGCCTGTGTTGGTGGCCAGTGGTGGGAAGGGAACTTTCAAACCAATTGCAGAGAGAACTGAATGGGCCTGTGACTGAGGCTGACATGGGACGCACTGCAGTGTTCCCTCCACAGATGTCTCCAGATCACCAATACAGTGGTTTCCCCTCATGCCTGAGTGTGGCAAAGGCAGATTTGTTTGGGAGTTTCCATGGCAACCTGACAGCAATCAGCCCTTCTGACTGAAGTGTAATTTTAAAAAGACTTTGTTCCTCTGCTTTATTCTTGTCAACAGCTTTATTACTGTGGATAACATAATCCTCCAAGAAATGAGGAGAGATTTAGTTCTTCATACTGTTTTCCTTCTAAAAAGATTGAAACTTTGCAAAACTGAAGAGAAAGCAAAGCTTTAGTGTCAAAAGCCTAGAACAGAAGGTGCAGCTGGAAGAATTTAAATGGTGTATTGTGAAAGTAGATCAAAGATGTGACTGATGTGCTAGGATGGAATGTGGCTCTGGATCTGGGCCTTTCTTGCCATGATCTTAATTTTATGGGAAAAGTGAGGTTGGAAGGGATTTCAGTTCTCTAGTTCAGTCTCCTGCTCTAGAATGTCAAACCAGGTTGCTCAGGGCTTTATCCAGTAAGATCTTGAAAACCCCCAAGAATGTAGATGACACAGCTTCTCTGGGCAACCTGCTCCACTGCATGACTGCCCTCACAGTGAAGATGCTGCTCCATATCTGTGGTCTGAAACTGTCTTCTTGTATTGTGCCATTGTAAATAAGTTGTGTGATGGGACTAAGAGTTTGGAGTATCCAAATATTGCTTCCAATAAGGATTTGTATCGTGGTTGAAGGTCAAATCATCAAGCCTCCCTAATCTCCCTGTCACTGTGTCTCTTTTTTGTGCATATGTGAGATGAGTAATAAAATCTGTGTCCCCTATTGCCTGCTAGTTTTGTGTTTGTTAGACTGCATTGCTGTAAATCACCTCAGTATTAACTACCTTTCACTAATGATGTTTTTTGTCTTGGTTTTTGCAGGTTACATGTCCCAGGCACTAAAGAACTACACTGACCATGCCTGCGATGGAGAATATGTGTCCCTGAGATGTCCTCACAGAACCACCATCAGCATCCAATCTTCTTTTTATGGCCGAATCGTACCAAGCCATCAGATGTGTCCTTCTCGCTATCCCCACTCCTATGCAACTTTAATTAAAGAAGATGTTGCCTGTTCAGTTGGCACTTCCCTTCAGGTATTGCATGTTAAGATGCATCTGTTCATTTCGGACTCTGTCTTTCCTTGGCCAAGCAGCAGCTCTGTGTGCTGGTGCTGCACTGACCTGTATTAAGCAGAGCTACCCAGCACGGGAGCTCTGACATCTCACATAGCTTAGTGGATAATTCATCTTTGTAGTTTAGACAGGACTGAATTACAGTTTGCTGATGACTTTCTTAGTTTTCCTGCGTATCTACTCAGTAACAGTTCAGGAATGTGGTTGAAAAAGCATTACACTGCAAGGCTACATTATGTTTTACTGAGTTTAAAGATTATTATTTTTATAGTTTTCCTTCCCAATGATTAGCTTTTTCAACACATTCAGAAATTGCTGTGGCCTTCTTTTTGCTTCAGATCCTGTTTCAAGATGCTTTTACTTTGGTAACTTGAAACCCAGAGAGAATCCTTTGCTCTACTTCATGTGACTCATTTGGCTCTTAGGCCACTGTAAGTGATCATACATCACTTAAGCTTGTAACATCCCCTAGTAGTTAATCAGCTCTGACCATTTGTGTCGGGAATGTTGTCTCCACGTATCCTCCCAAGAGCACATGTGACGTCAGGAAATCAAAGGATTATTTGGAAGGTGCCAGTGTAACTCAACTGTCAGTAGGAACAACTAAAATTAGAAACATGAGTTGGCTGATGTTGTTGAGATGAATGGGGTCTGCTCATGGGTGTTGAAGCAAGCACAAGTCTTTCCAAATGCGGGGTTTGGGACTGTGAAAATTTTTGGGCAAAGATCTCAAGCATCCGGTGTGTTTATGGCTATGAATCAATAATAACTCATAATAAAAATTTATAGTAGACTAGAGTAATGAACCTACAGGGCTAGTGAATAATTTCTTTTATAATCTGGCTAAAGGCCAGACTTTCCCACATCACTTCTCACTCCTGCATCCAGGGTTTTGAAGAGACATTTACAGCATTTTTTAAAACATTGATGTGAGTGCTTTGGCTTCCAAATGTCACTGGTAAGTTCTCAAGAATTTGCATCAGGTTGGCTGTGGTGTAACCCTTAAGGTGACAGATTTGCAGTTACCTTCCTGTCACTTGCACTGCACAGCAAATGACTGAGCTGTAGCGTGGGAGAACTTTATCAGTTTCCCAGATACTGTATCGAAAGTCCATAATACAACAGACCCGAGGCAGTTGTGTTGTTTGGGATGGGAGAACACGGACTGAAACCTTTGGCAGAGGTTAGCCTTCCCTTCTTTCTTTTATTGATTTACTGAAAAATTTACTTGCAACATTTCGTTTACCAGGGTGATTGATGGCTTTGAGCATCGCCTCAACCCCTGTGGGAGAGTGGCCCACTTAAGGCACCTGGAAGAACTTGAGAACAGGGAAGATATTTCCCTAGGCTTTTTATGCCATAGTTTTATGCGTAGGAGGGATTTAAAAGAAATCCTTACCTGCCTGGCTTGGCTCTTTACGTTCTCAGAGCTGTTACCCATTAGTTTTGGGTAATACGCTTGTGCTGGTTTAAAAGTTAACCAGCAGGGGAATTGAACTCAACTCAAAAGAGAGATTATAAGTCAGAATAACAA
>JAWMRA010000113.1:108477956-108518112 GCA_035584735.1 Pseudotriccus pelzelni
GGCATGGAAGGCTATAGAATACATAGATTTAGGTTACACCTATCCAGTGATGAATTGGTCCCAGCTGTTCTAACTAGTACAACGCTGCTTGCAGTTCCTGTTCCCTATTTATCCGAGTGAGAATTGTGTTCCCTGTGGGTAGCCTTGCAGCAGATCCCTTGTACAGTACAGTTTTTACATGACTGAGACCAAACAGTGTTATTAACTGATTTTTGGTGATGCTGATGCGCTGAAAAAGCAGCTAATATTCTCTGTTCTGCGACAGATTTCTTGGGGCACCTTGGGTGAGTTCCTGAATCTCTTTAGAGTGGCCCCAGCTGTGGCTTTGATCCCTCAATGTGCTGTGCTTGCACAGAGTAGGGTGAGTTCAAATGCCAGAGACGAATCTCATTTTTTTTCTCAGTCCTGAGGGGGGGGAGTGAGGCCTCTCTAAAGGGTAAGCCAGGAACTCCACAAGCTGAATGGCAAACTGCCTGCAGCTTGCTGGTAGGAAATGCATGTGTGTAGGAAAATTGGAAAGCTGTAGACAAGGAAATTGTGTGTATTTTTGTGGTTTTGCAACTCAGATATATGGCTACTCTAGGCAGGATCAATTGTGTGTGTATTCTGTTAGTCAGTAATTGAGAAAGTCAGCCAAACCAAACCTTTCAAAACTAACTATATAAAATCACTGTGTCTAATCAAACCCATGACAGTATAAATTTGCTGCTTCTCTGGGGAGTGACCTGGAGAGAGTGTAAGGGGCATTTTTTTATACTGTTCCCTCCAAACACTAGCTGTGAGTAACAGTAAATTCTCATTTAGAAGCTCTTTCAACTGTAAATGTCCAGTTCAGATATTGTTTCTATTAGAAACAGGAAAAAGAAAGAGTTGATTACTCTGAGACAACCACTACTAATCCAGTTTTATGTGGTTGGCTGCCAGGATTCCTTACTTTAGTCACTTGTTTTTGTTTGAAATGAAATACAGACCACCTGGGAGAGCATGTCCAAGACATTAAGGCAGTGACCCCAAACTACACATTTCTCTTACTCTAACACCATAATGTCAGATTCAGTGGGAGATTTCCAAATGTACAAAGAATTTGGGCATTCACAGTATCATCACAGAACCATAGAATGGTTTTGGTTGGAAAGGAACTTAAAGATCACCTTGTTTGTAACCCTCTGCTGTGGGCAGACATACCTTCCAGTAGACCAGGCTTCTCAAAGGCCCACCCAGCCCGGACTTGAACACTCCCAGGGATGGGCATCTATAGCTTCTCTGGGCAACCTGTTCCAGTGCCTCATTGCCCCTGAATAATGAGTTTATTTCTAATATCTGATCTAAACCTGCCCTCTTTCAGTTTGAAGCCCTTCCCCCTTGTCTTATCACCACATGACCTTGTAGTCCCTCTCCAGCTCTATGGTAGTCCTTTTAAGTAGTGGAAGGGGTTCTAAGGTCTCCCTGGAGCCTTCTCTCTGTGCAGCTGAACAGCTCCAACTCTTTCAGCCTGTTTTCATAGCAGAGGTTCTTCAGCCCTCTGAGCATCTTCGTGGCCTCCTCTGGAATTGCTCCAAGAGGACAGGAGGGATGGACTGGGGACAGGGAAGAGAAATATCTGGAGCCTTGGTATCTCTGGTAAAAGGAACTCATGCAGTGCAAACTGTCCTGGCTTGGCAGACGAAATCTGTGAGGAGGAGCTATATGGTGACTGAACCACTTCTTTTCTTGCTTGTATATCAGAAAGAGCAGGTCCCAGGACCAAACTCTGTTTATCTTTCACCCAGGAAATTAAATCCAGATTATTAAGCATTATTAAAGAATATTGAAGTCATGCCACTGAAAACAGTTGGCAGTAGGTAAGAGGGTGTGGTGTTTATCCACACTGCATAATTTGTGCAGAAAAATGAGTTGCATGCCCACTGGCAAGTCTACATTGTCTGTGTAGGACCATGCAAAGATGCTGGTTTGGGTCCTGAAGAGCAGAGCTGTATTAACATGGTCAGTGGGATTGGTGCGTGTTGATGTCTTTGTGATGACCTGTAACACCCACAAACCTTTACCCCTTTGGAGCATTTGTCCATGTGCTGTTGCTCTGAGTATGCAACCTGGCAATTCTGAGAGCCTGAAGATTTTTGTAGGTCTGTGCATTGTGTTTTCACCATGGAGTTTTTCTCTTGCTGTGTCTCCTGTCACCCAGATAGAGTTGGTCAAATCCAGTTTTAATCCGCCCAGTGTCTGATTTTTTAGTGTGAAAGTATGGAGAAAAGCTAAATTACATTGCTGCAAAGCAGGGGGTGACACAGGAACATCTGGAAACACCTTTTACTCCAAGGAGATCTGTTGGGAACCATCCTCATCTGCTTTAGCCTCTCCCTTAAGCCATGGTTCTCTCACCTGTCACACTACTGCATACATTTGCACTTCCCCACTGTATGGACATCCCTGAGATCTTCCCCTTTGGGAAATAAGGAATCTGATTAACAGATCCATCAGCAGTGCATGTTTATTCAGATAAACACATAAATGCTGGCATAGAGGACTAAGGAGAAACAGAAGTGTTAAGTTTTCTGCATTGCCTGATGATAAGTACCTCATAATAAGTGAATCCATCCAGTTGGAAGCCTAATCACTACAACCAAGATCATGGTACCCAAACGTTCCTGCAAAAATACATGGAGCCACATTGCTATTTGAAGGAAGATGCTCAGCTGAAGATGAAGAGGTTTGGAGTTGCTTGATTATAAAACTTTCTGCAGCTGCTCATTTATAGACTCATAGAATGGTTTTGTTTGGAATGGACTTTAAAGATCACCTTGTTTCAACCTCCCTGCTGTGGGCAGAGACACTTTCCGCTAGACCAGGTTGCTCAGAGTCCCATCCAACCTGGTCTTGAACTATTCCCAGGAATGAGGCATCCACAGCTTCTCTGGGCAACCTATGCCAGGGTCTCATCACCCTCACAGTAAAGAGTTTCTTCCTAATATGTAATCTAAACTTGCCCTTTTTCAGCTTTAGGTCATTTCCCCTGGAAAAACATCCCTTTCCAGCCCTCTTGTAAGCCCTTTTGAAGCACTGGAAGGCTGAATTCTAGATCAGTGTTCCTGATGCCCCTTGTTTTCAGCAATAAACCATTGAAGGTCTATATGGAAGAATGTCTAATGGTTTGCCTACAATTATTGCTTATTACCAGATTATCTGCAATATTCTTCTTCTGGTAAACTGACAGAAAATAAAACCACAGCTTATTTGGAAGGAAAACAGAAAGCCCTGGAGAAGCGTTTAATGCTTCTGCTCCCCAGAAATTTATTAAAGATGTTGTAGGCTAACTTGTCTTCATACACACGGGTACTGAAAATTGCAGTTCCAAGGTCAATGTTTTATTGAGTGACTTGTTTCCCCAAGAGGAGCTGTGCTTGGAAAGTGCTCTGGACTTGAGTCCTGCCTCTCCTCTCCTCCCAAACTACTGATCTGGGGAGGGAGTGCAGACATAGCCTGTGCCCTGGGTCTCTTTCAACGCTCTCCGGGACAACCAGTCCATGGTGACAAGAATCACTAGTGCTGCTGATGTAGTATTTCCTTTTGTCCTTCAGATGAGATACAGGACACCTTTGCTGCCACCATCTCCCACTGTCACTCCAGCAGCCCTACAAAAGGGAGCAGATTCTTTGCATGCTGGAAGATGTGTTTGGACGATACTGTTTCCAAAGAGGCTTTTGTTTTCTGCAATTGTTATGGATTAAGAGTAAAATACAAAGTAGCAGGAAACAGTCCCAACTGCTCTAGCTTTCTGGGCAGGCCAAGGACAATGGCTGCCGACATGCCCAGTCACAGGATATTGCACGGTCCCACTGATGCCACAGCCATAAGTGGCCTCAACAGAAATAAGAAACGGCCATTTCTCATGGCTCTGAATGTATGTAAAATAACGATGGTCAGGGACAAAGAGGGAGGAGATTGATAGAAAGGAATAATAATGGTCATCAGTACGACTGGGAGAAGAACCTGCTGTTTTTCATATGGCATATTAGACCTCCACAGCTGGTAGACTGTTTGAACAAGGAAAATTTCAGTCTCAGAAGCGTCAGTGAATCAAAGAGCAGTTAAGCAACTCTTTGTCAGACTGTAATAATTACTTTACAGGAGCATGGTGAACAGTGACCTCAAGGTCCAGAAGAGGTTACTGCAGTGCTGAAGTTGCTCTTAAAAATCACAGAACCAGTGCAGCTTCTTTTGTGAATATTGCCCAGGCTGAAATAGAACTCTCTGGAAAGCAGCTCCCCTAGCTAATTATTTGCAAGTAGAACTGTTGGATGCAGAGGTCATAGATAATCTCTTAATTGTCCTGTCTTTGAAATCTTTGGCTTGGCTGAAACAGCTCATCAGAGCACTGTGATTATGTCCTGCGGAAGGAGAGGCACTGGAGGCAGAGGTTGCCAGTGCAGCCTGTCTTCCTGATGAGGCAGGACTGCTCCCTGGGGTATAAGCCTCCTAATGCTTTGTTTACTCTAAATTTAAACTTACCAAGTCATGGATCTTCCATCATTACCACTAGGACCCTGCTTGACAGCGTAATGGTTTGCTCTCGATTTTTTTCCACTTCGTGTTTTAAGCTTTCCCTTTTTTTAATCCCCTGACTTTTGGTTATGCGTCCTTTTGTATTTCTTCATCTTAGACCTCCTCTCCCTTTGAAGTTGACCCTGCATACAGGTTAAGTTTCCTACTGGTAGGAAATGTAGGTAATGTTAATTAGGTGGTATTTGTAATGCAGCTTTTATCAGGACCTTCTGTTTTGTGAACAGGTTTTTGCTCTTTGCCTGTCTCTGGGCTCTTCCAAGACCCTGCCAGACGAGCTCTGGTGAACCTGCTGTCATGTTTTAACATCCCAGCCCACGGCTGCCTGCCTACTGCCCTGCTAGTGTTTACTACTCCCATAGCAGAGCTGGTGAGAGGGAATGGGTGCCCAGTTTTCAGCTCTTAATTTCACAGTCTGGTGTGTTAAAGGTGAGTCACCAAATACGTGAGCATAGTTCCCTCCTGCTGACACTGCTGTGAGCATTGCAAGGTCCATGGGAGAGTGATAAGAAATAGTAGAATACTAAAACGTGCCACAGATCCATGATCAGGATTCAGGGCCTTTGATCTCTTCTTCAGGTGATGGAATGCGGATGGTTTGGGCAAAGCTAAACTACTTTCTAGTGGAGCAGGCTGGGAAGATTGTTTGATGAAGCCCTAGGCAGGTAACCTGTACCTCATCAACACGGATTTTACTTCTTTAGGTGGTCTGTCCTTCCTTGTTGCTGATTCTTGGAAAATCTTATTCCATGGACTTCAGTAATTTGTGTGAATGAATAAAGATGAACGTTCAATCTTCAGATAACTGTAAACAGGATCTGTAAGTAAGTCTGCAACTTGAAAGTACTAAGTTTATAGTGTGTTTTAAAGTATTATCAGTGTGCAGGGATATATAAAACAGTATAAAAATTCAAATGAAATGTGAAGTCATTATGAATGCATTGTGCTGTAAGAGAGAATTCATACTGCCTTGTTTGTTGCCTTTACTTCCCATTGCAACACCCACGGAGGTGCACCAATACATATTGGTGTAACTCCACCATAATGCCCATGCCTGGATTGAGTTTGACCTAAAAATGCTCAAAATTACTGGTTTCTTCTTGCATAAAGTTCTTAGTACAAATCTCTGCCCATCTTCATTTGACTGCACACGGCTCTGATCCATTCACGCGGTTTGCTCTCTGAGTTACTCTCCTCAGCTACACACATTTTGGGCAATTATTTAGTAGGGTTCCTCTGTGTAATTTCATGCCTGACTGACATGCCCTGCAGTCAGCCTTACGCTCCTTTGATGATGGAGGCTGTACAGAGAGCAGCCCTGTGGCAAAATCCCAGTTCCCATTGAGTCTTACCATCGGCTTCTTTGGACCCAAAGTTTCACCCTAAGTGTATCAAATCTATGAACTGCTAGGAGGGACCAAGAACTGAGATAAGTTTAATTGCCTTGGGTGTTAAGCTCGGTTGTGGTTTATTTTAAGCATGCAGGGGAAGTGCTTCTTGAAGAGTGATTTGAAGAGACAGACTAAAAATGAGCACACCCCTGGGAATGGCTGAGGACGGCCTTCTTGCAGAGCTCCCATCCAGTTCCAGGTTTAAATGGTTGTTATCTAATGAGCACAAGCAATTACTTGGTTAATGAGCACAACAAAATGAGCACGAGAAATGTGTTTCATCTGCAGTGGCCACTAGGAAGACACGATTTTGAGCTTGAGGCTGCCCTTGCTTTAAGACCTGGGTCACTGCAGTGAGATTAATCCAGGGCATAAATCACAGGGGTTAGATTAGTGTTTGTTTTACTTGAATACACATTTCTTGTTCTCTTATCTCCTCTAAATCTTGCAGCTTCTTAACTCAGTCATGAACCAGGGAATGGAATGGGTTTAAACAGCCACAACTTCTCTCCTGAGCACTGGCTGTCAGCCCTCAGGCCTGATTTACCACTGGAACTCAATTATAAAATGGCACAATGCAATTAATGTGTCTTCCCTCCCCTTTCATGCGAGACAGGAATTCCTCCTTCACCTTCTTCAGTTGGAGTGATTTTTATAATACAATCTAAACCAACGTGACTTTATTTGGCATTAGTCAGGGGTCTGCCAGACTTGGTGACATAAGGAGCTGATGGTACACCCCAGTTAGGGATGGTTTTGTGCGTCTACTGCTATTCCTGTGCAAGTTCAGATTGTGGGCCTCTTTTTGTTTGGTTTTCTAGTTTTGTTTTCCCACTTTTACAGCTAACAGTGACAGCTAAAACAATAAGGCAAACACAGAAAGAATTCCCTACATTTTTCCAGCCATTAAGCAAAAATCATGTGAGCTCAAGATAACCCCTCGCTCCCAAGCGAACTCGCAGCCTTCCTTGTGTCAGTCTAGCTGATCATCTGCAGATACTTCAGAAACAACAGCTGACATCTGCCAGAGCTCTGACACTGCCTAGAAGTATGAGTTTTGAGAGTAAGTCCAGAAAGCCAAGGTCTTGGCTTGTAAGGAATCCTGTAAACACCGGAGCCACGGTACCTGCAGGGAACCCTACCAGTGGGGGATCATCTGGTCAGGCATGTTCTGAGTAGCTGCTGAGTTTCACAGCATTTAAGAAGGTGCTGGTGTATAGCACATACTGATGAGAGCAGTGGGGAAGAACAGTCCTGTGCATGCAAGGATAGGTGAAAATTACATGTGCAGGTTATTAAGTTAACATTAGGGCCGGTGTAACAACTTTGTACCTTTTTATTAACATGCGCAGTCAACCACTGCTAATTGTCTTTGCATTATTCCTACTGTATTTCACTGAGGATTGAACATATTTTTTGATTTTATTCTTTATGGTTATATTTCATTATGCCTAAGACTTTACTCATACAGTCTGTAGGAAATTAGAAATCTTAATGATTTTTTAATATTTTCAGGAAAATTGTTGCCCTATAGGTGAGACATAATAGAATTATGTGAATGAAAAGGAAATATTGGTTTCTTTACCCCCATGAAACTTCTCAGAGTCATGACAATTATCAAATTAACTTGAAAATGTAGCTAAACACTAAAGCAAATTAGTAAAAGGCATATTCAGCCCCAAGAACACTTCACTCTTTTCTATGATCTCACAATGGCTAGATGACTTTTGCTCCTTAATTTAATTACAAACTTCTTCCTAGGGCTTTGTGTTACTTTGCATGCCATGGAAAGTAGACTCAGGAGGTTTTACTTATGTGGAATACATGGAGCAAGCAAGAGCTGCCAGAAGTTAGAGCGGAGCCAAGACAAAGTGACAATACCTGTAGACTGCCCCTGTTCATTTTCTCTGAGGTCGGTGAGTTGTTGCCTTCACTCCTGGTGCTGAGCCCAAGGACAGATGAACAAGTGCTGCTCAGGTATCTCAGCTGAGGTTTTCAAAGAGGTTTTCTCGCTGGCCTAATTCAGTCTTTGATGAAACTCAGGGTGGTTTTCCCAGTGATTTCAACAGCACCTGTTACACAATGCTGAAGGCTCTCAAAAAGCTCACCCATTTGGCATGAACATGGACTAAAACCCCAAGTTTACTGCCTTTGAGGGGAAACAGCTTTCCTTGTGAGAAAGGAAACATTTGGGGTACTGCTTCTTTCCCTCTGCTCCATATTCTTAGTTGGGTGTAAACACAGCCATGGCTGTCCAGTACCAGAAAACCCCTTCAGGTCCACAATGATTTGAGAGGATTTTTCTTCATATGTGTAGCACTCCAGAGCTGTTTCAGTTGTTCTTTGCCTCCTGAGATGAAAAGAGGTATCCGTGCTGGATCCTTGCTTAAATTCCTTTGCAACTCATTGGATTTTGCATTAAATTAGATTTCACATGCTGAGTGAGCAGCCAACACTTATGAGCCTGGAGGAAGGAGTATGCCGTTTCTATGCATTTTAACGTGACGGTCAAGTTGGGGCTAACGCTGCCAGGCACCTCCTTCAGTGTTCACCTTTCAGCCTTTCCTTCCTAAAGCCTCTATTTTTTAAATGAGATGCCTGCATTTTATTAACTGTTGTAAGTGGAAAACAACAGCATATGTTCTCTGCCCTCTAGAAAAGGCTTGGATTGTTTTGGTTTGAACTTTAAAATAAAGGTTATTCTTGAGGCAGGCACGAATTCTTGCATGTGTCAGCCCAAAAGGTGAATGCTTTAGGAAGTTATGAGCAACCACAAATGAGGCAGTTTCAAATTGCACTTGAAACTGGAACAGCTGTTCAGAGCGTGACATTCAGAGTTATAATGCTAAAGATTCTGTATATTACATTCAGGGAGAACTTAAAAATAGAAAGCAGTCACTGAAGCGGAGAGAAAATTGATTTGGGTGGCACATGGTAGTGCAGGAACAGCCTTTATGTTAATGGCACAGGGAGGAGATTGTGGGAAAGCCCAGATATCAAGGTGGATGTAAGAAAAGTGAACAGGGAGAAGACAAAAGAGACCAGGGGAGTCTAGGGGAATTTCTGAAGAAGGATTTTCCAGTGCCTCCTTGCAAGTGAAAATTAATTGTTTTGGGACTGGAATTCACAGCTCTGCATTGCAGGGACTTAACAAGGCTGGTGGATTACCTCGCTCTGTGGCCTCAAAATGCTCTGACAGGTTCATGTGTGTCAGGCAAACATTATGGTAATTTTAGCACTTTAGGGGCTCTACAGGAGTACATAAATACCACCTAAGCTATCCAGCTGAATTTAAAACTTAATTACTGACCCACTTAATAATATTCTCTCCCACCACCACTGCTTTACAGGATCATAGGGTTAAAAGAAATCATTAATCTTCCTTAATGAAGCTATTTTCTAGCAGGAGACAGAATGTCTTGCCCCTGTGGATTCTGAGATGGAGTTTTTGTGACTGTTATGACTGGAGAAGCGGGGAGAGAGTGCTAGAGGAAAAGCAGTGCAGAAAAGGGGATAGGACCCAAAACGCCAGTGGTGGGAGGACCCTCTGACTCGCAGGCCCTTGCTGAGTTTATCTAAAAGGAACATGATAATCATGGGGGAAGAGGAGTGAACCCTATTAAAAACCGACTAAGCTGGCTGTATAACAGTGTTCCCACTACGACTACTAATTATTGGAATACCAGCAATTTATATATATATATATATATATATATACACACATATATATATATATCAGCTTTTATGTCACTGAGATAAGACCTCTCTTGAAATTGTGCATTTCCAGAGAAATCTAAAGCAGAATGATGGTGGCAGATTTTGGGTCTCTGCTTTTAACTGTCAGGGTGGATCCATGACATCCAAGCTGCTTTTCTTGGGTTTGTATTGTCTTATACATGATTAAATTGCATACAAATGTTTCAAAATCTCTGTGACCATCCAAGTGCATATCCCTTCTTTTGCATCTATGCAGGGAAAATAAAACCTGCTCCTTGGAACAGTGCAAGGTTTAGTCCTCTCCTAGTCCGTGGCTCCTGTGGTACACACTGCCTTGAACACCATTGCCTGCCTCTTGCCAGGGCTGGGTTAGGAGGCTGGGATGACTTTGCCCTTCTCCAGCTTGTTTGACCATCTCTTTGATGGAGATACTGAATTGCTTTTGTTTTTCTGTTTCTTGTGTGTGTCCTGGGCTGCAGAAGATGCTGGATGAGTGCCAGGACAGGCGGAGCTGCCAGTTCCTTGTCAATAGCCGGCTCTTCGGGACAGATCCGTGCCCTGGAACCGGCAAGTACCTCATTGTGTGGTACAAGTGCAGGCCAAGTAAGTATCTCGCTGTTGAATCTATTTGCACTGTTGAGACCAAAGCATTTTCATACTTAGTACTCACCAGAGAGGCCTTCTAGGACTTTTCATTCCATTCCACCTTTATTTTCAGTGTAACATAACCCCCTGGTGTGGAGCGTTTCCCCTTTCCCCCTCACTCGCTGCCTTGCTGGGATGCTGCTGCTCCGTGTCCCTCCTCCTTGCCAGCAGCCCAAGTTGCAGATTGTTTTTGCAGGTGCCACTGAAGGCCTTTGCCAATGCTGAGCTCATGCTGTCAGCGGTGGGTGGGCTGCTCCCACTTCCCACTTCCATCTGCAGCCAGTGGGGTAGTGGGGCTTGTCCCCTCTCTGCCGGTCCCTCCAGAGGCAGTGGTTGCTCCTTGCATGGGCAAAGACTTCCTTCAGGCACTGGCGATGGGGGTGTGACAGGAAGCTCACCTGCCCAAGCCATGCCATAATCCAGCTTTTAATTGCTCCCAGACCAGACTGGGAAATGTTAACCTGTGTCTTGCCTGATCTCATTGGCTGTGTTTAAATTAAATGGGGCTGGCGCCTGGATAGTGCGAGTGCAGTCATGAATACGGGAGTGAGCCATGTGCAGCTTTGGCTCAGTACAACCAGCACCCTCTTGGCCAACTCCTGGCTCCAGCAGGGAAGTTAGCACAGCCTAGACACCATTCTCCATCAGTGCTTTGGAAGCAGACACAATTTGGAGATGGAACAGGTTTGATGGAGAGCAAACTGTGCCATCTGATGTCAGCTGGAGAACGGGATCTGTTTCTATTTGAGCACAAATCTTATGAGGAGCATCTGAGGGAGATGGAGTTGTTTAGCCTGGAGAAGAGGAAGCTGAGGGGGAACCTTATCACCTCTACAACTACCTGAAAGGAAGCTGTAGTGAGGTGGAGCTCAATTTCTTCTTCCAAGTAATAAGCAACAGGAAAAGAGGAAATGGCCTCGAACTGTGTGAGGGGAGGTTTAACTTGGATATGAAGAAAAATTTCTTCACTGAATGGTGGTCAACCATTGGAATGAAGTGACTGCCCTGTTCCACCCTTCCTAGGGAAGTGGTGGAATCACTGTCCTTGGTCTTGTTTAAAAAAGATGTGGATTTGATGCTTAAAGACATGGTTTAGTGGTGGACTTGGCAGTACTGGGTTAATGGCTGGACCTTTCCAACCTTTATGATTCTATGATTCCATGAACTAAAGTCTGGACAAGGCATTTCAGAACAGCCTAATTGCAAGCTTTTTAGATGTCATAACTAATATGGTTCCAGCATCACATCAGTATAGTTTTTGGGGAAGAAACAAGAAAGAAAAGTTTGCACAGGGAAGAAAAACAGATCTGATTTCAGAAAAGATTTGAAACAAAAGAAGAAACATTCATACTGTCAGCAGCAGCACAGAAGAACACTTTTTGCCCCAGCAGGCAGAGACCTGTACTAATGCAGTGAAAGGATCTGAAAAGATCTGTGAGGAATTCAAATCAAAAGTAGGTAAGGAAGCACCTGCATTTGTTGTGGGATTTTTTTGCAAGTGATTGTAACATCCTTTGTTGGGTGAGAAATGCACCTCCACTAGAGGGGCGATTAACAGGGTGTTCTGGCAAGTCCTCCTGAACCTGCAGGTTTTGCATCAAAGCTCGCTTGAAAAATCTGACTATTGAGGGCTGTGCTGAACTTCTGAAGGTGTTTCAGGACCCATCTGTTCATACATATTTATGGCTTGGCATTCTTTGCTAATTACAGACATACTAGAAAAGAAGGAGTTTGTGTGTGCGGGGTAGGTGATTTTCCTGAAAGAGAGCAGGGGAAGCTGCTTGAAAACATTTCCCCAAGACATTTTTCAGGCAGCTCCAATTTTGCAGGGTGAAACAGGGTAACCTGACAGAAATTATTTTCTCTTAGTGACTGGGCAAACTTTTAATCAGAACTCGCTGGATTAATAACAATGTTTGAAATAAGTGAGGATTTGCTTTGCACAAAGATACCAGGGCATGGTGAGTCTTTCCTTGATGATTCAAAATGTTAATTTTGAGTCTCACAAACAGAATGTCATGCTTTTGTGAGTTCAAGCCTTTCTGCCTTTCTATAGGGAGAAGGTTAATGAGGGGACAGAGGAATGATGGATCCACAGAATGCAAAATACGGGACGATGAGAAATTTTGATGGGCTTTTTGGGTTATTGACTATTTCAGTATTGTTTGTGAGCTTTAAGTGAACATACACTTAAGAGCTGATGCCCAAAACTGTGGTCCCCTGAAGTGCTGACCTGCTCCATAAAGTCTGAGCACATACAGCTGTAACCAAAGAGCACCAGAGAGTCCTTGTTGAGAACTTACTGCCTGGCTCAGTTTTGACCCATAAGTTTGTCAAAAGACAAATGCAGCGTTTTGAGTTCTGTTTCTGAATTTGTCCTTCTCAACAACAGACATGACAGAAGTACTTTAATAGGAAGATATTTAAGATCTGAATTGTCCTCTTGGGATATCTGTTTCTTTCTGTTGCTTATTGAGGAAGCCTGTTGTGACCATGTTTCTGAAACAGTGTTTTGGTTAAGCATCTATCTAGGTAGAATGAATGTGAGTTTTCTTGCATACAGGTACTAGAGGCACTTTGGGAAGTAGCCTGCAGAGTTTGGACAGGACACCTTTAACATAAAATAAGGATGCCCAAGCCCTCCCACTACCAGTCATGCTGGAGCCTCGAAAGGCCCCTGAACAGAGCTAGTTATCTAAAAAGAAAGACTTCTTGAAAGAAAACAAAAGTGAAGTTAGTGGCATTTACTTGTACCTTTGCTGAAGAATAACGAGATGGTGCAGTCATCCCCTCCAGCCACTGTCACTGCAGTTATGTCTCTCTGACATTACATTGCATTTGAAATCTAATGGTTTCAATGCTCACTGGCTGTGTGGGGTTCATGCACAAGGCAAGGTGCTATTTTGGTTTCTCATGGACAGAATTTCAAGGAGATGGAGGACAGTAAATCATGCTGAAACCGAAAGACCCAGATTTTTCAAATGGTGAGGCTCTGGGGAGCAGGGCAATGGGGGATCTCAACTGCACTAACCCCTCTGAGACTGCTTTTTCTGGGAGCAGGGAAAACTCTTGTGTAGGTGTTGTGGTTCACCTCCTCTAGAAATTACAGAAATAGTTCAGAGAAGTGAGTGCTTAACTAGAAACTGTGAGAAATTCAGTATCTTTTGTGGTTTTTCAGAAGTCTTATGCTAATCATGGTTCCCTCTGATCCAAAAGGTGGATCTGGGATCTAATGGACACTCCTCTTGCATGTACAGGGCTCAGATATGTGCATGAAACTGCTTTTACATGTCAGGAGTTTGGCACTCCTGACTATTCTCTGTGCCTGCAAATAAATAAATACACTATGTCTGTGTGTACTTTTAAGGTATAGGATGTATAAGGAGATCAGAAATTATCCATAAAATGCTCTATTCTGTCTCAATTTGGGGCAAATGAGATTGATTTATAGCTGCTATGTGATTTGAGGGCCAAGGTCCATTGAAAGTGTACAGAGGCTTGGATTTTATTTTTAGTTGAGATGGTGATGTTTGGCCAAAGGTTGGATTTGATGACCTTGGACTTTTCCAACCTTAATGGTTCTAAGATTTATTTTATTTTATTTTTTCTGTAGCTTGTGTGCCTTAGTTTCTGATATGCACCAACCTTTGGGAATATGCTCGAGGGCACAGTACAGGTCTCAGCAGAGCACAGTGGTTCTAAGCTAACACTTGTAGTTCTAAGCTTGGAGGTGCCTCTGCAAACCATCCTGGTGTGGACAGACTGAGCAGTGAGCCCCCAGGAGGATCCCCCCAGGTCAAGGTGAGGGTGTGTTGCTGGAGCACTCAAACCTGAAGCTGTTCTCTGCTGGTGTAGATGTATTCTACAGTACATTTGGTACTGGCAGGAGCGGTTTCCAGGGATGTGGCCACCCTGTTTTAGAGGCTAAAAAAATTGGTGAGAATGGTGGTGGGCTGTCCCATGCCACTGGCCCTCAGTGGCACTTTTAATTTATCAGGGTCAGTGTAGCCTGAGATCCTCACCCAAAGTACACTGAAGCCCAGGATCAAGCCCTCAACACACAGAGGATTTTAATCTCTAGGGTATCTTTCAGGATCATTTAAAAATTGCACATAAATCCAATTGTTTCTCAGGTACTATGCTGATTTGATTTAGACCCATTAAGTGTAATTACTGGGTAGGCTACAGAACCAGATAATTAGAGGGAATTGACATACTATTTAATTGGTCTTACGTGAATTCCCTCTAACTGAAATCTTTATTCACCAATATTATTCAAACAATTCAGTGTTTGTTCATCCCCCTCACTTCAGAGACAGAGAACTGCGTAAGATCGTATGTTATTGTAAGCTAGGAAATATTTCCTCTGTGTGCCAGACTTTCTGAAGGGGCTGTGTGACCTAATCCTGGCAGGGATCAGGATCTGTGGGGCTGCCCAAGTCATGCTGAAGAAATAACTTTCACCTCTCTGCATCCCAGCAATAACACTGCAGATGATTTTACTGGGGCTGGTTCCTGCTCTGGGCTATGTACCGGCAGGGATTCCTCTGCCCCTGCACAGCAGCTCCTTACTTGTGCTGGCTTTTTGGTTGTTTGGCTTTGCTGTTTCAAAAGTGCCAATGTCCCTGATCAAAATGGGGCCATAAGTGCTTGTCCTTCTCCGCAGTGGGAATACTTGGGATGAGATGTGTTGTCTGTGTGGCCATTTGCTGGCAGAGCTGTTGAGAGGAGAAGGCTCCTACTCTATTTATTTTATTATCCACGAGTCCCCCACATAGTGCCCTTCTCTTGTCTCCTCCTTTGCCACTGCCATGCTTTCCTGCTGTCTTGGAAGCACTGTCCCCATCTAAGTTCTGAAGAACCTAAGCTGTAGCTTCCCATAATTCTTTAGGGAAATTTTACCTTTTTTCTCTTGGGCAGTTACTCCTTTAGCTTATGACTTCAAGGACTCTGGGAGGGATAAGCTCCATCCAACTTCTTTTAAAAAGTATTATTAATTTTATTTAATTTTAAAATGCTGTGTGAAGCAGCTGGATTTGATAATTGGAAGATGGTGGGCACGAAGCCTGCCTGTATTAATCATCCCAGTGATGTAAAAAAAAAGTGTAAATTCAAACTTTGCTTCTTTCTCTTCTATTCACAAATGTAAGCCTAAAGCCTTTGAAGTTTCAGAAAACCTGGATTGTGACCTGGGCTCCAATTGCAGTTCAAATCCCTCTGTAACAATATAAAAACATATTTGGAATGGCACATCAAGGCTCTGAGAAATGTATCTGGGAAGGAAACTTGCGTTTGTTGGCAAAGGGGGGAAGTGCCAAAAGTTTGTGAGGGGATAGGAGAAGGAAAAGGGGTGAGGGAGGTCACTTTGGTTTAGTTTGGAACCTGTAGCTTGGATTTATGGGAGAACTTGCAGGCTGAGAATCAACCTGGACATGTGTTTTAAGAGAACAGGCTTTCATTCTTTTTACTACAAATTTAATTAGAATCTAAGAGACCCAGTTAATTCTCCTGAAAAGTCAATGACTTTTTTCCAAAAATGGGAATGCTCATCCTAATGCCCTTGCCAGAATCTTACTCAGGTAACAGTCCTAGGCAATTTTAATCAGAAAGCAACTGAATTTAAAAAGTCCATTAAGAACTAATTCCAATCAGATCACCTTCTGATGAAAATGCCGTCTTCAAATGTTGTGCTCTCTATCATACAGTGACAGAGCTGCCATACTGTGCCCCAGGAGTGTCTGCCATTTGGTGAGGATGTTCGATTTTTTTGCCAGGGGTACTTCTGAGCCTGTGTGAAGGCAGAATACCATTACTGGTGCCAGAGCTTTTCCGTCTATCAAAGCACTGTGAGGAGTCATACTCTGTGTTCTGATTCCATGTCTCTTAGTGAATTGATCAGGTCTGCTTGTAGATTTCAGTTGAAATGACTGAAAAGTATGGAAAAGATCTTTGGAAGGACCACATAGACTTGCCGTGAATGCCTCTTGTTCACCTTTTAATTTCCCTACAACCCAGTCCTTCAGTACTGAATCTTGTTTGAGCTTTGCTGTTGACTTTGCTGGGCTGAGGATTGTACCTTTTCTGTTAAATTCACTAAACACGGCATGAAAATCCTCATCTCATCACACGTCCTCAGGGCTTGCATTCCCTAGGCAGAATTTGCAAAGCACTGTGAGCCAGAGCGGAGGGCCTTAGAAAGAACAGAGGTTTTGTAGAAATTTCAGACAAGAGCAAAGAGGGACCTAAATGTATTCCTGGTTCCTTTAACTGGTGATTGATTTTAGTGCTAGGATAGACTGGTAATTCAGTAGTCATCAACCCTTTCAGAAAAGCATTAATCTCCCTCGTCAGACAGGTTTATTGGTGGCAAGAGAAGTTCACTGTATTGTTTGCTGCATTGCTTTTTGGTGGGCCAGGCTTTCCAAGGCAGCATGGTGGAGTCAGGGATGTTTAATGGGCACATCCTTCTGGTCCAGCCACCGAGGCAACAGAACAAGCCTTTTGCCTCCTGCATTCATCAGCTCTCTCTTGCTTATCTGTATTATTTCAAAACTGTTAAGGTGGTGCAGGGAGTGGAAATTTATAAGGGCAATAAAACCTCGGGCAGCAACTGCTGTGATGATGAAAAGGTATAAATAAAGGAATGTTATAAATTACAGAGGACAGATCCATCAGCCCACAATCGGGGTCAGAGAAGCGTTAATGCCAACGATTAATATTGTTTTAAGCCGTTGATGCACAGAGGTTTTCAGGAGCTGTCAAATAGCCCTATCCCTGTATCACACTAATCACTTGACTGTCAGGAGCAGGATTAAGAGGAACATGTGATTCCATTGTAGGCAAAGATTATTGTCCGTTTAATTATAAATATGATTATAATATTAATTTATTAACTAATGCAACACATAAATTAGTATTATAGTATAATAATGTAATTATGTTATACTATTATTACTATCATCATTATTTCCTGCCCCTGTGGAGAAGGAAACTACTACTGACCTGGGAGAGTTAAAAAAAAACCCTAAAAAAAAATAATTTTAAAAATGCCATTTTTTCTTTCAAATCTGATCAGTCAGCTCTGCTTGAAATAACAAGGAGACAGTGAAGACCATGGTGCTTCCTACTGTGAAGGTGTAAGGATTCACCTTGCTGGGTCAGGTCTCCAGTATCCAGATGGGAACCACTAAAAAAGGCAAATTCTGAAATCTGCCTAAATTACATAAAGCTGTGACTTTAACAGATCCCCTTTGTCTAATGGCACTTAAGTTTTCTGTGGGGTCCTGGAAAAAAAAAAAAACCAAACAAGGATAAAAATACCCTTTTTTTTAAGACACGAATTTTTAGGAAAGGACAAGGAAGGGATAGAATAGCCTTTCAGTGCTGGAGTAGGTGAGTCAGTAGTTTTGCCAGGAGGAGCTGGGAGCCTTTACCTTCATGTACTTCGGGAGATCCAGCCCATCCTTAGGCACTCTGGGCACCTGTGACACCTTTCTGTGCTGATGATGGAGGCTGTGTGGTGGCTGGTGCTTCGGGTGTGAGAAATTGCCTAGGCTGCTGGCAGAGGCAAAGTGATCAGTGAGTTTTCTCCCTCAGAACAGCAAGAAATGTCCTTGGAGCAATTAATCAGAACACAAGGAAACCAACTTTTTAAAAATGAAACCCATAAACCTAAATCTCAACACATTCCTATGTGGTAGAGGTTTGCAAGCGCTGAACAATGGATTTCAAAATTTTCTGGTGTACTGGTGAAGAACTGTGACAGGAAAAGCATATCCCAGAAACAATATGCTTATAAACCAGACTGAGATAAGGTTGACTTTTGTGAAAGTTTGGATCTGTTGTATTGACTCCACAGTTTAAACCATGAGTGTAGGACTCACAGAACAGAGAAGTAAACTTATACAGTGCTTCTGCAGGGCGTCCTGTAGATGGACTTATTCAAGACAGAAAATAGAGATCAATTGCTCTCCTCAAATAAATGTCTTCCAGGAAAAAAAAAAGGAAACAGAGAGGAATGAATCTTCTCTGGGGTGGAGTTATGGAAATCAACTTCTCCAATACTGTGCATTTCTTCAATATTTTTAAAATATCAATCTGACATTTGGTTTTCAAATTAGCTATGTATTTTTTAAACCAGGTATCTCCTGGTATTTCCAGCTCTTCATCATACTAATTGTGCATCAAGCTTTTCTCACTTACACAGTTATTTTTCTGACTACTTAAAAGACACTGGAGGTTGTCACCTAATTGTGTCTCTGGGAGCTGGGACTTCTGAAGCATCTGTGATGAATTTTGGGCATTTGGTTACTGTACTTCTCCCGGCTACATTTTTTTTTCTTCTCAGGCAAAACCATTGAGGGAATACTGTGTGTTTAATTATTTAAGACTGTAGTGAACTAGCTATTAATTTAGTAGTCCTCATTTTCACATATTGTGTGTTCTAGGCAACCCAATGTAAAAAATCAATCAGGTATCTTTTTAATGTTTCTGAGTCAGAATCATTATCATCATTATTTTAACATTTGGAGAAGACTGTTTTATTGATATAAGACTGAATTTGCCCTTTCAACTCGTTTAATAATAACTTTAAGCAGCATTACTCCTGATTTACACCATCACTGGAAGAGCAAAACAAAAGTGCTGTGAACAGTGGTACTAATTAAGTCTTTTTCCTTATATATTTAAGTAACTTCTAGTGCATCCCTCACATCTTTTCACTGAAGTGACTAAAGTTTTGGCCACGCTTCCTATGTTGCCTCCTGTGGTGTAACTAGCCCAGATTCATGTCCATACTAGTTGATGAGGTAGTACATCCATACAGGTTAACTGGTGGAACAGTGCAGTGATTACAGCCAGCTTTGGCATTGATTTGACTCTCTTCTGAAACTGGCTACCAGTTCTTAAAAAATGACTACATTTGTCATCTCAGTGTTTCTGCTTAATTTTCCTGAACTTTAGCCAGCAGGTTCTCAGGAAGCAGGACTAATGAAAGGTGAGGCAGAGGCTAAGGCAGCCGAACAACAGTAAGTCACAGCTGCTTCAGAAAATCAGCCCAACTTCTTTAATAGAAGAAGTAGGGTGAGAATTAAATTTGTCTGGGTCTTCCAGGTGTTTTGTTTAACTCTCATCTCACAGTCTAGTGCACATATTTTGATACCGTTCCCTTTTTCCTCCTTAGATAACCACGCACCTCTGTCCAACAGGAAAGTGCAGCTAGGTGCATCTGAACTCTACTTTGGAAATGAAATGTAGCAGTTCATTTGCAGCACTGCCAGCCTTTTCACAGAAGAATATAAAAGGACAACTACTTCAGGCTAATGAAAGTGACAGTGTGGGGAGGCGCCTTTTAAACACTGCAAATTGGATGGGTGCATCAGGAGTGTAATTTTAAAGGACTCTGACAAGGTCTTTGGCAAAGAACAAGCTTCTTACTTGTCGAAAGGGTTTCAGACCTCCAAAACTTGGCACTCTTGAGTTTTCAGGGTACTTCTGAAGTTGGCAAGCTGCCTGTTTAATATAACTGTGGACTGTCATCCGAGTTGTATCTTTCAGAGTTTCAGATTTGCTCCTGCAGAAGTGAGCGGCGCACACCATGCCATTGAGGGCAGCAAACCTTGCTTTAAAAGTTAAATTAGAGCATCTTCACAAAAAGTTTCTGAAGGGAAAATTGAACTGAAGTAATGTTAAAAGATATTTCCATGCAAATGTATAAATCTATAACACTCTCACTTTTTTATGCTCCAAATTAAAGAGACGATCCTTTTTACATCCCCTTGAAATGAGGGAATGCCAAGGTAGCCGCAGTTAAATGCTTGTGGGGGAGTGAAAGGAAGGGCTGTACTTGAGGACTCTGGAGATGTTTTTTGTCCTGGAAAAGATTCCTCCACCCAATCCTGCTTAAGGAAATGCTGACTGGATTGATATGGATTTATTCAAATCCTGATACGGAAGAAAGGTTCTCATTAGCAGCAGGTTCACATGGATAAAAAGAAAACTCTGGAACTCAGGAGAGGAGGTGCGTGTTGTAAGTGAAATTGGAAAAAAAACAAAAGCAAGGAGCCATAACAATGTGCACTGCTCTAAATAGTAGGCGTTTGCCACTGGGGAAAATTTCTGACTGTCTGTGTTGATTTGTCCCCTGACAGGACAAGGGGCAATGGCTTGAAACTGAAAGAAGGTAGATTTAGGTTAGATATCAGGAAGAAATTCCTTACAGGGAGAGTGATGAGGCACTAGAACAAGTTGCCCAACCAAGTTATAGATGTCCCATCCTTGGAAGTGTCCAATGCCAGGTTGGACAGGGCTTTGACCAACCTAATCTAGTGGAAGGTGTCCCTGACCATGGCAGGGGGGTTAGAATGAGATCATCTTTGAGGTCCCTTCCAAACCAAATCATTTTAGGATTCTATAAATCTACGATTATTATTTGGGGACTCGGAGGCCAGAATCCAATTAAATCTTCTGAAGTGCAAAAGAGGATGCAATACAAGAACAACAAATGCTTGCTTGAAATGAAAGGTAAGTAAATATGTAACACAGGAATAGAAGCATGAGGAAAAAGTTCAAAGGGGTGCACTGACTGGAAAATATCCTTTTAATGCAATTATCTTCTTCACGGAGTAATGTAGTAGTCAGTGAATGCTGTCCAAGGCACAATTGCTCTCTCTGCTTTGAGATGTACTTTCTCTTTTTAATTTTGGGAGAATGGACTTAGATCTACACACACTCAAAGATATTCTGCATATCTTCAGAAGGTCCTGGGAATTAGCTGATTATGGGGGAAGAAAAAAAATAAAAACGACAGTCACAGATGACAAGGAAGGGCACTGGATGGGTATTTCCAAGATGAGCTGTTCATGTGCAGTCCTGTGCACGACACTCATGTTCAAGGATGCTGCTCAGAGGTGTCTGTCCTAGTGTTTATTAGGTGTCCTGTGTTGGAGACTCATCTTCCTAGTTCCAGCAGAAGAGATAGTAACATGTACTCACTATACTCATCTCTCACATGATTAATAGTATCACCGGAACAATTTCCCTGAGAAAATTGTAGAGTCTCAATCCTTGGAGGTGTTAAAAACTTGACTGGACATGGAGATCAGCTGCCTGCTGCTCTAGCTGACTCTGGTATGAATGTGGGGGTTGGCCCAGACATTCTCCAGAAATGCTTTCTGTCCCCTGTGACTCTGTGAATTGTGATCTGGAGTGATTACACCTGTAGTAAAGAGTTTGTATTTCCATGATTAAGCCTTGTTTTGGCTTTTCTCTCCAGACTGGCACAAAAAGTGGCTATGTGTTGACTTTTGCACTCTAAGTATTCTCCCTAGGCATGTGCTGAAATTACCAAAATCTCACCACATGCGTTACCATCCTCTTTATTATTTGGGGATGGTTTCCGGTGTCCGTAAAAGTTTGTTGAATTTTAACTTGTGACTAAAAGGCTGCATATTCCACTTGTGCCACGTGGCCCACTGTGCATCTCAGAGTGGCTGAGTGAGGAAGGGGGTGGTCCTTCTGCCTTTTTTCACAGACCAGCACTAACCACCACCCACAGTAATTTATCCTTTAATTAGGTGATGGTGGAATGGTTGGATATAATGAAGAATTATGAGTTTTGAGGTGAGAAATGTTCTTTGTTTTGGGTGATATGCAGCAGAACAGGTAACAAAGCTGGGATGAAGCAAGGCAAAAATTGGGCTACAGAGAAGTTAATGCCTAACATAGAGTTCTGAAGTGGCATCTTGGGTGCAGTCTCAGTAATTTATTTATATAGTTATAATCTAGACAAGAAAGTTTTCTATGGGAAACAATCCTGATGTGAGAAGGAATTGGGCAAAATCATCTCTATTTCCTACAAAAATCACTTTCTTTACTCAGATCCTCAATTCTAAGATTGAAATCCTTTAGGATTTTGTGAGGAAAACAGATTTCTCTTTACATGTATTTCCAGTTCTTTGATCTGGGAAATAGGGTCAGCTATTATGCACTGATTATGTGAAGTATGCATATTTTCATTAGCAAAATTTCATAATTTTCCCCACAAGTTCTGTTCAAAAATATAATTTTAGGCAAGGTAGAACTCTGGCATTAATGCATTCCATCACTTTGTTAGACACAAAATCTTTTTAGGATCTTTTATCTCTAAGGTCTTGAAGAGACTGAGGCAACTGACATTTAGTTTTGAGCTTCGAATCATGATCATTCAGAAAATTGTTATGGACCAAAAATGAAAATGTTCTTAAGACACTGGGTAATTGTACTTATTATAGGTCACATAGGTTAATATTATTGTATGCATCCTATGATTACAATGGGTCTTCTTATTCATTTTACTGTTTGAGAGAGCCCATTTTTCTATTAGAAACATTTATATTTTTTCCCATAATTGTCCAAGCTGTGTTATGATACTGTCACATAATGACCTTTAAAAATGTGTCTAGAAAAGCCTGCAGCTGTTCCCTCCTTGGGTTCTCTCTACTGAGTTATATTTAAGCCAGTGTCTCTGAAACCAGGCAGTAATAAAAGGGATATTATCCTTAGCAAATATCTTAATGATGGTAAATCTCTGTTGCCCTACAAATGACTGCATGGGGGATTAGAGCAGAGTAAGCCATTTGCTGAATATCACGGCCACCTTTCCAAGGCCATTTAAGCGTGTTTAATTTTTCAGGGTGAAACATGAAACCCACTAATACAAATGTTTGCCTTTGGCCTGAATTATATCCAGACTGTAACAGTTAGAACAGGCTTAGGACCAGACTGTGAGTGATCTGTAGGAGGCCAGTTCTGCTTGGGAGAGTGAGAGAGAATAATGCACATTCGTTCTCAGTCCCCAGCTCTCTTATGTCACTTGCGCTGCCTCGGTTCTTTTCAATGTTTATGTCAGGTTATTATTGGTGAAGTACCAGTGAATATGTGGAGGATGCTTAGCTCTGTATTTTTTTAATATCAGTCACAGTCCTTCCTGTTGTCCAGTGCCTGAGACCTGCCAATGCCTGGCTTTTGTTCACCCTGGTTAAGATGGAGATGGTAATGCTGTGAAGTAGAAAATGCTTTTCAGAGACTTGCGTCTCTCATAGCGTCACTTTCTTATCTGTTTGTTTATCCAGATTTCTATTGGGTTACCCAGAAACACCACGGCCATCTGTGTCCCAGTGGTCAAGCTTAAAGGAACATTTTGGGAGACTGAAATACAACTGTGTATTTCACTCTTTCTTTTATAATTCCTTTTTAAAATTCCTTTTAAGAAATCAGTGTCTCACTCTGTGCCAGACCAGGCAACTGCATCCCAACCAGTTTGGACTCAGCCAGAGCCTTGGGAACTGGCAGCTCCGATAGATGTTTCCTGGGGCAGAATTTAGTGACTGGGAGGTGACATCTGCTTCAAGTGGCACAGCCCTCTTACTTCACGCTGCAGTGTTCTGGGAGCACATCACCCACAAACTGCCCTTGCTCCCAAGGAGTGTGCACTCAGGTTCACCTCCCCACTCTGAGTTTTGAAGCATCCATCAGGCAGCTTCCCCCACAAGCCCTAAACACGACTTCCCAGAGCGGCTACAAGTGTAAGAACTGCAAATGTGAGAGGCAGTGTTTTGTTGTTCGTAGAATTATGGAATCACAGAATGGTTTGGATTGGAAGGGGCCTTAAAGACCATCCAGTTCCAACCTGACTGCCATGGACAGGGACACCTTCCACTAGACCAGGTTGCCTAAAGCCCCATCCAACCTGGCCTTGAACACTTCCAGGGATGATGCATCCACAAATTCTCTGGGCAATCTGTTGCAGTGCCTCACTACCCTCACAGTAAAGAATTTCTTCCTAATATCCAATGTAAACCTGCCCTCCTTCAGCTTCAGGCCATTCTCCCTTGTCCTATCCCTCCATGCCCTTATGAAAAGTCCCTCTCCAGTTTCTGTAGCTCCTTTAGGAACTGGAAGGTGCTGTAAGGACAAGTTGTTGACTATCTCATGACTGCTGGACTGACCTTCTGTAGAACTGGGAATGCCTGTCCATCCTGGTGGGATGTGTTTAATATTCACTGTGTTTAAATCCCAGTCAAGTTTCCATATTACAAGCTCTGACTTTGAATGGTCAGCAGAATTTAATAAATATTCTAAAGACCTTAAATGAGTTCATAGAACATGTGGTTAAGCAATCAATTATACTTGTTAATTGAGATATGTAGCTAATAATAGCCAAATTGGAAGAGGAAATTGAGTTAGTGCCTTGTAAGAAATAAGACCTTCACAGAGGACCCTCTCATTAGAGTCTTCAAAATTGATCTTTTTTTAAAGTTGATCAACTGTTTCATATTTCAACCACTTCAGCCAGCCACAAGTATTCTTCTTTTCCGTAATATTGGTTTAACATTAACTATGTATAGCTTGTTCTATTGGAGAGTTTTGTGCCCTTGTGCTTTCAGTTTTAATCTGTTTTTTTTTCTAAAGAAAAAAAAGGTCTAATAAGTCTATAAAATTCCATTATACTCTGTTAAGTTTTATACTTTATAGCAGGGTAAAGCTTTCGTTTAATTTCCCTCACAGAGGAAACAAAAATCCTATGGGAGACATTTATAGGTGAAGATGAAACCCCTTAGTATGCTCAGTGTAGCACTCAGATGCTTTCATGTTGACTGTAGATGTAATACTTACATAGATCAAATGGTCATAGAATCAGGCGTATTTAGTTTAGAAAAAACCTCTAAGATCATGAAGTCCAACCATTTACCTGACGCTGTCAAGTCCACCACCGATTCTTCACAGCTACGTGAGGTTCTTCTCTCGTTACATACTCTGAAATCGCAAAAAGCTTCTATTTCTCGTTCCTGTCATGTTTTACACACTTAGCTGGTCGTGGGTTTATACACGTGGTTATTGCTGAGGGATGTGTGTTCTTTGCACAGACTCTCCCATGAACGAGTTAGGCCTTAATTGTGTCTTCATCTACAGGGATGGATCATGAAGTGTTTTCACATTCCAAAAATATTTCAAAGCTTTGAAAGTTTCTCCGCAGCGGGAGAAAAACTAGGATCTTTCAGAGTTCTTTGCAAAAAACCAGAATTACACTACAGTAAAAAAATATGACACTAAGTGCTAACTGCCAGGATTTAAAGACTTGAATATCAGATTATAAAGTAATTATTAGCTGGTGTTCTCAGTTACTGAATAGTTTGGTGCATGTAGACTTTGCATAAGTTCTTGCATATATATATATATACATATATATATACATATATATGTGTGTGTGTATTCATGCCTGTGTGTGATACCAGACACTGAGAACCAGTGTCAGAGAGAGGCAGAAATCATGTCTATGCTAGGAAATGATACAGGGCCAGGGGCAGCCCCAGGCACTGGCTGATGGTTATGTGTTTGGTTGCTCGTGTGCTCTGTGGCACAACTTTGACCTGGCACAACTAGAGGCATTCAAGACGAAATAACTGATCATGCCTGGGAGGTTACCAGGGGTCACAGGCCCTACCCATTCAGCAATCTGGATGCTGTTGCGGTCACATTTATAATGGTGAATAACATAAAAAAGTGGAAGGTCACTCTGCAGAGGCTGGGGAGGCTGAGAGTGTATTCCTGCCTGTGCCCTAAGTTGACTGCAGTGTCCACAGACATGCCACTTCAGTTTTTTAACTCTCTTTGTGTCACTGCCTTTTTCTTAGTCTCTTTCTGTCCCAGTTGTAGATGTCTAGCTGTAAAGGTTCAGCTCTTCAAAATACTGTTTGTTTTCAGTGATATGTTGGCAGATACACATGGGGAGGGCCTATTCTAGGTTGGGACCTCTAGAGGTTCCCATAATCCAAATAATAGTAAAGAGAAGAGAATGGCATGCTGTTTCTTATGAAATGATTGTCCAGTCTTCTTGAGAGATGTAAATTGAGTGACTGTTCTGTGTGTACCAACCTTACAAGAGCAAGAATGTATTTTGCATTCTCAAGCTGACCATTTTGAAAGGAATTTGGGGAGCAGCTTCTGTATATCTGTGTTTGCAACAGGCAGGAGAAGCTTCCATAATTAACAAATTTAGCATAGCCCCTATTGGATCTGCCAAGGGAGAGCTGCTGTGAAAAAAGGCTTTTAACAATGGTGATGTTTGAATTTTAGCTTCTGTGATGTAGAATAAATGCTTGGCACATAAAGGGCTGATATGGATAAGGTAGGTTCCTAAAGATAGGCTTTCACCTTCCCTTGCTGTATCATCACGTAGAAATCACTCAATTGCCACGTGTCCTCACTTATTTTGTCTGCAAAATGAAATTATTGGCTATTTAACAGAACTGGCACGTGCCAGGCTAAGATATGTTCATTAAATGAGCTGATAATGTCAGAGGGAGAATGCATGATGGGAAAGATCTGTGCTCCTCTAGCAAATGCAGTGCTAAGGCTGGGGTTGTGCAGGCAGCTGATGTGCACCCCTGGGTGTGTGCCCAGATTTGCTGCTGAGCTCACAGCACGGGGAGGTGAGAGAGCTCCCACCCTCCCTGCTGGGTGCCCACCTCTGGATCAGCTGAATAATCAAGTGTTTGTTTCCTTCCAGATGAATACAAGAGTAAAGTAGCCTGTGAAGATGACAAGCTGAGGCTAAGCTGTAAGAAGAGCATGGTGATAGCCATTTACTCTGCTATCTTTGGGAGGACACAAGGAGGCAGCCTGGAGTGCCCATACCAAAACCTAGGGATGCCCATGATTGGTAAGCAGGGGGATGGATTCAGTGAGCATGCGAAACTGGGCAGGGTGATTTAATTTACTGTCATCATGGTAGTGCTGGCACAGAACCTGGTCAGAAAATTAGGACTGGGACATAAAACCTGCCACGGTAGTGCTCCTGATGTGTGGCACCTTGTTAACCAAAGGTGAGCTGCATCATGAGCACCAAACTGAGGTTCAGTTAGGTGTCCCAGCCAGGTTACCAAGTCACAGGCTTTTAACAGATACATCAGATATGTGCTGGAAGGTGTTTGGATTTCTTGTTCAATTTTCTGTCCTTCTGGTGGTTCATACACCTCTGCCTAAAATATAAAGGAGCATATTGTCATGTGCCATCTGCAATGTTGAAGTCTTGATATTGTATTTAAACTTTTACTGAAGTTGAAGCAAGGGAGCAAATTGAAAAAGCAAGTTGTTAAGTTTCATCATGGTACGGTTGGCTTACAGTATCTTCAAGTAGCTTTTTTACTCTCAGGCTATCATAGTCTCTTACAGTCAGGAGTGAAAGATAAATAATTGAAAAACATTCACTAGAACTGCCTGTTCTTGAGCCAGTGTGAAGTGACTGAATATTTTAGGCTGTGACAGAGAGCAACAGTCTGCAGTACAAAATCCTGTGCTCAGCATTCCTCATGATCCTTCTCTGCAGAGCTGAGAGGGAATTAACTGGTTTCTCAAAGGAATTGCCTCCAGAGGAGGAAAGGCTTCAGTGGGAGCTGTACAGGGAAGCTTGATCTGCTGCTACTGCCTGTGCTGGGATCTGTTCAGTTGTATGTGAAGATCTTCAGCTCCACAGCTGCTGATCCAGAGCCCTTAAGGGGTTAAATGCTGTTCAAATGGAAGCATGTGAAGTGACTGCTTGGAAATATGATACACAGGTGATGGGTGTCAGTAAGAACCCACAGGTGGAAGCATGAGGAGTGCCTTAGTTGTGCAGCCGTGAAAACCTGAGCACTTGCAGCACAACTGAGCAGTGCAGGATCTTGTACCCAGTCCCATTGGTGAGGTGCATGACAGCAGAGTCAGCATTCTTTAACGAGTGATCCCCATCTCTTGAGGTGACCAGTGTCCCTGGATATGCTTCTGTTGTCCCCCAGGTGCCAGGGTGCAGAAGCTGAAACAGATACGTGAGGCAGGTTAGCTTAGACCACTGGTGTGTGGTGTTTGGGAGGGGCTGTGGTGGTTGAGCTGCTGGGTTAGAACTTGCCGAGTCAGTAAAACTGGATGGGTTTCTGGAGTAGACCTGAGCACTCAACTCCTCTGTCTTTGCTAAAAGAGCAGGAACAGGCACGTACCAGTGACAAGGTACCAGCACAGGGACCTGCTCTTCAATGTCAGCCTGAAGCAGAACCCTACGTGGAGCTGCAAAGTTTTACTCTTCTTTACCCGGATACTGACTCACAAAACTTGTATGGTGTGGGATCTGGGTATGTGACACCATAAAATGGGGTGGGAGGCAGTGGAGCTGGGAGAAGAAGCAGTGGGGTCTGACAGCAGGGCTGCATGTGCCGTAGCATCTCTAGTGCCCGTATGCCCTGCTGTTTTCAAACTGGCCTTGTGAGCCCTACAAATTGGGATGTTTGCCCAAGGAAACGAGGTGTTGGATCCCAGAGTGCAGCACACAATCTGCTGCTGGGATGAGGCAGGGCCTTCCTCCAGTGCCAGTTCTTATGTGAAACTAGTTATAAGAGCTGGCTCAGTACTAGGCATGGTAACAGCAAGCCAGAGATGGGAATGCTGAGGGAGCTTTATGCTAAAATCCAGCACAAGGTTTTACGCTGTGAACTGATGCTAACAATCACTGAGGTGTTGGATACAAGCAAATATTCATATGTTTGGAATTGCTGAGGTCTGAAGTATCTGTATAAAGTCAGCCTGGAGCTGCTGGGGTGCCAAGGAGGTAGGTAGGTAGGTAGGACAGTGGCTGGCTGAATGCCCTGCAGGGCTGGGGAGGAGAGATGAGGAACTCACCATGGAACAGTGACTTCCCCGGGTTCTCCCAGACATTTGGGCACTGTGTATGTAGGGTGAAAGACTGTAGCAGTCGACTCTGATGTTTCCCTGCATGCTGGAATCCTGAGTGAAGTGTGTGGGGGGGTGAGCTTAATTTAAAAAAAACTGTGAGTGAGCAGGGGGTCTTTCAGCTCCCCACGGTTCAGCGCTCAAATCCCAGCTGCATTTGGGAGGAGTGGTTGTTCAGGTCTCTCCAGCACCAGCTCGCAGATCCCCTCAGTGTGATGCTGCCAATGCTACAGGCAGTGTCTGCTTATCACGACGTACCCCGCACCCACCTGTGTGAGCTGACAGGACAGAGCTCCAGTGACGCAGGAACAGCAAGGTGAGTTGTGGCTGTAGTTAGCACTCCGTTGAGCCACAGGAGAAACTGGTGGAAGATCTATCTCCCACCAAAATCAGCAAAAAGCGTATTCGCACCATACTTCCACATGGCATGCTGCAAGAAATCACAGTCCTGCCTACAGCTGCAGCAGTGAAGTGAGCGGGTTGTGCTCCCAGCTGCCACTAGTGACTGTGGGAGCAGCACTCAGGGTCCCCCAACCTGCTCCAGAAGCTGTGCTTCTGCCACGGGCCTGCCTAGCCCAGCAGGCAACTCTGTTCCTTCGGGAGCAGGTGGAAACATCACAATTTATAAATCAAAGCTTTTGCTAGCTAGAGAACATTCTCCTGCACATTCCCACGTTTCCAGTGTGGGGAGGGCTGCTCCATGACAGCTTTTGATCCCAGACATCCACAGCGAACTGATCTTACAAATATGACCATATGACTCAGACTTTGTGGCAGCATCTAGTTCCTGTAGGGCAGAACCGAGCTATGTTCTGTATATGGAAGATTTATTCTGTTTGAATTTCATGGGACTGATGATTTGTGTCAAGCCTTGGCAAAAGGCCTTTTGCTGGGAAGCAGGTCCTGGACAAGTTTGCGGTGATTATTTATATCCAGGCAAAATGAGCTACTTGATGAGTGAAGAACTCATACTTGCCCCAAAGGTGGTGAGGGTTATCTTTTCTTCCTCTCCTAATGAAAAACAGTTCAGAAAATTTGATTCCTTTTTGGTTGTTTTTTTTTTTTTTTTTTTCCTGGGGAAGAAATGCACATTTGGATTGAATTTAGAAATCTACAGCTTATACAGGTGAGGGTTTTAAAGAGCTGAGGTCTAAGATGGGGAGGAAAGGTGGCCTGATAGAGCATTGCATATATAAGGTAAAACAATAATAATTCAATTTGTGTTGTTTCTGCCTTGAAAAACAAGACCTTGTACTCCTGTAGAAATGTTAAGGAAATAAAGTTCACCAAAAGCGAGTTTGCCAGATTCTCCAGAGGCATGAGACACAAGAGGTGCTCAGGTGGGTCCTGAGGTACTGTGGCATTGCAGCCCTTTTAATCCAGCTATTGTCGTGCTGCTTTTGGGTGATATAAGATCCCCAAGTCAGACTTCACACTCCATGCCATGCCATACCATGCTTTCTCTTTGTCTAATGTCTATATGAATGTGCTTGTCATCTGTGAAGAGAAAGTTATTTGTAAGAACTCCATCCTATCCCTGTCATGTCAAAGAGAAAATCTGCCAGCTCCCCTTTTAACTGGAAACATGCCAAAACTTGTGTCTCTGACCGTAATGGGAAACCCCTGCAAACAGCTGGACCCCTCCTTGAATGCCTTGGGAACTCTGAAAAGCTCCTAAAGGAATTTGACCTTATTTGTAACTCCCTTAATAAAACCTCCACTTTGCTGCTAGCATGTGCAGAGAGCATACACAGAGCACAGGGAAGTCTCTGGGGAAAGAGCTATTTACAAGCAATGAACCATTAATTTCCCTCAGCCTAGTGAGCCCTTTGCCCCTTTTTCATGCTGTTTACAGCTGCCTCTGCCTGCATCTCTAAGTGACTTGTTTATACCAAGAGAAGCCAATTTTAAAAAATGATCTAATTTGGAGGCCAAGGAGGAAGAACTTGGATGTAAAATGATTACCCTTTTTATCACTTAGTGGACCAATATCTTTGATCATATTCAGGACACCTGACATGTTCACATTATTCAGTTTTACAGTAGCTAGCCCTCTGAACCACAGAGAGTGAGATGGACGTGTTCAGCTGACCTCTAACACAGAATCTGCTTCTCAAGGACCCCTGTCTCTCTCCATCCCATATACAAAAAGCCCAAAGCTATTTAATTGCTCATCCTGGGTAGGAGGAATCTGGGCTTGGCTTTGGAGGCGGTGCAAGATCGTGGGAACCCTGGCTTTGCAGCCCAGCTCTGGGTCGTGGTGTGTGGATTAAGATGAGCAGCCTGCTGAGAAGTGAAATGTCCTTGTCACTTAACATACGAGTTCTCTCCTGTGCCTCTTTAAAGGAGAGAAACGGATGTGTTTACAAAGCCCTGAGGAAACTCAGATGGTCAGTGGTGCTCTCTAACTCATGGGATTTGATAATGGAAGAGCAGCAAATGAGCCAGTACTTTAGGTACTCATTCCCTGGCATTTTTCATTCTAATGCTTCTAGTGACAGAAGGTGATCCAACCCGGTTTGTTTTGATTTCCTCTTCTTAGTGCAGATGTATATAGATTTGAAGCAGAGCCCTCATATAAATATTTATTACACCACATAAATAATGGACCCTTCTCGTTTGTTTATCCATGATTAGATCTAGCATGTGAATAAGTATGAAATACATGCAGTAAAAAATCCATTTTATCCATGATACTTGTTCCTGCCAGCACAAGAGCTGGTTTTAAAAGACTCACCATCCATGACCATTTTCCACCCTGTTTCCATCAGTGCAAGTTTGTGGCTGGACTCTAATCTAGGTCTTAATCAAATATTTAAAAAGAAAAGGCCTCCAAACTGTGGAGCTGGACTGATGAGGAGTAGTAACCTCTGGCACTGAAGAGAAAAGTAGAGGGGGACTGGGATGGCAGGAAAGGATGGGATATCCACTGAAATCTGTGGGGATCAGATAATGCCACATAGAGTGGTCGATCTTTTGCAGATGGAAGTGCTTGCAGCTGAAATGCCCTCATGCTTCATTCTGATTCCACCATATGTCCTTTAAACCAGCTATAAAGCCAGGTCTGTGGGGTGAGCAGCAGGTGTAAGGGTGTCAGACCGTGTTGTTCCTTTCTGAGGTGCACACCAGGCTTCCAAAGCACCCCTATTTGTAGCTGTGACCCTCTGTATGCTTCATTTGCTTTCAGTGCAGAAACTATTTTATTATGTGTATAGCTCATGATTAAGAACATGTTTTTAGGGGCCAATCTGCTTCTATGTAGTAAAACTCACAAGTATCCAAATTTGAAGGCTAAATAAATATCAGAATGCAATTCTCATTTTGAATGCTGAGTTAAAGAGGGACAAAGCCTGCTTTCAGAAAGTTGGTTTTTAATTTTAGATACTTTATGTGTTTCACTTTTTGTCTCAAAACACCAGGAGGTAATTAAAATCACTTTACAGCTGTTTCTAGAAAACTCAAACTATTGTTGGATTCCATAGAGTCATAAAAATGATTTATATGAAATTGTTTTTATATGCACACAATAGCTATTAAAAAAAAAAAAAAGTCCTTTTGAATGTGAATCTGGGCAAGATCTTTCCCTAAGTTCAAGTTGGTTTTAAAACGCTCTTTACAGTAAAGTGACCCCATGCAGTGATTGGAAATAAAAATTCTGAAAGTAATGATTTAAATAGCACTAGCAATTTCTGTGATTCTATTGGTATGATATTTGAAGAAATAAAGCAGGTATTTGTATCAGTAGTATCAACTTCTTTAGTAGCTGATTTTATAAAAGATGCCTATTGTCCAATTAGTAGATAAAAACAAACCCAGCAATATAAGGGTAGAATTTAAGAGATTTAAATCTACCGCATCTTAATTTATTTCCATGAGTTTACTCTGAATGAAAACCAGTGTAACTTGTTCAGAACTGATAAATTTGTCTTAAAATAATTCAGATGTCACTCAGGAATACTGTAAAATTACCGTGATGGTGAATGCTGAGCCTGAGAAACAAAGGTAATGTGAAACCTGTGAGCTTGCAGGCATGCCATGCTTTATTTTAGGAACCAAAGGCAAGAAGTGACTTGCAGGCTGTGTTGGCTGGGTAGTCTCTTTGAAAAATGGGCCAGTCCCACAGCTCCTGAAGTTCTGACCTTGCTTCAGCTTAAATCTAGGCACTTGTTGACTGTCTCCATATTCAGGAATAGACTTTTCTATTCATTACAGCCCAGTAAAGGACAAATGAACTCAAGAACTTTACAGAGCAGCAGATGAATTGAATACACCATCCCTATCCTGAACTGAGGGAGGCTAAAGCTGTTGGCTTCTTTGCCTCTTATCTTGAGTGCCTTACAGCCCATGATCAACTCTGCTGCAAATTAAATATTAAATTTTTACTGTCATTGCCAGAGCAAAACTTCCTTGTTCTCTGAGACTTCATGGAAAATGTTAGAAGCTGTCCTCAGATTCTCAGTTTTGCCCCCAGACCTGAGAAATGTTATTAATTTTCTCAACTTTACACACTCTGAGTCAGTCTCTGCCTCATATATTTTATATGAGTTCTGATTCCAGATACAAAGGTGATAAGATGATTTAAATTCACATTAATAAACCAAATGTTTCTAAATGTAACTATAGGATTTGTAATTAAGCCTGTAATTGATCCTTCAGTTGCAGTCTCTAAATGTGATTGGTTTCTTTTAAGATAATTTTCTCTTTTCTGGCCTGCTGCTGAAGTTTCCAAAGTTTTATGAAGTGTGTTGTGACTAATTTTTCTCTCTCTTTCTTTAAAACCTACTTTTTAATGTAAAGCTGGCCTTCTTTGCACATCCCTCTAATGTTTGGATATAGATTTCCTTTTTAGCCAGTTGTTTTCAGTGACATTGTGCGGCATCAATGTGAACTTCTCTGCTGCTATTTGTAATAATGATGATGACAATTTATTACAAATAGCAGCAGGGAACTTCACTTTTTAATTGCTTTGGGTTTCTGCTTCTGAGCATTCCTGTTTAAATATCTGCTTCTGCATCTTTTTCGTTTAAGGGTAGTCTTTTGTTTCCATTGGTTGATCTTCACATTGGCTGGTAATTGGATACTTAAGTATTTATAGTTTGGTTTTCTGCCTCTTCCACACTTCCTGTGGATCTAGATCCAAGTCACTTCTTGAGTTCTCTGCAGGGGCTTGTGTGCCATGGCAAGGAAGAGAAATTCAGTGTATTTCAGTTCAGAAGCCGTGTGACAGCACCACACTGATAAAGAAATTACCTTCCTGGGCTGCTTATGAGAGAGAAAGCTGACAAAGTCCATCTTTATTAACAGTCTTCTGCACTGGCTTTTAAAGAGAACATCGAACTTCACAGGCATGGGCTGAGCTGAAAATGCCCGGAATTTGATATGCTTCTCAGAGTACAGACTGACTCATCGATGCTCTGTGAAGACATCCTTCACAGGCTGCTGGATGGCTAATTTTGGCTGAAGCAGAGGCTTAGACACCTCCAGCAGCTGTCGCTTTACGAGGGAGCTGAACTTTGTATCAACCACAGCTAATGGGGTGTCTTTAAAATACACAAGAAACTGTCCAAAAGCAAGAGAGCTTCCTTTCCTCTTGTTTATGATAGAGATTTTCTTGCAGATTAGGACAGTTTTGAGTCACTCCAAGGTAAGACATGGAAGGATTTAGGCAGATGCCTCACCTGCAGTATTGGAGTTACTTCCGCTTGCATCTTTTTTTTGCCATTCCATTGAAGTTGGCTTTCTCTTTTGGCAGACAAGTGGATACCACAGTGCTGATTCAGGCATCTGTCAGCTTTCTTTGCAGGAACTAAATTTCTCTCCTCTTAGATAATTGATTCCCACATCTTCCGTCTTTCATTCTGTCCTCTCTGCTTCATTGCTCCCAGCAAGTAACTTTCCCTCTTTAATTCTTTAGCAAGAAATCAGGTTGGGTGTTTTGGAAAAAATTCCTGTCCTCTGCTTGGGAGGAGTATCCTTCAAGAGTGGTCAATTGTTTGTAAATTACTTCCCTCAAGGGAAAAGGCGTCTTAGGCTGTTCCTTTCACCTGCTTCTCAAAAGACAGCAAGGAAAGCTACGGGTCTGCTGATTAAATTCGAAAAGTAGGTCTGCTCCTGAAGACTTTACACTGAGCCAAAGCTTGGCACAGAGTTCATCTCTTAACCAGGTACCACCAGTCCTGTTCCAGTGCCTAATCACTTACCTCACATGCACTGCTGGAAATAGTATCTCAGGCAGTGATTCTCTTTCTGAAGCCTTTAATTACAGCCAATCATTTGGTCCTTTTGTTACTTCAAGGTCTTATACTTTGTTGGTTGGAAAAGTAGGATGAGTGCTCCATTTTTATTTTTTTTTCCCAATTCACTGCCTCAGGGAGTGCATCATCTGACCAGTGGGTGGAGTTTTCTTCTCAGGTTCTATTTTTCTTAAGTGCACACATGTTAATACTGGGTTGTGCTCCGTGCTCTGTTGCCTTTCCAGATCCATGGATGGCCTGTGGAAAACCACTATCTGACAGCTTTACAGCATGTTCACATGTCCAGGTGTGCTTAGTCCTTCTTGCTCTGGACAGCCTGTCTCCTCTAAGCAGGAACCTGCCTTTACAGGCTCAGCGTGGCTGTGCCAGGTGAGTCTGATCATGAGGTGAAGAGATGCACAGATGCTCTCAGTCATCTGTAATGTGCCCAACTTCACCGTGGGATTAGTTACCCTTCTCAAAGCTAGGTGTCTAAATCTATTTGTGGATCCATCTGTGATGGCTGCTGCCTTGGAAGAGGCTCCAATCTCCACCAGAGCATCTCAGAGTTACCAAATTGCAAAATTTAAACTGTCTGGAAGCATTCTTTCAAGATCAGATAGGTTTTGCAATCACAAGCAGCAATGTGTGGCTTGGATTTCAGATTTAGATGTGTCACCCATACCAGAGAAAAACAAGTAACTCTGAGTAACCAGAGTTAAGGATGTGATTAATAGGCATTGGCTCCAGTTTCTTTTTTTTCACCAGGAAGAGGTAATAAAGAAATAGTCATGCTGGGAAGCAGCCTTAAACTGCCTAAAATCCATTCATTGTGGTGAGCTTGATGATATGGGCATTACATCACTGAGACCAACTCCAGTTTTAAAGCTAACTCTGTCTGCAAGCTGCAGCTGGTAAGACCCTCCATCATGGCTCCGCTGCCCTGATTTGGGGTTTTAGCCTGGGAGAGGTTGGTTTAATAAAGAAAATAGACTAAGGAGTCATATCGTACTAAATGCAGCTGGTAAGATGAATTACCCACTGAGGGCTTGGACTAAGGGTTGTGAAATGAAACTCGTGAAATGAAAGTCTGCGTTTGTGGAGGGATCTGCGTTTGTGGAGTGATCCAGGAGCGGGGCTGGAGGGACGTGCAACTTCTAAAAAGTGGGCCAGAAGTAAAGAGGATAAAGTGAGCTGATCCCACTCCCCCCAAATCCCCAACTTTAGTTTTAAGATGCCATATTCCAAAAACACAGCTGATGCCTTTAAACACTTTCACATGTGGGAGTTTCACCATAGCCAGGATTCGTGTTTGCTCTCCGGCAGTGTACTGAAGCAAGCCAAGACTAATGAAAGCTGAGGGTAACTCTGGCCCAGCCTCTCTACGTGGGCTCTCTATCTATGAGGTCTTAAAACAGTTTTTATTGCTCTGCTGTGGGATTTGAGCTTTGTGAGTTTTAAAAGGTTCTTGGTAGGGGTCTGGCTCTGCTTAGCAGTACTTACCTCAAACTTAGTGATACAGTGTTGGCATTTATGAGTGTTCTTCCCACACCTCTGGCACATGGGATCAATTGTTTCTCACTGGTGCCAGGGTGGTGTCTCATACAACATTTGCAATTTGCATTTAGCAAGGAAACAAGCAGCAGAAGAAAGGATATCATGGAACATGGAATCATTGAGGTTGGAAAAGACCTCTAAGATCATCAGGTCCAACTGTAATGTTTCTCTGAATGAGCATGACATCTGGTACAAGATCTCATGCTACTTTCCCACTTCTAAAGACCTGAAGAAGAAAATGAATTTGGCCAGCTGAAGGAAACCATAGCCCAACTCTGCTGCACCACATTGCTGGGCTTGGTTTCCCTACATCTTTCTGACAGGCTAACTGCATGAATTATGGATAAGAGAGCCTCTGTTTTATTACCTCTCTGAGCTCTGAGAATGGGCACCTGGAGGTGAAGACTTCTGCCCTGGAATCACCTCCGGAAGAGGTACTACTTGGAGCTCTCAATTAAATGAGTTCTCTACAGACTTATTTACATCTGGAAGTTAAATTACCTACATGCACTTCATAACAGCCAGCAGGAGTGATGCTCAGTGTTTTTGTACTCCTGAGACATGGGGGTAGAAGAAAATACCATGTTGTCACTTTTAGAGCTCTGAATGACATGGTGGTGACTGTGATTTATGAGGGTGCTGTAGTCTCATCTATCACTCAGACACCTCTCAGATGTATTATTGGCATCTTCAGTGCTAGTCAGGGAGGGAATAAAGATGCTTGAATATGACATTTTGGCATCCAGCTAAATGAGCTTCTTATCACAAACTTTTTGAAGTGTGTAAGGAAGATGGTCACATGGAGGTTTTGATCACTGCTCTTACATTTTTCAGTTCAATGTGGAGGACAAAGATGTTGACAAACCAAGAAAAACCAAGAAGGAAGATGAAGTTGATTTCCATATTGGTGTAATCTTCCCTCAAAACACTGGTGGCTGCTTGACCTGGCATTTATGGGAATGCGTAAGGCATTTTTGCTTAGAAACTGTGCGGAAAGAAAACCAGGAAAAATTCCCCTTTGTGACCAAAAGAAAGTCTTTGAAGAAAATATGTGGTCAAAATTTGTTTCTAGAGCCTTTTAATGTTTTTTTCAGGGCTAGAAAAATATGACTCCTTTCAGGAGAACGGCTCAGGTCTTACCATGGGGAAAATGAGAAGAGTATTTGGATTTACCATGTGGGTAAATGGTAAATGCCTGCTGTTCAGAGTTTAGCTGGATCTTCTAACATGGGTACATGAGATGACTTTCTGCCACTCCTGTATCCACCAGATTTTGGTGCTCATTAGGATCTGGATGTCAATGAAAAGAGTAAGACTTGCCTAAATTGTGGCTGTTTGCTGCAAGAGCCAAGGAAATGGAGCACTACAAGAAACCTTCATCATACTATATTGAAATCAAGCTGGCAGCCACCTAGAAGCAGTCAGAGACCAATATTGCTCAAAATCTTCAGTAACGACCTGGATAATGGGGGAGGGTTTGTTGCTGGCACCACATCGGGCAGGACAGTTGTTTCAGTATAACTGGAATACCAAAGTGTCCAGTTCAGGGCTCTGCAGGTAAAGTGATACCTCTTCAGGTAAAGAGCAAGTCCAGTGAAGGGCCACCATGCTGGTGAGGGGGCTGGAGTACACAGTATATGTGGGAATGCTGAGGGCCCTGGCATTTTTCAGTCTCCAGAAGAGAAAGCTTAGGATTGGACCTTATGACTGTTTTCTACTACTGCATGGGCGGCTCTGCAGAAAACTCTTCTTGGAAACCCACAGAAAAACCCAGCAAACTAACACCAAAAGCAATGGACACGAGTTTGCAGCAACAGAAAGCTGACTAAACACAAGGATAAAATTCTTCATTCTTCACCTGGAGAGGGGTTTAGCCCTGGAACAAGTGTCCAAGGAGTTTGGGGAATATTTCTCTGTGGAAAACTTGCCTGGGCAACTTCCTGAGCAACCTGATGTAACGTCAAAGCTGGCTGTGCTTTGGGCAGGAGCTTGGATGGGGTAGGCTCCAAATATTGCTTTCAGCTAAGTTTTGAGATGGTTTATGTGCTGCAGTCACAACAGGTGGCTTTTTTCCCTGGATATATTCCCTGGATATATACAATTATATATATTTGCAAGAAGTTCATGTAAAAGAGGCTTTTGCAACCTTGGTGCTCTGTTTTCTGTGCTAGAGGCTTTCATCCCCATGTGTAACTGAAGCAGAGACAGTCTCTTCTGCTTTACTGCTCATTTTGGCTGCTGCAGGTTGAGCTGGAGCAGCCTGGCAATTGGAGAGTTGAGGACTTCACTCCTGATATTTGTGAATATGGAGGCCTGGTCTGTGCCTAAAGAAGGTGGGTATGGAGGGTTACATATCTACTGGTAAACCAGCAGTACCAGGGCCTAGAAATAGATCTTCTGTACTGGAAGTAGATCTTCTGTACTGAGAAACTGTAGCATGATCCATGGCATAGTTTTTTGCCTTAGTCCAGCTAACACACTCCTAGTCAGTCCCAAAGATCGTAGAATCAAAGAATGGTTTGGGTTGGAAGGACCTTAAAGATCATCTTGTTCCAACGTCCCTCCTCATGGCGTGTCTTACACTAAGACCAAGTTGCTCAAAGCCCTGTCTAACCTGGCTTTGCTTCCAGAGACATTTTGAGGCCAATTGTAGGACAGAGACTGAGTACCATCACTCTGTTTTGGAGGGTAAGAGTCTTTAATAGCATGGCTATGCGCTGTTCCAGCACAGTTTGCCTCAGGGCCAGAGATGGTCCAGCACAAGTTTTCATTTACCTGTGAACATGTACCCAAAAAGTGTAGACTGGACCTGGGCACTGATAAAATACCAGTAAGGGGTGCAGAGTTAGGCCCTGCTTTGGATGATGGAGCTACCTAGAAGAAGCTGGGTATCTAGGGCGATATGGAAGAGGTTCTTATATCCTAAGCTACATCTGCATTATTTGTGGGGCTGGTGAGGGGACTAGAGTAGGGTTCCACAGCTGCCTGTTGGCAGTATGGCATGTTGTTTTCAGCGGATATCATGGACAGGGCTGTTCTCTCTTGGGCAAAAAAAAAAAAAAGCAGTCTGATAAAGGTAGCATCAGGATTGTGCTTACCTGCTATAAACACAGCAGCTGCTCTGTACTGCATACAGTGACAAGAGCCTGCTGCTGCCTGCCCCTGTGGCTGGCTGACCCTGTGTCTGTGCTTTCCATCCAAAATACTGTGAGGCCTTCTGTAAATTTATATTTGGGAGTAGCCTTGTGTGCTGGTTTAAAAGTTAACCAGCAGGGGAATTGAACTCAACTCAAAAGAGAGATTATAAGTCAGAATAAC
>JAWMRA010000113.1:108518212-108596096 GCA_035584735.1 Pseudotriccus pelzelni
TGGAGGGCTATAGAATACATAGATTGGGTTACACCCATGAATTGGTCCCAGTTGTTCTAACTAGGACACCTTGTTACATCTCAGGCTGTATTACCAGTTCGAGATAGTGCTTTTTGACAAAATCATCCTAAGGAACAGGGCAGCACCAAAACAAGGAGGATAACAGTGTGTCCAGATTTAAGCCCTGTTTGGTTTCCTGATGCAGATGCTGCTGCTAAAGTCAACAGGAATGGAGATCATGTCCTGCTCAGAACTGCATGGGAGGAAGAAGGTCATCAGTACTAGGACATGACTACTGATAGCTAGAAAAGCTGTCAGTGATACTGTGAGGGTATATGACAAATAAAACTCCTAGAAGTGTTTTCAGTGAGCTGAATCTACAGCTTTGACATCTGAAGAGTCAATCCAGTTTGTTAAGGTGGAGAGCAGAGTCTGTAGTTACTGCACATTACCACATGAGGAACTGTCGCTGACCCATGGGCTGACCATCTCTGGGGACCACATATGGAAAAGCCTCGTTGTGCCCCTCACAGGACAAATAACAGGTAATGCTCCTGTGCCAGGGGCAGGGCCCATGAGCAGACAGCTGTGGGGTGTTCTCTGTTTTCTATGGGAACAATAACAAGTAAAAAGAATAGGTGCCCTCCACGAAATCCTCTGCAGTGCTTAGATTTGATGAGTTTCTCTGACTGGACATTTGCAAAAAGACAATGAATCAGGATTGCTGCATGCCAGATGTTTCCACTGGAACCTCTGACACTCATTGGATCAGAAATCCCCTGAGGAGTTTTGGGTGGTTCAGTATGAAAATGCTCACATGGAGCCTTGTTCTTTTGTCCTTTGCAGCATGCTGCCTTTGATTTGAGAAAAAAGACATGTTACCCTCTGGCCTTGGTTTTCTGTGGCTTTCCCGTGTCTCTCATGGCTTTTGTTGCTGTGCTTGTTCTAGCACTCAATACCTTTTGGGGTTCATTTTCCCTTTCCCTGCTTCTTAATTAGTGACCTAAAGAGTTTTGTATTCCTTTCTCTGCAGCTATCCTGTTGCTTTTAGCAACAATTTGATGTTGAAGAAATATCTCCTTGTCAGCTTCCCCCTAAACTTGGTCCTGGCTGGACGGTGAAAGCAAACTCAGTCTTGCACCTGAAAGCTCAAGAACCTGTCTCTACAAATTGTTTTCACCCTGGCTGAGAAAACAGGCAAAACCATCTGATAGAAAATAGTACTTGAGTAAATACTTTTGGGTTTTTCCATATTCTAAATTCCTGATTTAAGAAAAGTTTTTACTTGCATGGAATAAACGCACTTAAAATAGTATTTCTACTTACATGGTAGATGATAATATTATAATTATTCTACCTCACAGTAACTCTCCTTAGATTTAGAAACACAACATCTTCTAAGGGCAGATAGGGACACTGATCACATCTATCTGCAGCCAGGGCCAGAGAGGAGGACTTGAGACAGCTCTTGTGGGTGTTACAAAGGCTAAAAAAGCCTACCCAAACTCTCCTCATCTCTTCCCCTCAAAATTAAATAAGCTGTATGGGGTTTGCACGGTCAAGTTTTGGTAACAGGGGGCTACAGGGGTGGCTCTGTGAGAAGATGCCAGAAGCTCCCCCATATCTGACAGAGTCAATGCCAGGCAGCTCCAAGAGGAACCACCGCTGGCCAAGGCCGAGCCCATCAGGGATGGTGGAAGTGCCTCTGGGATAATGTATTTAAGAAGAGGAAAGAAGTTACTGTGCAACAGCCTTTGCAGCCAGGAAAGAAAGAAGTGAAAATATGTGAAGGCGACAGCCCTGCAGACACCCAGGTCAGTGAAGAAATAGGGACAGCAGCTGCTCCTCCTTCCTTTCATCAATTTACAATTTATTACAGGTGTGTTAGAGTCAGATACACCTTCCCATGTAAGCACAAAGACTTTTAAATATGGAACTCTCATATGTATGTGCTCTCACAGCCTGTAACTGTAATAAGTAACTTATTTCTAGGCAATTTATGTTGTGAATGCACAAATACTAACAAAGAGGTATTGTTTTTCCCTTTTAGAGTGTCAGTCAGCTACTGCTCTCCAGCTCATGATCAAGCGCTGTCATGGGAAAAGAAGCTGCAGCATATATGCCAGCACCTATGAATTTGGAGATCCTTGTTACCCAGGCATCCAAAAGCATCTTAATGTCATCTACACCTGTGGTACGTTGCAAAATTCTCTTACTTTAACTCTTACGGGGGTGTATGTGTTGATGAACAGTGGTATGTGGACAATAAGACATTACCACACACCAAAAATTGTGATCTTCCAGTTGGCTCATGGTGATTCTTGTTTAGTCAACAGGGGAAAGTTCTGTGGATCACTGGAGTGGTTTAATTCTGTCACTTTGTGTACTCATTGGCTTGATAGGAAAAGCAAAAAGGGTGGAAATGATATTTTATGAACACATTCAGCTTTTTCTTCAAGGCAGGAAAACCTGGCAGTGGAATCAATCCATGCAGTGGATACTTACACCCTGAATGTTGGCACTCTGCAGCAAAGTTGTGGTTATCCGCAGGATCCTTATTACTTTGTTCTGTATTGCATTTTGTACCCCAGAATCAGACAATTACCAATCCATACTCATCCACTGTGTTAGTAGAAAGTCTTCAAGTGAAATCTTCAAGTGAAAATTGCAACATTTTTTCCTAAAAAAATACTGTTATTAAAAAAAAGTAAATAAACAGTTGGAGCTCTAAGTTGGGAGTTTAAGCCATAGTGTTGAGCAGACACTGTGCTCCTACCCGACTAGTCATCTTATTTTGCAACACAGGAAAAATTGTTCCTGTCTGAGCCCCATGGTATAAAAACAACATCAGGTCTGTTTTCTTACTGCGTGATGATATTTTGATCATTTGTATCTGACATATTTGAAAATATTTTCTTCAGGGTTTTGCTCACATAGTCATTGCTAGGATCAGCTCAGTTTCTCTCTCTCTGTACCCTTCTGCATCCACTTGGAAGAGGAAATTCTGGTGCTACTCTGAATGCGGTGAGAGATGGCGGAGCCTGTGGTAGAGGAGGAATTTTGTGTCCTCAGACAACAGCTCTGTAGGTCACTCTCTGTGTGTAACTGCAGAATGCCGAGTCTGATACCATTTGAGATGGTCACCATAGCATTTTGTGCAGTTGCTATAGCATGGTGGATGTACAGAACCTTGAAGAGCAGAGACTTCAGTGCAGAAGCAATGAGGCTCTGAGTTCCCCCGGCTGTTGTTTCGTTTGGCAGAAGAGGCAGGATGATTGGGTTTTTGTTTGAAATGATGTAGCAAGAAGTGGCAAGGCTATCCATCCAAAGCCCTGTGAGGATTCTAGTCAGGAAGGTGAGGTTTTTATATCACTTTCCTCATAAAGAGACTGGAGAGAAACTTATCCTCGTGGGGATTTGACAGAAATGAAGGCAACGTAGCAAAACAGGAGCTCCATCCCTCAAAAATCCAGGGAAAACAAACAGAGCCCCATGATGTATTTCCAAGAGGATTTCTTCTTCAAAGGCCTCAAGAGCCTTATTCTGGCTTTGTGGTCCTGGTCTCAAAGTCCACTACAAAAGACATTAATGATCTCTTAATCTGACCTTAGCTTTCCTAGTCCTAGCCTAAACTGCATCAGGAAATGAGTCACACTGGAGAGCACGAAATGGCATGTTTTGCTTTTCCGTGGGTGAAATCTGCCTCATCCTTTGAAGGTGGCCATGGCTCCTTTTCAAAACCATGATCTCAGACATGTCTCTGAGCTGGATTTTGTGATCAACAGACACATATTTCTCGCCTCAAACAGCAAAATCCTTCAAAATGTGAAAACCAAATAAACAAGAAATCAAATTCCAGTCCCATGTGCTCGTGTCAGACAGAACTAAGTCCTGGCATTCTTCTAAAAGAAATGATAAAACCAAGCAGTTTGATATTCTTATGGTTTAGAGCACAATAGCAGTGTAAAAAACCTCCCGTTTGATTATCTCTTTGTCTCAGGTTTCCATAAAGCTTCACACACTATTGCTCCTTGTTTGGTGCTCTCCTACTGTGGGAGTGAAAAGGGACAGGCTTTGATGAACAAACACGACTGCACTTCCTGTGGCATGTGTCTAGATACATATCCCTGTTCCCCACCACTTGCAGTTGGAAACATGCAGCCCCTGGAATGAAGGATGTGGCTTTGGTGCTGTTCGTTGGAGAGCAGTGAAAAAAGCAGAATGACCCTGGCATAGCTTGGGAAATGTGATGGGTGTAAAAATGGATTTTTCTGAGCATCACTTCAGCCCTTCTTGTTGCTGCTTCAAGTAGGTGACCTCATCACTCCCTGAGATCAGGCAGTGCAGTCAGTCTGCTCCTCTCTGTCACTCCCTGTCTGCCAGACTGCGGCAGAAATGTCCTGCCATTGTTCAGCAGTTTGGAGCATGTCACTGGTCTTACCTGTGAGAAAAACTGTGATGTGACCTTGCCCGGTGTTACTGACCTACTGTGCTGCTTCAGAAGAGGTGGTGACAGCAAGCACAGTGAGGGACATGGCAGTGTGGGTGGGAGAGGCTTCACACAGACATTTCCCATGTGAGAAACTATAGTAAGTACGGGGACAGGGCAGCTGGACTCTGCTCTTGTTGCTAAAGTGTGGGGAGGGCTGGAAAGAAACTAATATGTCTTCTTCCAATAGCAACTCTTGAAAAAAAATATGCTGAGGGAGTAACTTATGAGGTGACAAAAAATAGTATTAACTGCGAACTTGTATTGTTATCAGAAATCACAGCCCTTTTGCTGAGATGGACCCTGTGACAGGATTAATGCTGGTCTTGGCTGTGTGGACAGCCTAGGGAAGAGCTGGTGAGGTGACTTGTCTCTCAGTCCTGGCAGGAGAACATCTGCAAGGGTCTCTCAGGTCAGCAAGTCCAAACTGTTCTCCCCTAACTTGACAGCACAAGCTGAGCTCTATTCCAGATCTCCAAGAGGTAAATGGATGAGGCAAAAACTTTTCTTTCTTTAGCCATATTTATATTTCTTGGAGGTTTATTCCTCTAGCCTCCGTGTTTTGTTGGACATGAGAATGTCTGACAGACATACACAGTTTTGTTGATTAATCTGGTCTTAAACAAAGGTGTCATCTAACTTGTCGCCCAGCTGCATAATTTTAAAAATATTTGTTGTAATTACTCCAGCCAGTGGGGTTGTCTCAAGCCAGTGGTTCCCCATATCATATTATATCCCTTTGCATCTTGGGCTCAACGCCTGTCGGCATGGCTTAGCTGAGAGGGAAATGCCACCAGTTACTGTGTGTGACTGGTGTGATTGAAACAAATAAGTAACTGGCAGCCTGGTGTGACAGTGATCTCCCATGTGCAGCAGGGTCCCATTAGCCAGGCCAAGGAAAGAGACGAAAAATATTCCAACATGAAAACATTCCAAACTTTACCCGTGGCTGGAGCTGAAATAGAAAATTTTGGCCCAAAGCCAGATTTAGCTAATGGGATGGTGTGGAAGGTGGGATTTTCCAGTATGTGGGTTCCATTACTGCACTAATAAATAACATTAATTATTTTTTCAAAGGGAAAAGGCAAGTTAATTCTGGGAAGCACATAAGGCATTGTGAGGTTGATCTCTGAGTGTAGCAGCCGTAACTAGAGGCAAAAATAAAAATTCAAGCTCTGCCTTTTCTTTAAAATAGCATGAAAATCTTAGAGGGTAAAAGGAAATTTAAAAAAGTATTAGTGCAACTGAGAAAAATACTGCAATAAAGACTAAATAGATTTCCTTTCCTTCTTTCTTTCTTACTTGCTTTCTTGCTTTTCTTTCTTTTCTTTCTTTCTCTTCCACCAACCATCTTCCTGTCTCTCTGTCTGTCTTTGGTATTAAAACATTGTATTTGTAGTGTCTGAGAGTAACTTGCTAGTGTTTTTGCACTTACCGATAAGAGTTACTGTGCTCTTGACTTTTTCCTTTCTCTTAATTGTCCACTTATTAACTTCAAAGGATCCCTTTGATTCTCTGTATCTCTTTCCTCTCTAGGTTGCTAGACTTGTTTTTTTGGCATATGCTGTAGTCCTAACTCAGCACTGGATTAAAACCTGTAGAATTTTTTCACACATACAGTGCCACTTGGACTCGAAGAAGCATTGAAGTGCTTTATTTTAAGACCTATGGATAGTTACTATGAAAGTTAAATATTTTCTTAAATCTTTCCTTGTGTGGGGATGAGGGGCTTGCCTGTGTGTAAAGTGAAACCATATTTTTAGCACTGAAAATCAGGAGAGCAGTTCAGAGTGCCTACTGTCCCCACTGCCGTATCTGCCTCCCCGTGCAGTCCATGGAGGCTGCAAATGTAAACCCTCTGGTAAGGACCTGCTGTTCTTTAAATACAGGCATTGGTCAGAAATGGCTTCACAAGAGTAAAAGAAAAGGATGGTGATTGTGAATTTCTTTGTGTCTAGACATGTTTCAGTGGGTTGGATATGGGTCCTGGTAACTGGTGACTTTTTAGTGCCATTGTTGGACAAAATGCTGGACAAAATGGAGGAAAAATGGCCGTGGATGTGTTTTTGATGTGAATATCTATGATATGTTCAGATGTGTGTGTGCCTCCTGCGTGATTCATGCTCGCCAGAAAGGGTTCATTGGGCTGAGAGCTAATGAACTGCCATGGTAACTCATAAATTGCTTGGAAAGTCCTGCAGTTCTGCCACATTAATAATCCTGCCATCCTGCTTTATGAGGCAATAAGCTGAGTCCCAGGGGCAAAGCGCTTCACACCCCAGCGAGAGAACTGCGCAGGTAGAGAACAAAGCCTGAGCAGCTACTGTTGTATTGGGGTGTCTGGTGCTGCTGGGAGACCAAAGAGGGTCAAGGAGAGGTGGCAGAGGTGCTCTGGGGTTTTGGGGGTGTGCTGACTTTTGCTTTCTCTGGTACTTGGGAAAGCAGACTGTCTATCTCCAAAATGTTGTGTTTAAATGAATGTTCTCTCAAGCTGGACTAGAGGCAGGGTCTGTGTTAGACAAGAAAGCTCTGACGTGGGTGCCCTCATGATGGTGATGAGGAGGGAGGCTAAAAAGCTGCACAAATTCTCTCCTGTCATCTCAAAGAGACTGTGTTCTGGTCCATTAGCTCCTGTGCAGTAAATCTATCAATGCCTCGGGCTGGATGAATGTAATGGTTCCTTCTGCTCTTAAAATGTATGAATTCATGAATGTAGAAAATGTATTTTTATCACTGCAAAACTGCTTTCTGTTGCTATAGGAAGCAACTCCAAGACTGGAAAAAAAATAGGAAAGGAGCAATTCCAAACTTCCAAGAAAAAACAAAATCCTTTCCCATCCTTTTGAAATAGAGCAATGCAGACAGGGCCTTGCTAGAGAAAGAGAGACACAGAATGCGTAATGCAAACTTTCTTTCTTCAGAAGTCGAAATAAAATTTACAAACAAGTAAACATTTTAGGCAATCTAGCTCTAGAGATGTTACACTGAATGTATAATGTTTGATAATGTTTGTTTGACTGGGCTTCTTGTATCATGCTGTGAAGCAGAACTCACAAACGTGGATTTGAAATTCAGAGTCACAAAGGTTTGACCTACCAAATAAATAAACAACAGAATAATGATATGGTATGATATCATTCCCTTCTGTTGCTACTTTCATTGTCAAGACACTGTGTTCAGAGATGGTTTTGGACATCTGTTCAAATCTCTTGTCTTATCTTCTTAAGATAAGAGAAGTTTGTCCAGTAATTTTTGTATCAAGCCTATGCTTCTCCTTAACTATTTAAAAAGCTATTTTTTAAAAAGCTATCCAGTCTTCATGTAATGACTACAAATAATGAAACATTCATTGAGTGGGATTCATCTGACCAAGTGTAGGCACATAAGCCACAGAGATTTATGGTGTAGACATTCCCATCTGAGAAAAATACTTTTTACAGGTAATGGAGAGAAGCAGATGCTTTTGAGGCACAAATCATCTCATCCTGAAGTAAGTGCCTGAAAGAGATGAACTGTGTATTTGAAATGACAGTTCTCCTGTACTGACTGTAAAGGGAGCTTCTGGTGCTTAGCTGACATACTGTTATCTACATGTAGACAACATTATCTACAATGCAAATATATCTAGATCTGTACCATCCCATCCCTGGAAGTGTTCAAGACCAAGTGAGATGGGGCTTCGAGCAACCTGGTCTAGATGATCTTTGAGGTCCCTTCTTACCCAACCCATTCTAGGATTCCATGATCCTATGAACTGGTTAGATGGCTTTTCAACCACCATGTCCTTATGCAAATGCTTCTTTTGGTCAAAATTATCATTGTTACACGATGATAATACCAGTGTTTTCTCCTTACATTTATTGGTTTCCACTCCCACTGTTTGACAGATCTCCAGCTGTTATAGATTTATCCAGGTAAGAGAGGAAAATCATGTTTATTTTTAGCTCTTGAGAAATTAACTGTAGACAGAAGTGGTGGTGTAGAAAAAGTTCTCAAATAGCAGTTCGGGGTCTTGCACCTCAGCTCAAGGTTATATCAGTCTCTACACTTGGGTGTGGAGAGGGATTTTCCTATTAGTTTGTTTTGTATGAGATTGAGGTCCACTTTCTACATTTCCCCTTTATAAATTCCCTAAATGTTTCCAGGAACTCGGATGGGGTCAACAGATTTACTGGCTTTTTCAACTGATTTTTAGGTTGTTCTTCTTTCGGACTTCAGGCCAGACTTGTAAACTGTCAGGGACTGTGGCTGGTGATATGGGAGAGTGGGCGGAGTAGATTCATTGGTCATGTAACATCTGTTGCCAGTGTCTGCAAGAAAGTGGACCTATTGAACCTCCTTTCAGATTTCTGCACATTTCCACCCAGGTAAAGGAAATGCAAGGAGCTTGTTTCTCCTTTCAGAAACTTAGACCTCACTTTCAGAATTCGGCACACTTCACAGAACCTGTTAAATAAGCAGTGTCAGTGTAACTAATAACTGCACTGTGGTGAGTGACCACACAGCTCAAGGTTGATGAAGCTTTGTCATCTTCAGGGATGTCGTCTTAACAATTTCTATGGATGCAGTTTCCTGGATCTTAGAGAGAAACAAAGAGGAAACCCCTCAGTCAGCAAGACTTTCATAATTTGGATTCATGGCACAGATCTGTTGAAGATCATGGATCACCTGAGGGTTAAGGCAAGGTGCCATCTCTTTTGTTGACCAGTGCTAAAGTGAGTGGGGCACACACTTTACTGTGGGCTTGGAGGTACCTGCTAATAACAGATTATAGCAGCTGTGCCATCCTACACCAAGGAGGAATATGCTACAGGGACAAAGAGCTTTTTATGTTTAACACCAGTGATTGCACAAGAATGTGAAAAGTGACATGGCACAAACAGCCTCATTAATTTTAAGACGAAGCTTGGTAAATTATGTAATTGAAAGCTGTCATTGTGGTGCTCCTGTTTGTCTTTGCTTTCTGTTCAACTCCCTGTGGCTTGGTCTGAATCACACATCCAGGAGAGTCCAAACACGTTTGGCCTGGCTGACCTAGACACAGCAACTCTTCATTACCAGGGCAGAATAAGCCAGTGTCTGACACAGATTAAGGTAGATAAATATTTTGAGGAAGTAGAGCTTCTGCATCTCAGGTGGAGGAGGAGCAGGTAATGCTGTCACCTCAAGGGAAAGTCTTGAAAGCCCTTTGATTCTTGCAGAGAAGAAATGGAGACTTGGAGATAAAAATCATTGCCTTGGGGATGGGGAGGAAGGAAGATGGGGCTGGAGGAAGCAGAGAGGGAGTTCAAAGGACACCTTTTATGATGATTCTAAGCAGAGTTAGCTGTGAGACAAGTGCAGCCTTACAATTACTCAAGCTTTGCTGGTTTGTTGCTGTGGTCCTCCACCTCTGGGAGGCATACAGAGCTCCTGCAATGGAAAAAGAGTCCTATCAAGAGTTAGCTAAAGTACTGTGCAACTCCTGACCCCCACTGTTCACAAGGTGTGTGCACCTGAAGCCTTTATTTCTTTTATCTCTATCTTTCTTGTTTGTTTGTTTGTTTTTTGTTTGTTTTGTTTTGTTTTAGTTGGTAAGGACTATGGTGTAAAAGTTACAGGGGAAGACTGCAGGGAAGGGTGGTCAGTCTGTCATGATGGAGTGAGTGATGGCAAGGGTGGGAAGGAGGCAGGTGGGACTTTTATTTTGCATTCTGATATTTTCCATATATTATATGAGTTTAGAAATTTAAGAAACGCTTTAGGATGGACCCAGCATTTCTACTGTAATAACTGTAACGCTAAACTGTAATATAACCAAGATTTTATGGTGGCTGACAAACCTTTGAGGTTTCTAAACAGATTTGCTCATTGAATGATTTCCTCTGGCATAAATATGCACATGTCCTTGAGGCTGAACAGCAATCTGCCATCTAGAGAAGGGATTTCAGGCCTGGAGTGGATCTGGAGGGCTCTTCCTGGCTGTCCTGAGACCTGCACGCTTGAATAGGGAGGGTACAGCCTTGAAAGCACTTGTGATCCATCCATGATTTCACCCCAGAAAAGCAGAACCTGAGAACGATTGTGCAAAAAGACATCTGAATGCCATATATCTAAAGGAAATATTTCAGGAAGTCTAGAGAGGGGTAAGTGGAGCAAAATGAAAGTTACATGGGTTATCTCTGTGGTGATTTTTTTTTCTATAAGCTTAACCCTCGTGTACAGACTTTCTATTCTTTGACATACTGAAGCCATTAATGATGGTCTTTTAAAAATTCTGAGTAAGTGGTATTTATAATTTTATTACCAGAGGTTACTTTTTACCTGGGAATCTCATTAAATAGCTTCATAAATAGGTTTACTGCTGATTCTCCGTGCCTGTCAAGACCTGTGCAGGTTTCAAATATAGTAATTAACAGTAATGTTGCCAGGTATGAGTCCTTTTTACTGGGGATGTGATAGGCAGCCAGTCTGCCAGCCCCTTTCATGCAAGAGACTGCAGGCTACAGCCAGAGGAATGTCTCAGCAGTGAATGACTGACCCTTCATTCAGTGATCACCCTAACTCCTCCTAATTGAGGTTAATGCCAGAAGCGTTGACACCTTGATGCTAACTCATTAGTGCCTGGAGGCTACTGCAGATTGCTGACAGCTCAGTGAAGCACTCAGCAAATTAAATTTAAAGAGAGCGTTTGACACCATGACCAATTAAGATATATTTGCATGGATAACACACATATATATATATATATATATATATATATATATATATATTTACCTTTCCTTTTTGGAAATGTAATAAGACAGTGTCATTTCCTTGTACCCTTTATAACTTAAATGATTCTATGATCAGATGTGTATTTAATTGCTGGGAATGCTGCACTAATGATTCTATGAGTGTTACCTCAGCAAGGACTGGTCGTGCAATGCACTCGATTACTATGGAATGGTTCCTGCTATGAGCAATTTATTGGTTACACAGGCAGGGCCAGCCAGACTATGGAAAAAGTGTTAATCTCATTTTATGAGTGGAGACAATATTTACTCAAGAGTTCTTGTCATGGGAACTAAAACTAAGAACTACCAACCCTCTTATCCACGTATATTCTGTGGTGGCTTTGTCAGATGAGTAGATCCATGCTTTGTTCTCCAGGTGGAGTTTTCACCGTGCAGTATTTCCTGTCCAATCCTTTCTTATATGAAAGGAAAAGAAAGCACAGGATGTGGCAAGATAATGTCTAAGTTATTACTGTTTTGGACCTTAGCTACGGCTCTCCATGATCAAACCAACTAGTCCTGCATGGACTAGACAGGAGGAGGATGCTGTGCCTTATATGAATTATATGATTTATAACAGCTGAAAGATGGCCAACCTGTGCCTCTTTAGCCACGTGTTTTAGCCACTAAAAAGCATTTCTCTTGTTCCTGTTCAGGTCCTTGTCTGGGAGAGCCCAAGTAATGGTAGGGCATAGAGGCTGACATTTCAGTGCCTTCTCATGACCCGGTAACCTTCTGCAGGTTACCCCATTCCATCCTTCAGTGATGTAACAGAATTCCAGAGAACAACTCTTCCCCCCTACTTTGGACATTTTTTTTTTCATTCCTGCTTGGTCTCTGAGACCCAAGGCATGAATATTTTTTCTTCTGGTTGTGTGGAGGTCCTGGAATAGACTTTTACAGTCTTGGTGTCTGGTCATCTCTGGACTGTGCTTAGAGATGGGGATGTCAGTGAGATATTTAAGAGTAGGCACCTCCCAAAAGTTCCCTGGATGATGTCTGCTCAGTGCAGATGACCTTTTAGGGGCACCTCCCACTGCAGTGAGGAGTAGATTGCCATGGAAGTTACACCCCTGCTGCCTTGTTCTTCAGGAAACTTCCCCAAACATTATTTTTTTTCCATTTACTTTTCCTACCTCCTTTTTGTGACCTCCATTTATTTAAAGTATCTGCACCCATACAGCTAACGCCTCTTCAGACAGTCCCTTCAAATACTGTTGACAGTGGCTACTTTTCATGTCCTGTTTTAGTCACTGTTTAGCTAAGCCATTCATTTCAGCTCCTTTAATCTTTCCTCATAAATCAACCTCTCCAGTCACTCAATTGTCTTTTTTTCCACAATTACCTGAATCTTTAAACGAACACTGAAAAGGCTTATGTTTATTCCCCACCCCCCTCACTGAGGTCCAGCACAGACTTACAATTTCTTTGCCATATATCAACAATGACTGTTGCTTCAGCATCAAACAAGACCAGCACTACTACCTGTGAAGAAAGACTGACTTTCTGTCTGGAGTTTCAGTCCCAAGTATCCTGCTGCTCAGTATTTCTCTTATTACCCCTCATCTGTGTGAACTGCGACAAAGAATATAGTAATTTCTGAATGTCAGAGTAGGGAAGCATTTCTTCATGGGGAAAATGGGATCATGGGGAACAGTATCAGCATCCCTCGCTGGCTGGTTGTGTTTCCAGCTTTACTGATACAGAGGCCTGGGGCCTTAAGGATTACCGATGCTGCATAATATAAACAACAAAGCAAATCCTACTAGATCCCTGTCAAAGATATTTAACTAAATTCCTAACCCATGAGCCCACCCTGGGCCATCTCTTATCTATGAAAGCCATCTCACAGCTGCCCGCAAAGCCTCTGAAGGCTGGTTAATCCAGGAAGATGGACCCTTGGTGTCAGTGTCTTCAGAGGAAGGAGCAAAGGCAGGAGGGCAAAGTCTTGGAGGTCTCTTTGTCTGATGGGTTTCACTCCATTTAGGTCCAAGCCAAAGCCTCAGGGAGGGGAAGAAGGCTGGTATGTAGCTCCATCTGGAGTCCAGCAAACCTGTTTCCTAGCTGGTCAAAAGTTGCCCCAGCCTGGATGCTCTTAGCTTACAGAGACCAGGGGATAATGTATCAAGGACCAGTCTATAGATGAGACTTGAAGACTTGGACTATTTAGTCCCTAGGTTATATGTATTTGCTTCAAACTTTGATGAAATTCTTGCAGTATTTCCTTTAGAATTGAAAAATGCCTCTTGGAATGGACAAGACGTTACTTTTTTACAAGGGTACCTCAAATTTAGAAAAAAACCCCCAGCTTACAAAAGTGCAACCCCATAATACATCTCTTTCCCCTCCTCCTTATCAACAGGCATTGCCTCTTTATTTTTGGCCAGGCATGGCCCAGTGGAGGGGCAGTGGCCTAAGGCCAAGAGGCTTTCTGCTTAACCCTGATTAATCAACAGCTCTTTGGGCAGTCACTGGGCTTCCTTCTGCCTTGTGTGGTTAGACCCCACGTCCTGGGGCTGTTTGCTCAGCATCTGGCAGAAGAGAATGGCAGCCTCATCACCTCCTGTGGGGTTTAGGTTTATGCATCCAGTGCAGACACAATCACACAAATATGATGAGTCCTTGCTTTCAGTGCCTGCAGTTGCTATTGAACTTTATTGACATGAAGCTTTGGAAAGATCAGGTGTTAAGCTCCTGCCTGACATGTCCATTGTTGTCACTCAGTCATGAATTCAATGACTGTCTCATGTTTATCTTACTTTTTTTTTGCTTCTTCTGATTGTTATAATACTTTTTACTATAAAAAATAATTAATATTAAAGTATTTTCCCCTCTATTTTTTTTTAAGTGAAAAAAATAAAATCATCAGTGATTTATCCCAGGATTACATAATAACACACATTTTTTAACGTGCTGTATATTGATCAAAGGTTTTGACTTCTGCTGCATGAAAGCTGTACCTGATTACCACAAGTTAAAAAGGCAAATTTTCTCCCCTGTACTATTAGAAATGATCAAAACCTTCTGCAGATGCCTTGGGCATCAGTGAAGAATGAAGTATAGGATGTTGGTGCTGTGTTGTGGCTCTCTTTTGAGAGGATTGAGCCCCTCAGTAAATTGGACTTGGAACATGCGTAATGTAAATTTTCTGACAGATGTTTCTTAGCCAGTTACAGTATTAACAAACAAATGGATTTCCTTTCATTCCTCACCTCATCATTCTTTGTCCTCGAAGTTGTGCTTAATTAAATATGAGGGTGCCTCTGACAGTAAAGAAAATTAAATGGGGAGGGCACAGATACCGGTTTGTACTTTTTGCTTTTCTTTCCTTCCTGTTCCTGCTCAGCCTTGTCAGGGTAGCGGTTTTCTCTTAAGCAACACTTAGGCATAGGCATATGTTTGCATTTAATTTCCAGATGGGGAGGCAGGCCTCTAATAACTGTGTGAGCTGCTGCTTTATAGATCTGGATGGCTGACTGACTTACCTTCTTTATGCAGCTGGCCAAGAAACTGTGCCTGTACCCCGGGATGCAGACACACACATGATTAAGCCAGGCTTTTGGACTCTCAAGCTAAACTGGTGCAAAAAAATGATTTACCCCTCTCAGCCTGCAAAAACCTTCACCTCCTCTTTACACTTGTGAGGCTCCCGATTTCAGGTTCATATAAACTGCTCTGCTTTTTGGCATGACCACTCTTTGCAAATTTGTTTCCTGAAGCCTTGAGCAGATTTTATTCAAGGAAATGTATTTCATCATTAGCACTGACATTTTGGTTAGGGCAAAAATATTTTCCTGAGTGAAGGGACCTGTAATGACTCCTCTCTGTTTCTCTGGAAGTGCTCCTCCCTGGAAAGGAACAGCGTGTCTCCAGCTGTGCCTCAGGTATCTTGTCCTGCCTTGGTGAGTTGTGTTTTCCTGAGGGACCTTACTGAGAAAGTTGTAGATCTCAGCGTAGCTGGGTCCAACCTACTTTGAAGTTCAAAACGGAAGGTTTGGACTAGCAAGCTGGACTGTGAGTAGAGGAGTGGAGTACTGAGTGCACAGATGTATTGATCTGAATAGGAATGCATTTGCAAATAGGTATGTTATTAAACGTTCTCTAATGCCGACCAGATGTAGCTGTCTACAGTATAATCAGCTACATACGGACTAGATACATTGGCCTCCCTTTGTAGTCAGTATATGAAAAGAAAAAGGCATTTCTAGGTTGTAGTTCATCTCATTTTCAAGTAGATATCTCAGGTACCTTACAAGTGCTTGTTTGTTTTTCTCATTTTTATAGGAATTCATGGTGACTAGACCAGATATGGATATCTGCATTGTTGACATCTAAAGTTAGCTTAGATAGTTCTTACCTTGAGTGTGTTTGCTACACATTTACATATTTTGAATAACTATTTGTCATTAATTTCCTAAGTCTTCAAACCTCATGACGTTGAAATGAATTCTAGTGCCTTGATGATTCTAAATTTACTAAATTGCTTCAAATCTTTTCTTTTTATGAAACTTATTAGTCTTTGACAATTTCATGTCTTATTACCAGAAAAGTAAAAAAATCAAGTATGTAGTTCAATAATACCTGCTTTGCGTAAGTGATGTCTCTTCTGAAGAGTTTTTAGTTTTCTGAGGGTTTGAATACAGTTTTGCAGGATGGGATTCAGGTTTTGATTCAGATGCTGAATGTAGCTGTCCAGAGATATGAAAGCTCTTGGTGAGGCCAAGGGAACTTGGTTTTGTACTGACTAGATATGTAGAGCTCAGTAGCCCATATATACACATATAGTGATATTTTAGACAATTGGTTTATTTATAGATCCTGCCTAATATTTGCACAATCTGCCTTTGATGTTTCAGCCTAGGGCCTTTCAAAAGCACTCAACAGTCATATTTAACTGGATCATGGGTATTTGACCAGCTGAATTATTCTTGGATCAGTGCTGACAGTAACGGGAGCTCACACACTGAATACCCATGTAGACATTTACATGTTGACTCCCCAGCTTCTTGTTGCTGTGGAAAGACAAAACCCTGGGAAGGGTTTGTCTTTATCAGAGGGACACAGTGGTCCTAATATAGTCTTCTTGCTCTGGCAGCTGTCTCTGTGGAGAACAGCAAGAATGCAAGAGAGAAGCTAGTGTTGCTATTTATTTCTTGTTTTTACCCATCTTTGAACAAAACAGATCCCAAAAATGGACATGGCAGTGCAATCCTTCTTAACACGCAGAAAAGCGTTTCTCTATTTTGAGACATCAGAGGAATCCATGTCCTTCTGAAGGGCATTTCCTTTTGGCCGGTTAGTGTTAAAAGAAAACCTTTCCTGATCTTTTATTTCAGTGGAAACTTACCTATCTCAGAAGCAAGGGTTTGGTGTTAGAGCTAGAGTCCACAATATGGAAAACATGATTATTTGCAGACAGAAATGCTTTGAACCAGCACAAGAATAACAGCTTGTCTCAGAGTCAAAACTCCTGGAGATGCTTGTGCACTCTAGTAATGGAGAATGCTCCCACAGGTCTGGTTCTGACAGCTCTGTATGGTGTTGGTCCACATGGAAGCAGCTGGGGTGACACCAGCAGAGCTGTGAGTACCTCCACACCCCTCCTGCTTTCTGACTGCCCAGCTATGCTGTGTGCACTCTGTCAGCCCAGTTCAAACACGGGAGGCCCTGCCTCATTTGGAGTATATGCTATGGCCAAGCCTGCAAGGAGCTGCTTTCTTGGACCACCTGTGTCACCTGAGGAAGGGACAAGCGCCCCTCCAGTGGAGTGAACACCTCCAGTAACACAGGGGAACTCTCACCTCCAGCAAACCAGGGGTTTAGTGCCTGCAGCTTCCACCTAGACCCTGTGGTTTCGGAGGCTTTCCAGGGACTACCCAGCCCTGATCTTGGCAAAAGCCTACACAGCCCAACTAGAGTCTTTTCCAGCTGGCTCCAAACCCACCAGAACCATCTGCCAGTGGATGTGTTGCAGCGTGCCATGCTTGGCTACTGCACTGTCCCTGCCCCACAGAGATATCCTGGGACTTACTGATGTTGATTCAGTGCCCACTGGTAGGAAATCCCTGTGGCAGGGGGAATCTCCCCAGCTTACAGCTACCAGCATGTTCTGCTCTCTTTGTGTCTCTCAGGCAGCACAGAGGCAGGGGATGAGTACTAATACCAATACGTATAGGAGGCAGCTATGACCTGATGGGCATCCCTTGTGCTTGACAGCCAGTTTGGACGTTTAACTGTGTTCGGGAGAGAGTCCCAGTGGGTTGCACTTGTGCAGTGAAAACATTCTCTGGCCCTAAGGGCAAGTGGCAAGGCGTGGCCTGCATCTGAATGGAGAAACTATCCATACTCAAAGTAGCTGCAGAGAAAAGTCCCTGGCTGTGCCGTCCCCTGGGCCATGCCAGGGTGCAGAACTGGCCAAAATATCTCTGGAAATGTTGTTAGTCACAACATGGGTGCAATTGCAAGGCAGTGCTTGGCCCCTTTATTTTATTAATATAGATGTGTCCTGGATTTGAACTTCAGATCAAGGAGTTTTATTGATCATTATTCTTCCAGTACCTCTTTGTTTATTCTTCAGTCTTTCTAGGATAACAGGATATGGCATTCATGAGCCTGGCATGCTTAGAAACATCCCTGCTCCAGATCAGCACAACTTTCCTGCCAAAAAGGGCTATGGGACTGCAAAAAAATCTGTTACAGGGGAAGTATTGAGACTGTCTGGCTCCTGTGTGGTGGACACTGAGTCTGGCATTGGCCAGGGAATAGCCAGCGAACCCTGAAACTTGGCTGCCCTGATGGCAGCAGAGCAAGAGAGGGACAGAGGAGAGAGCTGTACCCTGACATTGCAGGGGAAGTTGCCCCATTTTTTGGTCTTTGGCTGTTCTCAAATATTTTTGTCCAGTTCTTTCTTGTTTTTGTTGCGAAACAAAGCAAAACCAGCTAATACCAGTTCCCTCCACACCCAGGACACTGCTGATCCATTTACCTCTGTCTGGTGTGTTCAGAGCAGGGGGTTGTCTCCTCTCTGATACTAATGACTTTGTTCATGGTTTCTCAGCCTATTTGGAAGGCTGAAAAAGAAGTTGTTGGACAACATCCACCATTAATTAGATTGGCAGTGGAAACCAAGTTGGGCTAATTTGATAACTTTGAAAAACACAGACTCCTCAGACCAGTGTTTCCTTCGGACATGTACATTCTAGTAGCATTTAATTTATTTTTTTTAATTACCCCACCAACTCTTTATTAAATGTTCCCAGTTGAGTCTGAACACTGATTTGCTTTGAAGGTGCCTGGGATCAGACACTGCAGCCAGGAGAAGCTGGAGCATTTTTAGTCATTAACAGAGAATGACTCTGAAAGAGGCTTTGGGGCTCAGAAATATGGAGGTGTTTGAGTAACCTTTCAGGTCAAGGTCTGAATCCCTTCGTAGGTAACAACTATTGCAGGGAGAAAGTCCAAACTCCCTGAACATGGTGGGCAGAGCAGGTCAGTAAGATGTCTTGTCCAAGCGAGTCCTAGGACCTGCTGCAAAATCTTTTTGGAGTCAACAGGTTTTGAGTCAGGTCTCAGATGATTCTGTTCTGCAATAAACATAGAGGAAGAGCAGTAATTGCAGGCCATGGTGCTCATTTTGGTCACCATGATATTAGTATAACTGATCCCCAACCCACAAACACACCCTTTTTCCTTTGCTTGCCCAGCAGCTCTTATGAATCAAACGTGCTGTTGAAAGGGAGTTGCAGATAATGTGGTTTCCCTGAGCCTTTCAAACATGTTATAAAACCGGAGGAGCCAAAGTAATCATCATTATTAGTAAGCAGACTTGGAGGCTGAGTCTGAATCTGCTGTGAGTATAAACAACCTGCATTTGTGTGTGCATCCTCCCTGCCTTTAGTGACGAGTGTTTCACTGAGATTAAGGGTTGAAGGCTCCAAGATAATAATTTCAGCTGTGTGCCTCTTAGTGCTATAAAGCCCACAGAATATCAGAATATTTATTGCTGTGACTTAGTTGCAAACTCCCTGGAGTGGATAAGGGTTGCAGACCTCATGATAAATAGCACACGCTAATATTTAGCAAATGATAATGCAGACCACAGAAAAGTAGGGAGAGAGGAAAATATATTCCCAAGGGCTGATAACTAATGTAAAGAGCCAAGAAATAGTTTAGAGTGGGAGGGAATTTCCCCAGCTTCCCTTCTCCGTGGATAAGTCACTGCCTTACGGATGCGCTGCACAGGGCCCAGCACTGATCCCTCCAGCACCAAAGTTACTCCTGGCAGGAGTTCAGAACATACAGATTCACAAAGCCCTGTAGGCAGAGCAGACCTGATGTTTTCCAGCCCCAGCTGGAAGGTGATATAGCCTATATTCAAAGCAGATGAAAGGGCTTGTGGCTAAAGCTTAACTGATTGTTTACAGGGCTTCTCTGATGCCTCTGTGCCATCTGGTCCATGCACAGGGCAGGTATTTTACCAGACTGTTTCCCTGTCACTCCTTCCTAGTTAGTCCCTTTCCAGAGAGCTAAAAAATCCTCCATCTTTTTTCACCCAACCAAGAAGGATACATCTGTGCTAGAAATCTCCCTTTGCCTGGGATATGTCCTCCTGGAGGAGTCACATTCCCTGACCATAAGCAGAAATGTGCCATTGCAGAGGATGAGGCACATGTAACATGATGTCAGAGGATGGTGGGTGAACCCTACTGGGATCAGGATCACTTGGTGACGTATCAAACGTGAGCGTGTACAGACAGCACTGTTTTGGTGAGTTATGCCAGTTCTTGAGGCAGGAGGGTTTATGCAGCTGGTAGGTGGTTGGGGTAAGCCAGGGGCTGGGGTGACCTGCAGCCTCTTTTCCTTTTTATGGCCTTAGGCAGAGGCAGCTGGAACGTGGATGATGCCAACCAGCTGTGTCTGGGACTCACTGTCTGTGATAGGGAAGGGGATGGGCATAGTGAATTCCTGGTGAATGAGTAGCAAGGGATGAGAAAGAGGAATGAGAGGGGCAAGCCTTGAGACATGATGGGTCTGCAGTAGATGAGACAGCTTCCCCTTGATGCCTGCAGGAAATCTGTACCTAATTCATCTCTGTATGACCTGCATTGGAGGTTGGTCTTTTTGACACAGAGGATCTTTTTATTCATCCCCAATCCTGGCCCAGTGCAACACAAATTCTTGGTGTGCCGTGGGTCATTACAAGGTGATGCTGTCTGTCTGATAGTGGCGGAAAATGCCCACCTCATGCAGGACACTGTGGTTAGTCCACAGATGAAATCTGGAGAGTTTGGAGGCAGTGTGGCAATGTCTAATGGCTTCAGATGTTACTTTGGGGTAGGAGGTGAAAAATTATGCAAATAAACAATTGATCATGAAGGGTAAGGCTTTGCTTGCAATGGAATTTGATTTTTCCTTCGGTTGTGAGAAATACAACACGAGGCTGTCGATGATCAGAGATACGGTCATGACACTTCTGAAAGACAAGAATTAGAACTGCAGCCTTGGGCTCATAAGGTGAGAATTAAAATTTCCTGTGTGATTATATGGAAACTGCAGTAAAACACACATAAAACCAAACTGCGGGTCATGCGTTTCAGATGCTGGAAAGGGAGAAATGATGGATAGCCTGTGGCAAAATCCAATGTATGTACGTGTGACTGCAAAAGATCAGAAGAAGGCATAAGCATCTGATTTAGAATACTTGTACTGCAGAGGCAGATTCGTAGCATATGTTGAGTGCTTATATGGAACAGACCGTGCAATATGTGGTACCACACGCAGAGAGCCAGCACTCTGGAAACTTTCTTCTCCTGGGAAAAAGATCATGGAGCAACATTTATTTTTAAGAGGCACCCTCATGTTTTACATATTCGTACTTTCTGTCGTGATATTTGATAGCATTGCATTTCATCACTTGGAGAGGCAATGTTTGGGAAGGCAGGCTTGGAGAGTACCTGTGCTCTGCTCAAACCCATTTCCCTTGCAGCTTCATGCCATGCTAGTGCCATTATTTGGCCACTGTTCTGAGAGCAAACTGTGTGTAGCTGGGCTAAGCTAATGAGGTATGTCCTGAGAGAGGTGTACTGGAGCAGGATTAATAGACACAAGAAGTAGATCAGTGATGTGACCACAAATAGCAAGTCCAATCCTTCTTCCTGAGTTCAAAAATAAGTTAACATGAAAACTACACTTTTAACCTCTGATGTGCTCAAATCAGAGTAGCAATGCCATGACTAAACCTACTTTTCACCCTGATTCCTTACACATAACCCAGGGGACCTGACTGTCCTGCCTGTGCCCTTCCTCTGCTTTTCCTGACAGCCCTTTTTATGAGCAGACTGGAGCACTGTGCATCAGCCTCTGACTGTGGATGAGGAGGAGCCCACCCTCTTGCTGGAGTGGAGGTGACTGATGGAGGCACATCCCTACCAGCCAAGAATCTCTCGTCTGTGGGGACACACAGATCCTTCTGTAAACATGTCCTTCATGCTGAATAAAACATCATTTGGGTGAGGCCAGGAGGAGCAATCCTCCTCCTTCAGATCCCTTTTCCAGTGACTAGGGGTTGCTTCCAGGTATTGAACAGGCAGACAAGGCTTCGTACTTCTCTCTGCTGACACCACCACTCATCGTCCTCCTGAAGCTTAGCTGGGGGGGAGCAGGGGTTTGCTGGCTGCTTTCCAGCCACCAGATGCATGTTCGCCTCCAGAGAAGCAGCTCTGGTCCTAGGGAGATGGCCTGATGCAATGACATTTAGGGAAAGGCCTAAGGCACAGCAGCAGAACTGTGAGGAAGGCATCATTGCCAGGATAAGAACAGAGAAAAGGCTACAGGAAGGCAAATGGCAATAGCAATGAGAGACGTGACTGGCAATGGGAGGAAGGCGGGGCTGATGGAAAAGGAATGAAAGAAAGAACTCTGAGAGGAGTAGTTCAATCACTTTGTAGATAATACAGGATATTTGAGCCAGGATTTAATTTTTTTTTTTTTTTATATTCCAGCTCTGATCCTTGAGTTACTGCAGAAGAATTGTTTTATTGTTGTGTGCCTGACTTTCCCCATTTATGAACCAGATAGTGGCCATTAGCAACCTTATAGCAGGTGAGGACACCTTAAGATCCTAGCCTGGAAGTGTTGACACTGAGCATTATTAATAGATATGTGGAGACAGGCTGTCTCTGTGAATACTTCTGCAAAAATCTTCTTGAGTCTAAATCTGGCAGCTCCTGGAGCACTACACCAAACCTGAAGTACCTTCACAAGGTCTGACACTGGTGCTTGTGCCCTTAACTGTTCTGCCACCTCATGAAAAGTTTTGCAATGTCTGGTGACACAGAGCATGTTGTGAGGGGAGGGAGCAGGAGAGCTCTGAGCACACCCTTAAGTACTAATCACCATTAAGATTTGTCTGCAGCTCCAAAAGTGCAAGGGAGGTCTCTGCCTGCACCAGTGTTGGAGACCTGGGCAGACCTTAGACAAGTTAATTTATGTCAATTGTTCTTTCTCTGCTTCAGCTCTGTATTTAAAAAATGAAATATGAGGATACTTTGCAGAGGAGTGATGAAGGTAAATAAGGTAAAGAGTAGGATGTGATGAGGTGTATTGAGAGTCCATGTAAGTGCTCAGATAGAAATTCTCCAGAAAGGTGGATGCTGTAATCAGAACTCATCAAGCCATTCACCTCGCTGCACTCCACCCTCAGTCACTGATCATTAATGTCACTCAGGGACCTGAAGTTATTTTAACAAATTGTCTGAGAAGTGCTGTTTCTGATTTTAATAGGTCTTAGGCAAGACAGCAGAAGAAAGTAATTCAGTGTCACAATGCTGATAGCAAAAGAGTCACAGATGCTGATATCAAGAGACTTATTTAGTCCATTTTGATCTTTTTTGTCTTGCTTTTCTCATCTCATCAAACAATCGCTCTACAACTGAGTCTCTCTGAGATCGATCCTCTCTTAGGATCCACAGCCCGAGCCTGAAGATCCCTAAAGGACTGGCCATTTTGAAGATCTTCACCATATATTCTGCTGTGTTCAGTTCTCTTTTCAGAACCGAAGTGAGGAGATTTTCAAATAGGAGTATTACAGAGACAGTTGTGACTGTTGTATTTGTTGTCAGCTGCTACTTGGATATCATCACATCTGAGCTTGTGCTTCACTTGCTTACATGCACAGTAGATATGTGGACTGGTGGGATATAGTAGGGAAACAGGAATGTTCAATAAGCTGGTGTTCAGTTACCTGAAAGTTTCACATCTTCTGAACCAAGGCAGTATTTAGCCTTTATTTTCTCCCCAGTTTGCTGTCCCAGAGCTGCTCTGTCCACATGCAACACTCATGCCAGCCTGAGTCATAGGGCAGCTGGAACAAGCTGCTCTCTTCATCGCTCTTTGGAGAAATCTGTTTGCTTTGAAAGGGTAGGGCCCTTGTAGAGGACACTTAATTTTCTCCAATTTACATCATTTTCCTGCTCAGATGTTTGGTTGTTTTTTGGGGTGTGTATGTGTTTCTAAACTTCAGGAACTCTGTTGAAACAGCTATTTTGTGTCTGCTGATGGAAATTCATATTTATGGTTAGTGGAATGACACAAAGAAAAGAAGAGTTCTTTCTTCATGACCCTGATGCCCCCCTTAAATCACAAAATGCTGACAATTCAGACATTAAACTGATCCAGAATCCTGGTCTTATTACTGGGGTGACCCCATATATGTGGTGGAAAAAGAGTTCTGGTCTTTGCCAGGGGTGTCAGTAGGCACTAACTTTTTCCCATGCCAATATACCTTCCTGCACTTCCTGTGGGTTAGATGGCTTTCACCAAGTTGGGAAACATCCACAAAGTGTTGTGAGTGGAAGTGACATATTTACCTCGCCTTGTCTCCTTTCATACCATTCTAGACCTCAAGCTGTCTGACAGCATTAGGAAGCCCCACAGAATGAGAACTTGAAGTACTGCTGGATTTATTGAATCTTTCTGCTATCTCCTGACACTAACATTAACTGAACACATTGGGAATGGGGCAGAACACAACCTCTGTGAGGCGACTTTCAGGGATATGGGAAACAGGAAAATGTTAGAAATGAAACTTGGAAAACCAGATCTGCCTGCTGGTTTTCTTGCAATTAGTCAAGGAGCTGGCTCACATAGTTATCTCTGAAGAACAGAGGGCAGAGGAAAATATTTTGTATTGCTCTTTACAAAAAAACCAACAGTCATTAAAAGAGCTAGTAACTATCCAATAAATTTGGCTTCCATCTTTAGTAAAAGAGTCTAAATAAGGAAAGGAGAATAATTTGCTGTGCCTTGCATTCAGATGGAGCCATATGCATATTAACTAACCCTCAAGACAGTTGCCAAGACAGAATGTAAATGATGGAAAAAGGAAGGGGTGAATTTTGTTGTAATGGAATAATGGAGAAAAGCCTAAACAAAGTAAATCTGTAAGCAGTTAAAGCAAACCTCTTCCCTGGTGAAGAAAAGTTTGTTGAGGTTTCTGTGTGACTCAAAGCACACTTTAGTTATTAATTTGATCCCTTTAGTGGCATGTGGGAAGTATGCAGACCCTCTACACATGTTAACTTCACCATTGAGAAGGAACATGAATGATACATGCATAGATTTGTAAAAAGCAAATCCAGACATAATCACTTAGTTTGATCCAACTGCAGACCAAATAGATGAAAAAAATGTGGTCATTTAATCTGTGTAAATAAGATGTCTGTTCATGTGCTGAGGCAATTAATATATTATTTCATGAAGACTGAGATGAAAAATTAATTTAGATTGACTGGAGATGAAGATTATAAACCAGACTGAAAACAGGCTGGAGGCACCAGAAACACATAGTGATGAATAAATGCCAACACTTGGTGGGAGATACCTCAGGGGAACAGCAGGGAACAATGTTAAATTGTTTTTATTTAAGATCCTTATTAATGATTTGGTAGGGGGATTGGCTATGATATAAGCTCAGTGCTGGGATGGTGCTCACTGTGAGAGAAGTCATGCTTTCCAAACCACTAATACTAACAACTTTTGACCTTGCAAACTTTGGATGAATCAAAATCCCAGAAAAAGGTGTCAAAAAGTTCAGTTTGGGGGTCTTACCTACAGTCCAAGTGAATGTACCCATTTGTAGATTCTTCACTTGGAAATCTCAGTCCATGAGGTTCACCATTTAGGGCAAACTTTCCACTAGGATTCAGCCTCTCCTACTTATTTATCTAATGTTTTTTCAACTTCATTCACACTGGATTCTCCATACCAGAGCCTCCTGGCTGACCCATGCTGTTGTGGTTCTAACAAGTATCTAGATATTACTAAATATTTTGGACAGAGGGGTGGTGAAGCAATAGGAAGCTGTAAGGTCTTCCTTAGTGAATTTTCTGTTTTCCAGCCTGTTTCCAGAGGCCTGGAATGTACTCAGGGAAAGCTGAACTTCAGGACTGTCCTTTGGAGAATATCACCATTGCTTTGAGATGGAGTTTCAGTCCCCAGAGTCACTGGGTCATCTTTACCTCTTGACTCTGTGGGTGTTCAGCTGTCCTGCTGAGGGGAGAAGGGCAGGTGCTGGCTAACAAAAGGGCAGCTTGCCTTGTTGTGCACATCTGGACAGGTAACCACCTCCCATATCTGGAAAGAGGTGCAGGGAGAGAGTCATAGGAAATGCAGAGCAATTTTGCCATCATTTCACAATGCATTGGTTGGCACTGTCCAGCTGTAAGGCTCAGTAGAAGTTATTAACGCAGTGCTGCCTCCCATTCCTACACCACCACGTGTGTCTCCTGTAGGGATCAGGAAGAAATACAGTGAGATGGTCTGTGCTGGACTCAGTTCACAGGCAACCAGCTTGACAAGGCTGGTTTATGTTACATGTTATGAACTCCCTGGGGCGGTGAGTGTCTTAATGGGTTTAATTTAGGCACCAGAGTTGCTCAGTCAGGGGGTATAGCTCAGTGGTAGAGCATTTGACTGCAGATCAAGAGGTCCCTGGTTCGACTCCAGGTGCCCCCTCAGGAACTGCTTTTTAGATTAGATCTTAGAAAAAAAATTCTTTACTTTGGGAGTAGTGGGGCACTGGAATGCGTTGCCCAGAGAAGTTTTGGATGCCCCGTCCCTGGAAGTGTTCAAGGCCACATTGGATGGGGTTCTGGGCAGCTCGGTCTAGTGGAAGGTGTCCCTGATCATGGCACAGGGCTGGAATGAAATGGTCTTTAAGGTCTTTTCCAACTCAAACTATTCTGTGATTTGCGGCTTTAAGTAACACAGTGCTGTGACACTGAACAGCAGGATTGACATCAGGAGGCAAATTGAAGCATGAGTGACTAAATTAATAAGATGCAGACAAAAAACAAATGAGGATGGAGAGAAGGAGTGTTAACCATAGGAACACATTTATTTCAGCCGCTGAAAGAATCTCAGTTTTCTCTGCGAAGTCTTCTGGTTTGAGTACAGATACCACAAAATATGTCAGTCTGAGGGTCACAAATGCCAAATTTCCCTCTCCTTCTCCAGTGCTTGCCTGAAGGAAACATTTCTCGCATATTCCTGTGCTTAAGTGAACACTGGTTTGGGTCTTGAGTAGGAGGAATGACTAAGAACTAAGAACTAATTGCTTGATTAATTCTCTGATTATTCTTTACAAGTATTAGAAAAGGTGTTATTATCTGCTGAAAGTTAATTATTTAAATTGTGCTTTGATGAGACCAGAAAACAAGGGAATCAGTTACTCACTGTGGTCCGTTAGTAGTGTATTAAAGAAAAATGCAGAATCCCATGAAACTTTTCCCAAATATGACATTTATTAGGTTGTAAAATAACCTCCCACAGAAGCATTTGAAGCCCTGTCACTTAACTGATAGGTTACTGAGACCAAGAGGCCATAATGCCTCCCTAAATTAATTGCAGTTTGAACTGGAGAGAAAATTTTAAAAAGTTGATTTGAAGATTCCCAGTGACTGTAAGTATCCCACAGCCCTTGCAAAACTGTCAAAGAAACTAGACTTATTTCTCTTTTGAATTTCTAGATTTAACTTCTAGCTATTGGCCATTGCTAGATCTTTTAAGGTTGAAGAAACCTCATTAGCTAATTCTATTTCTCTATTTAATTACTTATAATCTATGATTAAGTAATGTCTCAGTTTTTTCTTTGTAAAATGAAACAGGTAAATCTTCACATATCTTTCTCCATAATGAAGTTTCCCAGTTCTTCATTCATTCTTGTGTCTTTTCCCTCAATTCTTTTTAGCTCCTTAGAACGTGCAGCCTCTGGAATAGGCTCTGAACATCAGCAGCAGTTGCACAAATGCCAGGTTGGGATGTTATATAATTTCTTTTCTTCTTCTACTTGATATTACATCTCTAGTGCATGCATTTTGCTGCTGAAGACATCTGAATTAAACCACTTAGATTCTATCTGAAGTGGGTTGATCCGAGTCAGATGCCAGGTACCCACTAAAGCCACTCTCTCACTTTCTCTCTGCAACTGGACAGAGGAGAGAGAAAAAAACCAGCCAAGGATTCTTGAGTTGAGATCCAAGCTGGGAGACATCAGTTACTGATCACCACCACAGGCAAAACAGACTCAAAGTGGGGATAGTACTTAAATTTATTACTAACAGGGTAAGAGCCAAAGAGTGAGAAATAAAACAGTCTTAAAAAACACCTTTCCCCCACCTCTCCTTCCTTCCATGTTCTCCCTCCTCCCCCCCAGTGGTGCAGGGGGATGGGGAATGGGGGTTATGGTCAGTTGTTGTTTCTGCCACTGCTCAGGGAGAGGAGTCCTTCCCCTGCTCCTGTGGGGTCCCTCCCAAGGGAGACAGTCCTTGATGGACCTCTACAACGTGAGCCCATCCCTTGGGCAGCAGTTCTTCCCAAACTGCTGTCCTTTGGGTCACTTCTCCATGGGCTGCAGGGCCTCAGCTCTGGCTCCTGGAGCATCTCCTGCTCTTCGTTCTGCACTGACCTTGGTGTCTACATTGTTGTTCCCACGTTCTCACTCAGCTCTTCCCTGGATGGAATTCTTTCTGCACCACAACCTCCTGTTCTTAAATATGTTATCACAGAGGTGTTACTGTCACTCCTGACTGTCTCGGCCTTGGCCAGCGGCAGGAAATCCATCCTGGAGCTGGCTGGCATTGGCTCCATGGGACACGGGAAGCTTCCAGCAGACCTCCCCCCCGCTACCTAAGCCCAGCCACAGAAACTCACTACAACTTGCTAGACTTTTTCCAGTTTGCCTCTGGCCTTCTTTCTCATATTTGAGAAACAAGATCTCCACTGTTTAATCCTACATTAAGGAATTTGTACATGTCTGTCCTGAAATACTGTTGGCTCTGTGCAGTTTATTGAATTTCTCTCTGGATTGTTTTGCTTTATTGTCCTCTCTATACATATCACTTCCCAAAACTTCACAAACTTACTAAATAATAGTTTAACTTTTTCTCACATGCCAGCAATAAAAATAATAAACAGCAACTGGTAAGCCAGCATCTATATGAGACTGAAAGTTCAGTTGCTGAGTGAACATTTGCCATTTACTATGTAATTTGGAAAGGTATCAGATGGTCTCCAATTCATCTACACTGTACTATGTTTATTTTAAACCAACTAAGCTTATTATTCAATAATTCAACTCTGTTGCTCTTCAGAAGCCTGTTACATCAACCCTATTACTTTTTTCAACTAAGCTCATCAAAACATGAGACTGGATTAATTAATGATTCCTTTTCCATTACACATTGTTGATCTATATTAATTGTTTATTTGTTGAGCTCTGCCACAGATGTTCTGTGTTCTTGCCTAGGACTGATGTGCAGCAGACAAGCCTGTGATGATGCCTATTTATCCCCTTTTTAATGTATGTGATGTATGGAGAGCATCCAGTTATTTACCTCCTTCTAAAATCTTCCCAAAGTTTTAGAAAAGCATTGTGTTGCAGTGAGCTGGGGGCACACGTACAAGCAGCTAGTGGATTTCACTAAGGGCTTTTAATTTTTAATACTGTTCTAGATGTGTCTGTTGGTTTTTATTATTGTATTGTACTCCCTTCTGAGCGGCAGTTTGCATACAGAATCTCTTGTGTATGTGCTTCTTGAGAAAAGACACGGGAGGAATCTTTGGGAAGATCACCTGACCTGGCTTGAACTGAACTACTTTGTTTTCCATTCTTTTCCTGCACCCGTCAGACGACTATTGGTATATCATCCAGTAGTGCATTAGGCAAAATGATCATGCATCTTTCAGCTATTGTTTTTACAACCTCCCCTCTGGAGAGGAGTGTTTGAAATGCAGCATATTATTTTCATAGGATTCTAAGGTGGTTTGACTTCTGTGAAATGTGTATCCTCTTACATATTTTAGAATGATAGCAACATTTAGGTTGGAAAAGACCTTGCAGAGTTCAGCCATTAACACAGCACTGCCAAGTCCGCCACTACACCATGTCCCTCAGCTCTTGTTGGCCACACTCCTTCTGATACAGGCCAGGATGCCACTGGCCTTCTTGGCCACCTGGGCACACGCTGGCTCATGTTTAGCCACTGTTGACCAACACCCCGGGGTCCTTTTTCAGTGGGCAGCTTTCCAGACACTGTCTCAAGCCTGTAGTGCTGCTGGGAGTTGTTGTGACCCAAGTACGGGTTGTTGTGACCCAAATGGGCCTCGTTGAACCTCATATAGGTCTCCTTGGCCCATCGATCCAGCCTGTCTAGATCCTTCTGCAGAGCCTTCCTACCCTCCCACACATCAACACTCCCACCCAACTTGGTGTCATCTGCGAACTGACTGAGGTTGAACTTGATCCCCTCATCCAGATCGCTGATAAAGATACTAAACAGAGCTGGCCCAACTCTGAGCCCTGGGGAACCCCACTGGTGATTGGCCCCCAAGCTGGATGTATCTCTGTTCACCGCCACTCTGGGCCCGACCATCCAGACAGTTTTCACCCAGTGAACAGCACCCGTCCAAGCCATGAGCAGCCAGTTTTTCCAGGAGAATGCTGTGGAAGTCACCATTAAGGGCTTTACTAAAGTCCAGGTAGACAATATCCTTTCCCTCATCCACTAAGTGGGTCAACTTGTCACAGGAGACCAGACTATCCAGGCAGGACTTGCCTTTCCTAAAGCCATGATGGCTGGCCTTGATCCCCTGATTGTCCTGCAAGTGATTGCATCCAAGATGGGCTGTTCCATAACCTTGCCTGTCACTGAGGTTAGGCTGACAGGCCTGTAGTTTCCTGGATCCTCCTTCTGGTCCTTCTGTAGGTGGATGTTGTATTTGTCAACCTCAGGTCTTCTGGGACCTCCCTGGTTAGCCAGGACCACTGACAAATGATGGGGAGTGGCTCGGTGAGCTTTTCCCACAGCTTCCTCAGCATCCTCAGGTGGATCCCCATAGACATGTGTGTGTCAGTGGTGTAGCAGGTCATTGGCCATTTCCCCTTGGATTATGGAAGCTTCATTCTGCTCCTGTACTCCAGCTCATGAGGCTGGGTACCCTGAGAACTACTGGTCTTGCTATTAAAGACTGAGGCAATGAAGGCATGAAGTACTTCTGCCTTTTCCTCATTCTTTGCCTTTATGTTTTCCCCTGCTTCCAATAAAGGATGGAGATTCTCGTTGTCTCTCTCTGGGTTGGTAATATATTTATAGAAATACTTTTTGTTTTATGCAGCAGTAGCTGCACTTTTATTTCACGTAGGAGATGCTTAAGAATTGAACCACGTACCTTTAGTGAAAGCAGATGACATTTGAAGTAGTCTGCAGTTCCTAAAGGAATACAGTCCATTTTGATGAGACATTTTTTTCTATTTTGATTGATTCAGAGGATCATAGTTGCTAACAATTTTCTTTTTCTGGGCCTTGACTATGTGTTGGAGATGTCTTGAGTGCAGACAACAAAGGCGAGGGCACAGAATTTCAGAGTTCTTCAGGAAACTGGACTAGACAGTGGAGGAAACACTTGATGTGCCATGATGTTCTCAGCTGGATTAGATTCTTGTATCAGATATCTCCATGTCCATACCTGTCCCACAGTTGTATTCATCTATCCAGCCCATTAGTCAAAAATAGCAGGTATGTAAGCTTAGCACCAACATTCATTGTCAGCTCTACTACTGCATGTCAGAAAGAAAGATTCATTCTCTGAGGCACTGGGAATTTCAGGTTGAAATGTTACTGTACACAAGTCAGGAAAAAGGGATATTTGATTCAGCAATCTTAGCTCAGAGTCCAGGACATGTTGGCAAATCTGAGCTCTGGGTATACTAATGGGTCAATGATTAATGACTAAAACCCAAGAACAGCTGTGTTATAAATAGAGAGAGTCATGATATTTCTCCCAGAGCATGACCATGCTCCTTTGCAATGGCCAGTTTTGATGCACTCTGGAGTTATGGAGAATGGTTTGCCATCTGCTAACAAGTTGGGGCAAAATTTGATAGGCTTCAGGGATCTCAGATAGGTTTTATTTGTCCTGTTTTTCTCCCTGACATCTTGCTTATATAGTAAGCCCTTGCTCAAATTCATCACTTTCCTAAGAGTAGAAGTGCAACTCTGAGACACTGAAAACAATTACCCCTTAATAAGACATGATCAGAAGCATCTGACTAAACCCCTTAAGAGCAGCAGTTACCAAAGTTTCCTATTTGTGAAGCCCTTTTGTTGCCACAGTACTGTTTACCTGTGCCATTCCAAGTCTGTGAGCACTTCTAGTTCTGGGCTCGTGATGCAGCTTTGTTTGGGAAACCTTGCTCCTGCCTTGTGGGTTCCCCACAGAGCAAACACTCCTTGTTGAGTCCCCTGAGTCATGAAGTGTGCAATTCCATGGGACTCTGTTTCTGTCTCCTTTGTGATCTCTGTTGGAAATGAGAAGACCTCAGCAGTGCTACATAAGAGAGATGAAGGCTTTCATTGTTCCTCTGTGTATTATTAGTTTTTTAATTTTTAAGAACAGAATCCTTGATCTCCTGTTTTCTTCTCTAGCACATGGGACACAGTCATGAATAAGTAGCTGCGTGGATTTGGGAACAGATCTTTGGTGTCAGGAAAATGGAGGTTTCCACAGAAGGTCTCCCAGTGCCTTAATTTAAGTAACTGTTCATTGAAAATTTATGTCACTATCAACTCAGTGCAGCAAAGATGATGTTGGTGTCAGTGGTGCAAACTGACTGCAAAGCCATCCTATTAATGAATGGTGTCTGCAACCACTGTGGGATTTTACTGTTTTAAAAAATTTGCCTACTTTTGGCTGTGCAGTGGAAAAATAATGCCTGCTGGATTGTTTCTGTTTCTGACTGTCTTCTGATTGTGACCTGGCACGAACTCACTTATGTAATGTTTCCTAGCAGCAGTGCTGCTGCTGGAGGCAGGGCTGTTTCTGTGACCAGAGGTAGCTCCACCTTCAATTTTAAAGGTTTTTCTAACTATTCAACTTAATAAATATCATGTCAGGAAGGACAAGGTTTCTGCCCAGCCCTTACATGTCACTGGAAGACAGTAGTGTTTTATCCAAGCCTCCTGTGCCAGGTGAGCTTGCTGCGAGGGGCTGTGTTTGTTCTTTTGTCTTGTTCTGCATTGCCAAAGACTCCTCTTTTTCTTATGTTGCAATTCCTCCCCTCCTGCAGGTAAGGGATTCTGGTTGAATATTGCAGTGAGGTGACTCCTGGTTGATACATGGTTTTTTTTTTACTCTTGTGTTGAATGCAGATGGACCACGTGGTTTGAGAAGGTTTTGATGTGTAGGTCAGGATGGTGGCTTTTTGGTCAGATTTACAGGAACATTGCTATGGCGATCCAAGGCTCTGTGGCTGACACTTAAAGGTTTTGGTGTCAGACCTTTGAAGGAATCAATCTCAATCTAACATAATAAACAATAATACTTAGTTTTGGGCCAGGAATTTTCTTCATCATTTATGATATTTGTGGAAGTCATGATTTCTTTAATGTAGCACAAATCTAACGTATGCAAGGATAGACACAAGAATAAACACCAGATGTGCTTCCAGGCCTAAATCCAAAGGTAGAAATCTATACCATACTGCATTCAAGAGCAACGGAAAGAGCGCCTGGATACCCCTTTATTTCTTTGAGTTGCCTCCATATTTCAAGAGCCGGGGCTTTGTAGCATGAAAGTGTAATTTAAGGATATTTCTGTGCTGATTGCAAGCACACAGTTCTTTGAATTTTAAGAATTAAGTGCTCTTGGGATGCAAGTGATGAGTCTCAGCTGAAGCCTATCTTAAGATAGTCTGCTAGTGATCAGTTGTCTATAGCCAGACATCTGGCAGGAATCCTATGGCAAGAATCAGATGTATAAGTCCAACAAAACTCCCTGAGGGAAGTTAGACTGCTCCAGTGGGGTGTGTTCCCTGGGACAGTAACTCTCATTCACTTCCATGCCACAGACTTACGCATCCATACACAGCAGACCCCAGACTGCAACACTGAGCACCAGGCACTCTGCTTTCTTTTTCTCAGATGCTAGAGCTTATTTATAGGGTTTTCTGTTCTGCACACCCCCCCCCCTTCTCTTTTCTCATCTGTTGTTCTTAATTTTCCCTCTTCTCCATTCTTTTAGTTTCTAAATGGGTAAAATGACACATCTCGGCTTAGAATTTATGTTAACATGTACTTGTCTCCTGTTCATGCTCATGATGGCTTAGAAAGCCTGAAGGGAAATTGTGTAATTTAATGTCCATTCATGTGTGCTTTCAGTACTTCCCATTAAACAGCTACATGCAGAAATGTTGGCAAGAACAGAAATAACAGAAATGCTGTCTCTGCTATTTCATGGAGTACAAAGCAGTCATTAGAGGGAAATATTTGCCTTATTTTCCTTGGGAATATCTGATCCCTTCAAGGGATTTCTGCCCAATCCCCAATTTATACTACAGTACAGTATGGATGTGTTTGGTCTGGCTCCACACAGAGTAAGACAACACCCACAGTACATCCAAGCTAATGTGCTTCTGGATAGGGTTCATCAGTTCAACAAGCCATGTACCTTGCATAATTTCACTGCATGTGGACCAAGCTGATGCATTTCCCTATCAAATGCTGTCTTGCAGCATGACGTAACACAGCCAGCGTGGTAGGGCATCAGCTCGGAGACCTCGCCATGTCGTGACACAAACCAAATACAAGCTACATGTGAAGTACTCAAATTTGTGATACACGTGATACACTCAGTTGAGAGTATCCTCAAAGGCATCCAGTGCACTTCTGTCCTTTCTCTCCTAGGTGTGTGGTATCCCTTTCTGCCTTTCCTTGCTTAAGGCAAGTTTCCACTTATTGGCAAGCTGCAGCATTTCAATAAACTTCTATTTTGGATTTGCAGTAAATAAGCATGGCTTTGGTTTTCTTCAGATGGCCAGGACTGTATTCTGCGGCATAAAAACCAATATTAGAAGGCAGAGAATAGAATTGATTCATCAGTAATAGCACCTCAAATGCATTTATTTACTTCTTAAGTGCCCTGCGAAATGCTTTCCTTGAAAACTGCAAACTGTGATACAGGTAGATTGATGGCTGGGTGGCTTTACTGAATATAGAAACCAACAACTCTTTATACAGAGTGATTGGAGGCATGAAGACCTTGCTGACACCCCTGTGACATAGGATTATTCAAGCAGGATAAGGTCATACTAGAAAACTTGCTGGAATCTCCAAGCAGAATCTGACAAACCTTGGAAGTGTTTTGCATGGATTCCCCTTTCCTGCCTCTGAAGCCTACTTCCTCAAAAAAAGGTTAAAAGGAAAAAGGTACTTTTAAGTTCCTCTTTGGAACTGAAATCATAATTGATGGAAAATTAAGGCAATTGATGTAATATAAACCTCCTGGTAACTGGAGAAGGTGCTGCAGAGGCTTCCCAGCAGTTATACATGGAGAAACATTCTTAATCTCCTACATAATGTGGAAAAGAAATGACATTTATTATCTACAAGTCCTCACAAGCTAAGGATGCAGTTTATAAAACTGTATTTGGCTCTCCCTCTTTTTCCTCCTTTATTGTAATCCTTCACCATGGGTCATTTTACATCCAAACTCACCTTCATCTGTTATCACACTTCAGTGATTTATCAACATCACAAAGGTCTGATTAATAATGCTAGAAGGACATCCATCAGAAGAACTGAGAATGTGTGATCACTTCCTCTCAGGCTCTCATTAGCTGTGGCCGTCCTTCAGGGAGTTTTATCTTTTTCCAAACATAATCATATGAGGTCTAAAAATAATATCCCCAAATTAATCTTTTGTTTCACTGGGTTTTTTAAACCTTTGGTCAAGATGGAATATGATCTCCATACTGTCAACTGAAATAAGCAGAAACAACCCAAACTGTCCATGTACACTTTCAATGAATGAGCAGGCAAGTCAGAATAATAGGTGGCTTGATTCAGCTTCCTTCATTCAAGATGAACAGTACAAAGATCTACAGATAATCTTATGATCATATAACATATTTGTGGGGTAGGTAGGAATTACACTCCCAGTGTCTTTTCCAAAAGCATTTCCTTTTTCTTTACATCTCTTTGGTTTAAAATGTAATACACCTCTGGTGTTTTCAGACTGCTGTGATTAAGTGAAGCGGGAAAGGTTTGGTTTTAGTTTCTATACTAAGCTCTCTCTTTAATGAGACACTCCTAGGTTAAAAATACCTCTTGCAAGCGACTTCCCACGTCTTTCCTACATTAGTGACAGATTGGAGAAGAAAATGTGGAGTACGCCTGAAAGTGATAAGTTGAGGTTAGAGGTCTAGCCAAAGTCAAGTGCTAGGGAGTTTCAGCTGTAGAGAGCTGATGCTTTGAATTATAATCAAGTGATTAATGTTTCTAATGTAAGTGGGTTTGGGAGTCACAAGGACTTGCAGCAACAGCTTGGATAAGTATGGTGAAACCTGCTTTTAGAGATATTTTATTTATAGCACATTCATTAGGTCAGAGAGAATGGACAACATGTGCCTATGTGGTTAATGATAAATCCATCTGAGGACTAAACTGGTCTGCTGAGTTATGAGAAAGCCATTTGTAGGTCAGATTTTTCTGGAGAGAGACAGACTTGAGAGAAACAATTCCGATTTGTTTGGGAGTGGGGGGAGAGCAGGGGGAGGGGACAAGATGAAACCAGCTTTTCTCCTTTGGTAAAATACAAGGATGTAAATGATACGTATCTTCATTAATTTTAAATGGTCATTTGCCTGTGAAGTGCATGTAGTTGTCTTCATAAGTACCAAAAATAACATGGAAAGGAGCAGGCACACCTGGAAAGGTACAGGAATAATTTTTTTATAAAATATCAGGTAGTCTAATGTTAACATATGAAAACTGCAGTGATTTCTGAAACTGCAAAACCCAGAAAAGAATACATCTCTGCGGCACTGTAGTTTTTCTTCTGGGATTCAGACATTCTAGCATGAAATGAAAGGTATTGAAGAAAAAAAATAATTACGTAAGACTATTCCTTCTGTTTGAATTCACCACACCTGAATCCTGCTGCTGTAAGCAGTTTAAGATGCTCTTTCAAATAGAAATAGTTTCCCCATGGTGAGAGCATAGTTAATAAACCCAGTATTTTGGCACGTGATTCATGTTGTGGTTTTATAGATCTACCAATAAGATAAAAAAAGACTGGTTCCACTCGTCTATCCCTATCCAGGGTTGTGCAGGTCCTTCAGCCACGGCTCCCACTGCTTTCCATCATGGACCATGATGCCATTTGGATTTACCAAAAAAAAAAAAAAAAAGGAAATGAAAGCGACACAAACAAGCAAAAGAAAGCCCTTATTAATTCCCTTTATATAGCAGCCAAATGCATAAGCGCGTTATTTCACTCTAGAATCTCAACACTTTCACACTGCAAATCCTTGCAAATAAACAGGCAAAACCTGTCCTTTTCAGACAAGCTTTTCCCTGCCACTGCTTTTATTTTTAGGTAAAAATGGAAATGTGATGTTCATTTTCAAGGAAGCTAATTGCAAAGTGACTACTTTCAAATGTGTTGCCCATGTCTTTTCTGGGTGTTGCTGCAGGTGCTATTTGTGAATGAGTTTAGATTATCAGAACAAACTTTCAAAAAATATGACTGATCGTACTTAGTAAGTATTTTTATGGAGAGAAAATGGCACCTAGTGCAGAGATACTTAGTTATACACCTTTAAGTACAACAAAACCAAGTACAGAAATCTATCTCAGATTAAATCACATTGAGAAATCATTTATTACTCTCAGGATAATGAGTTAATGAAAGGCATGGTGCCTTTGCTCCTCTCTTGACACTTTGTAATCCAGAGTGGACACCCGCTGAGAAGATGTACTTCAGTGCCAGACATCTTCTCAGGCTCCAGCAGTAACTGCATGAAACCTGATAGCCTAATCAGAGTCTACCTCATTCAGAGGCTACACAAGATAACTTGTTTCTGGCATCAAAAAGCATGACAATGCCATTATAATAGTTATAGGTACGAAATATCTATTTTGCTATTCCAGGTAAACACATGTCTTGGTTTTGGTCCCCATGTTAGACACTGAAAAATTTGGTGCAGAGATTGAAAGGGTTAGCTAGGCTCTCTCCATAATCCCTGGAGCAAGAGGGGCAGCTCCAGTGATTCACCTCACCTGCCTTAAACCATGTTTGGATTGGACAAATTATCCTCCACAGGTGCCAGTCTCTCTTTACTAACTACAGAGACAGCACAGTTATTTAGTTCAGATCTACCTTTGAGGTGGCTCAGCTGAGTGGAGATATACTGACCCCGTGGATTTAAGGGCCACACTTGTGCTTTGAATAAGGGCAGAGCCCTAGAGGCAGACGTGCTCCTTGCCTTGGACAGTTTACAGACAAAACCTGAAGTGCAAGAAATAAGAATGTTAAAGCTGTGCAGAGAAGTCTGAGACTCAAAACGGGAAGATTGCATTTTTCTAAGGCTTCAGTCCCGTGAACTTCTGGGTAACTTGTCATTCTGAAATGAGCTATATTTAGTTTATTGGTTAAGTTAATTAAATAGCACCAGGGCCCTGCAACTGGAAAACTTTTATGGTGTTAAGTGTTGTTTTGGTCCCTCTTTATCCCAGTCCACCAGTAGGTCTCTGGCACGACTTGAACATTAGCTTGGGCCAGAGCTTTTGAGGGCTAAGGGCATTTAGCCTCTGATGTGCATGTGGCTGGGCTGTGCCTGGTGGCCTCAGGGCCAAAGGGCAGCCCTGACCCAGTTCAGTTCATTCCAATGTGCACCAGCAGTCTCTTATTTTTCTGTTTTTATTTTACCTTGCCATGACCAGAACCGTGGGGAAATACCTGTAGTATGCTGGGCTTGATACAGGGTTAGCCATACTTTTCAATACTGTGGTGCTATCTAATTCCCTTCTGCTCTTCTCTCTAATCTGTAAAGACCTCACGAATCTGATTTTGGCCAGGTTACCCTAATCTGCATCATGGGCTTTTCATTGACTTCAAGTTGCCACCCTGGAGTATGTCACGTTTTAGAGCTGATTGGTTTTTTGAGCTGATTGAGCAAACAGATCTGCAAGATCTCTTCCTGACAGTACATGAGCTCTGATCTGAAAGGAGACACAGCCTCAGACATCTGTTTTAAGGGCACAGCTATTCTGAGCTTATTTGAACTCAGTACAAGTCTCTGTTTATAATTCTTTGATTAATTGAAAATAACCTCTTGTTAAGGGAGTGACAACTGATACCTTACGATTGTGCTCAAGTCATTCACAGGAGTGAAAAAAATACAGCAAAGGTTAGGCAGGTCAAAGCCCTTGTTTGGATCAAAGCATATGTTGAACACTGTATAAATGCCAAATCTTAAAGTGTTTTGTATGTAAGGTTGAAGTTTGGAGTAAAATGATACTATAACAATAAATCTCTAATTCAGTTTGTTAGCTCACTACTGCATTCACAAAGGCACAGCAAAGACAGAGATGCTTCTGATGAAACAACTTTGTGGGAGCCCAAGTGTGTTAAAAATTTACAGCCTAAGTGAGGTAATACCACGTCCAGTTCTGGTAGGCACATTTCAAAAAGGACTTTAATGCAATGGAAATGGATCTTGAAAGAGTGACAGGCATGATTTTGTGGTTTGTCCATAGATCTGTCTTACTGTGAGAGACTAAAAAAGCTCAGCTATTTTTATTTATTCAGGACAAGGTTACAAGATGACTTGTCTGTGGTTTTGTAAGGTTGAGCTTGCATGGTGAGGGAGCAGCAGGCTCCAGTTTCCACTCAGAGCTGCATGGCCTGGGTACTTTCAACCAAAATATTTGAGGGACCCCGGCTATTCTGGGGCTTCAAATATTCCTGCCCTTCTTAGGATAAACTGAGTCTGGGCTGTACCTTGGTGGGCTGCAGCTTTCTCTGCCCATACTTGATCTGCAGCTTCCTGGAATGACTGATGAATGATGGCCAGGGTTGAGGGTAGAGAGTGAGGCCAGGCAAATGCAGATTAAAGAGGCAGCCTTTTTTCTTGACAGGGTGATAGCCACTGAAATAACTTGTCTGAGATGGATTGTCCTTCCCTGAAAGCCTCTGATTCAGGCTGGGATATCTCCTTGAACGATGGGCCATAATTTGTAATGATTCAGGTGTTGTTTTGGGACACCAGTTGGTGGCTTCAGCTGCACAGGTGATCAGACCAGGTGACTGAAATGATCAGATGAGACATCTCTCCTGGCTTTAAAATGTACCTATTAAATAAGAATATTTTAAAATTCTGATTTTAATAGGGATATTATATTCCTATAAAACTGATTGGTAAATAAAGAGGTCTCAGTGAGGCTCTCTTTAGCCTGAGAAAGCTCAATTTTTGGGAAAAAAAAAATCACCACTTTCAAATTTGTGACCAGAATGACTATGTTCATATTCTCTTTCCAGGAAAGAGTTGAATCTGAGCTTAGACTTGGGTTTCAACTGTCCCTAGAGTTTACTGGTATCTGGTAGTACATCTTTGAGCAGGATGAGGAGTAAAACACCTTCTTCCAAGTGAAAGGTTTCCATTTGACCTGCTGCTCAGTCTACAGTGACCTGTTGTGTGGACATCCTGTCTACCTTTCTGCAGTGCTGTGGGCATCAAATCAGGAAGACAAGAGGACCCCTCAGAAAGTCCTACCAAAGGGTTTAGGGCACTGCCTTACTGCAATGGCAGGTGGGATTTGCAGAGTCTAAAGTCAAGCTAGGTCTGGGATGCCCACGAGAACACATATTTTGGGGATTAGGTCTAAAATATGCTTTAAAAGTGCCACTCAGCTCAATAGCTGTTGTCCCCTTATACCCAGTTTGTAGAGAGGTGTTCAGAGGATTTGCCTTGCCGGAAGGTTAGAGTGGATGTTAGGAAATAATCCTAATAGATTGGGAATATTGCTATTAGACAAACCACTGGATTAGATATTATGAAAAATTTGATTACTGAAAGGCATTGGAACAGGTTGCCTGGTGACATGGTGAAGTCATCATCCTTGGAAGCGTTAAAAACATGTGTGGATGTGGTAGTTGGGGCTATGGTTTAGTGGTGAACTCGTTGGACTCAATGACCTTTGAGGTCTTTTTCAACTTTAACAACTTTATGATTCTGTGATTCTGAAGTATCCATCCAACTCCGTTCAATTAAGGCGGTTTCTTGCATCCTTCAAAGCAAAGGTTTGACTACATGGCCAGTGTGATTTTCTGCTTCCATAGGTCGTGCCATCGTCACATCTTGTCAGTGCCTGGGGTCACATCTTGACTTTGTCTTGTCCCCGAGGTATGTGTAGCCGTGTGCTCCTCACCAGGCTGGGCGCAGGACCACAAGCAGCCCTGGCCCATCATCTCCTCCGCTGTCCCCTTGCACTGGGAGCTGTGGGCAGCGCTGCATTTCGGAGCCACCGCCCGCAGCTCCAGGTAGAATGTCGGGGCTCTTGCGGGCAGTAGCTGCCCCTCGGAACGCAGGGAGAGGGACCTTGCTCCTGCTTGCTGCCCTCAGGCACACGCCGGAGCATCCGAGGAGCTTAGAAAAGACAGAAAACCGCTGAAAAGGGCATTTTGCTCTCAGTGTCTAACATCATCACACCACTCCTGCTCAAATAAATAAACTCTGATGGGAATCCCCCCCTGCCTCCCCCTTCATTCCTTGCTTTAATAAAACTTGTCACAGCGATGTTTTCTTTTCCAGTCAGCAGATTTTTACGCTGGTTAATGAGGGGGAAAAATTTCTCTCTTCCTCCTCCCCCCACCCCTCAGCCCCCCTACCCAAATTGCCTCCGCTTTCTTTCATGTCAGGGGCCAAGTTTGGATTGGAGCCTGGTGAAGTTTCTGTGTCATTTCCTGTTGCTGCCCTGCTCGACACTCGCTCCGCTCTCCAATCCTCCCGCAGACGCGCAGGGCGCCCGCCCTGCCCACCGCCGGCTTTTGGGGAGGATGTGAGAGGGCTGGGGCAAAGCTCACGCTCCCGCCTGTCACGGCGCATTCCTGCTCTCACCGTCCCCCCGGGCTCGGCTCCCGACGCCGCTGCCGGGAACGCCAAGAAAGCGAGCGGTGGAACAACTTTCTCCTCTCCGGGCAGCTCGCTGTACTTCCCAGGCGCCTGGGGAACCTGAGGCGGTGAGAGCAAAAACATCCTTCTCTTGCAAACTTCGCCACCGACGCCGTGGTCCTGTCCGTGCAGTTGGTCGGGATGCTGGCGTTGGGTGTTTCGGAGGTGGGTGGGCGGCGGGCTGCGGTGCGGGGCGTGCGGGAGGGACGGGAAGGGACCGGAGCCCGGTGTGCGCCTCGCTCCCCAGGAGAGCTCAGCATCGGCGAGGGCTGGCACTGATACTGTTTTTGCAGACGCTGGTGACTTGATGTGACTGATGGAAAAAGGAGCTATTTAAGGGAGGGAGACAGCAGCGTGGGGCTGTACGGAAGCTGGGCAGGCAGTGAGTGAAGGTGAGGGAAAGAGCAGGGGCTGCTCAGCGTTTTTTCTTGCCTTTTAGCTTCAGTTTAGCCTTCCCGGGTTTTTCCCAGGGCTGGCTTGCAGCAGCGTTCACAGGGTTTGTGAGTGTGTACGGTCCCGCTGATTGCTTTTCTGACCAGAAGGAGTTGATACTTGGGAGAATCTGTGTTACACTCGCTCAGAGGAGTGGGCACAAATCAGCTGGCATCTGTAAAATCCCGCCTGTGATGCCTTTCCTCTCCCATTGCCTTATTTGCTCGCTGAACACACATATATTTATTTGGTAGGAATATGACACAAATGCTTGTGCTTTAAAGTGGAGCAACTGTGACTTCATGTACTATTTCTGTCATTCCTGACTCGTTCAGTCTTGACTGTTTCTTGGACAAACAAGGCGTAACAAACTGACGGATAAATCCTGAAGCATGTACTGGAGCCAGTTCCTGGAGCTTTCAGAGTTAAAAGGCTTTCTTGAACTCACTGACACAGGGCAGTAAATCTCAATGTGTCAGTAAGTGAGGGGAAAAAAAGCTCTTGCAGAGCATTACACACCGACTGATAGAGTATGTGCTGCACAAGCCCAGGTCTTCACAGGCAGGATAAGCTCCCAACACCTCCAGCTACTCAGCAGCATTTAGAAAGGTCAATTATACTTACAATATTTACCAGCTAATTATAGGTGAGGGAATAAAAACCTTGGAGTTGGCCCTGGGAAAAATAATCCGCAGGCTTTGTGTACAGTGTGTTTACCTCCAAGTCACTGCTTGATTCATGTTGCTCGCTCAACTCCCCCTCGCTTTATGATAATTTTGAAGTAGAGTCCTCTCTGTTCATACCTTCCTGAATGGAATGTGGTGGAAGAGGGCACAAGATAGGAATGAAGGAAGGGGGCTTTGGGCTCACCCTGAGCGCATCAGTCCTTCTCCCCAGCCTCTACTGAGGCACATTTTCCCATGGCTGGATAAAGTTCAGGCTCCCTGACCAGTGTTGGCATCCCTTGTCTTGCTGCCATGAGCAATGGGGGACCCAGGAGACCTTGCTGACAGCTTTGCCTGGAGCTTATTTCTAGGTAAAAGCTCAGTTTGTTTCACAGTTCCTATATGAAAGCCTTTTTTTTTTTTTATAATGGAGTTGAGCAGGAAATCGTTTTTTGGGTCTTCCCATGTCCCAGGCTCTTTCCAAGTGCTTTGCTACTCCTTGCTGATTTATTAAAAAGTATTCATTTTCAGTATTCTCACAGCTGGCTTATATATGCACTGTTGAGTTGGCCTTGAGGGTCTGTGCTACCACACTGGTGATACACATTAGTTGGTCTCAGATGACTTTTGGGTGTTGCTGGGATTTCAGAAGGGCCAGGACACTCCAAAAGGCAGTTTGGATTTGGCGACCTTGTTTGAGAGTGTAAGAGAGTTTAATAATACGTAGGCGTCGGGCTGTGCCAGTTGGCTTCGGGGCTGAAGAATGGGCTCTGGCATGGGTTAGTTTACTAGCAGAGACATAGCCAAGAGAATAATGAGCTCATGTAGCAGAGGGTGGAGAGAAGCTGTAGCAGGAGTAGCTCCCAGCACCTCTTAGGAGCCTAAGACACAGTATTTTTATCTGGAGCTGTGCTCGCTCTTTCTCGATATGAAATGAAATGGGGTGACAGACTGGCATTTTTGAAGGGGTCCAGTAGTTAAGTCAGCTCTGAGGTGAATGGAATAATTCCCTGCACAAGGGGACTGAGGGGCTAATTGTGCTTCAGGAGCTGCTTTGGGTATTTGAAGTGGGAGCTGAAGATCTTAGAAATCGACCCATATACATATACAGATGTTGAGAGATGAGCCTCTGGCTCAAATGCAGTTTTTGGGAGTCTGTTTCTAAACTATCCTAAAACTTTACCTATGGGTGGTATAGTTGGAGATGAACATAATTTCATCCTTAATTTTTCTGGATTTAAATGTGAACACACTTTATTTTAAGCAGGCATCACTTCACTGATTTCAGTGAAGTTATTCCTGATTTCTAGCAGTGGAGGGCAGGTAAGAATCAGTCCCTTAATATATTTTTTTTTCTACCACTTACAAAGGAGAAAGCAAGATGAGAAAAACTCACTCAGGGTGAGATCATGACAGGAACTGAAGGATCTCAAATGCCACCAAGATTTTTTTTGATTTCTGGCTTGCCCTAAATCTCAGCTTTTTCCTCTGTTAATGGAACCTTGTTCTGTGTAAAAGCAGATGGTGGGTCCATATTTTTACACAGAACTGCTGTAAAAGCAAAGACAGGTCCCCATCCCGTTCCTCTCCTTGCAGGAACGTGTTCTCCACACCACACGGTTCTTGTGTAGCCTTGACAGATGAGTCAAGGAATGGCAATTCCAGTTCTGCTGCTTACCTTGGGAAAGTGCTCTGGAGCCCAACAGACTTTACTGTCTGGAAATATTTCCTGTTGCACAACATAAATTGTCTGTTTCAATTTAATCCTGTTGTCTTAGATTACCTCACCAAAGTACTTGAGTGAAGCCTCTCTCTGCGGCCACTCCACTACAGTGGGGGAACCAGTATTGTGAGAGACCGCAGGTTGTGAAGATTCTGCAAGAAGGTGGGATGAGCACGTGCTTCCCTTCCCCCTTTCCCTGTCTTGCACAAGGGCAGGGTGAACAAGTCCAGCTTTGTAACAGTTGGGTCTGTGCTAATTCTAGACCCTGACCCAGATCCCTCTGCAGCTCCACAAGCCCATGATGGCCACTGAGACCTCCAGGAGAGATCTCTCATCCCGGGTGGCTTCTCATGGCTCTGGTGGTCCTTTTCTCTGAGATGCTTCACTGCTTGAGCTTGGTGTGGTGCTCCTTGTTGTGCCTGAGGCTGCTCCACGGATGCACTGCTGCTGCCCAGCAGCATGCTGCCTGCCATCAGCTTTGGCTTCTGATGGGGTTTTCCCAGGGAACAGCAGCAGTGTTTGGGCTAGCCTTGCCCCACTAACGCTTGTGGGTTCTTCCCAGCTCCCTGTGCTTCCCTGTCTCCCCAGGCTGAGTCAGACACACTGTGTTCATCTGCTTTGCTCGTGCTGTAGCTCCAGCCCCAGTTCTTGCGATATTTAAATGCTGATGCACAAATTAAGGTAACATTCACACGCTCTAGTGGGTCTTCAGCTTGCCTGCACAAATCTCTTGTTTTCCTTCTTCTAATGCAGTGCCACTACCTGAGGACAGTGCAGCCTCCTTGCTCCGGGGAGCTGCTGGTCCCTGCTCTGTTTATGGGACATTGCCATAGCAATGAGGATGTGTAGTGGGGATGGTCGGGATCAACCAGATTGTATCCCTGCTGCTGGCCAAACATAGCCAAAAAGGTGCCTGCCTCCTCCCCTCCCCAAACAGAACCCTGTTTGCTTTGGCTATTTTTAAACATGCTTGCTGCTGGAGCCTGAAGTTCGCCATCAGTCTGAGCGTTGCCACTGTGAGACTCACAGCTGTTTAAAATGGGTTATTGTGGGAACAGGAAGGACAGTTTTTGTTCTTCTGTCCACAGGCGTGGAGCTGCCTGACGTGGTGGTGATTGTGGCAGTCCCTTGCTTCCCGGTAAATTGGCTAAGGGCACGGAATTGCTCAAAGCCAGAGGCTTTGCCTCCTTCCTCCCAAATTCTGGAGTGGAACTGGTGAGAAGGAGATGAGAGGCCTCTGTAGCCCATCAGCAATTCCCTCAATCATGCTCTCCCTCCCTGGAAGTGTTATTTTTGGTTAATTCATACAAGTCTGGGCCTCCTTGGTCTATCCTGTGGGAGGAAGCTCAAGGCTGGAATTTTGTAATAAAAGCCAGATTTTTCTCTGGAGGCAGAGCAGAGGAGGCCACTCCTGTTGCTTCTCCAGTTCTTGTTAGTTCTTGATCTGCTTAATCTGGTGATTGTGAGAGGTTTTCTTTCCCTGCTGAGAATAAATTTGGCCTCTGAGGAGGGTCAGTGTTGTGGTGTTCACCCTGAGACACCTGATTTTTGCAGAGCTGTTAGTGGGAATCACAACTCAAGCTGTTTGGACCTCATTTCCCTGATGGAAATTCCCAGCAATTTACTGGGGATGAGTCTCTGAGTGTATCCCAGGCCATTGCAGAACCATGGCATTGTTAAAAACAAGGAGTTTTCTTCCAATGTCCTTGGCTAGAGTCAGTTTGTTCTTAAGCTGAGGAGCACAGAACAGCCTGTCCCCTTTGACACCAGCAGCAGCTGGTTTTCACTGGAGTGAGCACGACTCTGTACCTGAAGTTCAGAGAGTTCTCAGAGGTGTTTTGTGGTTATGAAAAAAAATACAGATCTGGCCTCTGATTTCCTCAGTGACCACAATATTTCAGCTTTCTCTCTTCCACTGACCATTGGCAATGGAAAGACCACTGTTCCCCACTCTCTCCTCTTTGACTATCTTTGAAGTGGGGGCTGTTTCTGTAGGGACTGGTGCAGTGGAAAGCTGAGAACATGGGAAATTGTCATAGTTTAAATATGCAGGCTGTACCTTAAATATATACAGGGAGCTTGCTAATTAAATCTGAGTTTCCTTCTTGGTCATCAGGCATCTAAGGATGGAGATCGCTGCTGAAGCTGCTTTCTCATCCTCACTGGTACTTGACACACTACCTGTAAGACAGTCTGCTGGAGTTTCCTAGCTGGACTTAATTCACTAACTTAATAAAAATCTATCTTGTGCTCTTTTTATTTTACTAGTCACTGTGATTCCCCTCTGACATAGCCTAAATTATGCTTGGATTACTTTTTTTTCTTGTTCTTTTTTTAATGCTTCCATGGACTGTATAGTCTTCAGAGATTTATTTTTCTTTAATGAAATCAGCCTCATTTTCCTGGCTAGTGTACTGCATGAATGTCACATTTAAATATGTGCTTTCAAGTCCAGTCCTTTCCATCAGATATATTACTTAACACTACATTTGTCTGCGTTAAACTGCGGTGGTGATTTACTACATCAGTGACTATGAAAGACTCCAATTCCTCTGACTCCTGTTTTGTTGTTTCTCACTGTTTACTATTCAAAAATGCTCTGATTTTTTTGAATAGTTGGCAGATTGCAAACTGAAATTTCTTAAGTATTTTCCTCTGCTTGATACAATGGTTACAATTACATGTAATGTCACAGCAGTGTGTGGTGCCAGGTACCAGATGTGCACAGAAGTGAAAGGGTAAAGATATGCCCAAAGTGTAGGGAAGATCCCTTATCCCTCTTCCACAAGCAGGAGATGGAAGCAGAGAGTGAACACCTGCTGGTGACCAGTCCTTCTTCCTTCCTTTCTTTTTGTTGAACAGGTCTGTGTTTTCTTTAGTGACCAGTCCTTCTTCCTTCCTTTTTTTTTCTTGAAGAGGTCTGTAAGTGTTTTCTTTCTCTGCTCCAACTCAGAAGTCAGAAGGATGCTCTTCAGCCTGCTAAGGAGGCTTGAACAGCACTGAGCCTGCAAAATCTGGGTATGAGATTTGGTCAGCAGGAGTCTAAATAGCTTTCAGTCTTATTGTTTAAACATGTAAAATTGGGAATTCCCTCCATTCTGTTTGCTTACTTGAAGAAGCCTAGTCTAGGCAAACCTGCCAGGCATGCTAATGCTTCCTGACAAACTGCTTCAAAACAGGGGTTGTGTGTAATGACAGCAACAGTGGCAGCAGAAACCCTTCCCAGAGAAAGAAAAGTACACTGTGGGCACTGTGGTCTTATTTCAGCCGTCCTCCACCTTCAGCTTGTGCTTCCCTGCGTGGTTCTGCATCACCTGTCCTTCAGGTGGGTGCTGTGCCAGATGGTGAATATCTCATGCACCACTATTGAGAACTTCCAGATGATATTTAGGAAAGGCTTCAGTGCCATGTCAGCCAGCTTCTGAACGTAGCAAGCCAGGAGGTAGCTGCCTACTGAGATATATCCCTGGGCTCAGTGTTTCCAGCTGGCTGGCTCTCAGCAGTTCCTCACTGGGCACAAGGGAACACCTGATTGCCCTACACAGACACCCTGTCTCCCTGGACCCTACATGTACTCACACAGGTTCTGAGTCACTCCTCAGAAATCTGGTGCTCTCCTTCTGACCTGTGTTGAATGCCTGAACACTTGAAATAGGTGCTCCAGGTCACACTGATGGGTGGGGTGGCTCCAGGTTTGTTATTGTGACATCCAGGTAAGGCTTTCATTAAATGTGGCCTCAAGTCAACTTTTCACAGCTCAGGTTTTGCAGGTGCAAAGGACAGGCTGCAATCCCAAGGAGGATTGCTGGCTTTAATCAGTATTTGCAAGGCATTGTGCAAAGCAGTGCCTCTTGTTGTTCCTAAGGGAAGTGATGCATGTCAGAAGGGGATCATATGGCTATCATGCCAGGCAGTCTGGCTTTATTTTCCAACAACACCAAATACTTGCTGATTCTGCCCAGACCTTGTCTGTTCTGTAGTTTTCTAGGGTTGTTTCTGAGGCAGGACCTTGCAGGAAAAAAAAAAAGAGAGAGAGAAAGTATGCATCAATGCCTTCGTTTGCTCTCTGCACAGCTTTGACTGTGCAGCTGGCTGCCAAGCATCACACAGCAAGGCAGAGCAGTGCCTGTGAATCACCATGGAACAACATCAGACGAGCCCAGGAGAACCATGTGATTTTAGGCAGGGCTCAAGAATTTTGTTCCTTTAGCTTCAACCCAGGGGGCAAATTTGTTCATTTTCTTGGCATTGCAACAATGGTAAAGCCTCTGCACCCATTTGCCCTGAACCAGTACGGTTTGTTCTCAGAAATACTTGCTGTTCCCATTTTGGGTGCTAAAAGCAGTTAAAGGAAAGGGGGAGGTTTTGTGGGACCAATTTTCAGGTACACTAAGCTGCTTTTATCCCCTCCTGAGTATATAAAATATCCTCAAAGCAAGTGTAAGTGGTGCTGTCAAACTAGTCCAAGTGGATTCCAGAATCAGACAAATAGGTTCCCTACTCTGAAGTGAGTATGTTTTGCAAACATCTGGGGGGAGAATCGTCATCTGTCCCTCTGAGAGAGGTCCTTAGGACAAAGTGCTGATGTCTGGTGGCCACAACAGATGTTTGGAGGGAAATTTTAGGAAGGTCGAGGCACCTGTGCCTGCAGACACTGAGTACTCCAGGTGTTCATCTTTCCCAAGCACTTGACGCATGCAGGTTGCTGAGCCTTGTCTGAGCGGGTACCAGTAGGCTTGGACTAAAATCATGAAATCATAGAATCAGTAAGTTTGGAAAAGACCTCTAAGTTCTTGGAGCCCAACCATTAACCCAGCACCAAAGTGTTCATCACTTATCCATGCCCCTAAGCACCACATCTACACACTTTGGAATACCTCCAGGGATTGTTATTCCACCCCAGGCAGCCTGTTCTAATGCTTGACCATGAATCATGTGAGATAGATGATAAAGTTCCAGAACCTATGCTTGTGTCCTGAAATGTTCATTACTACAGAAATCACTACCACAGAAATACCAGAAGAGCTTTCATGACCTCTGATTCTTTCCCCTCATGGCAGAGATCAGATAGTTTGAATCATCTTGGAGTTAAAGTGAAAGCATACAGCAACCAGCAAAAGACAACCTGAATTAGAAAGGAAAGAATGAAGGTATTTTCTGTGAAATTAAGGAATGCAGGCAAAGATATGAAGAAAACCACCTACTTGTTACAAGCACCCTGGAGAAGTGAACATAAAACTTCCCTGTACTGCCTTTCCATGTCTCCTGGACAGCCTAGAGTTATTTCACAAAATCACAGCTTGAAGCAGGCACTCTAAATTATATCCCTATTGCAGTGGCTTCTTGGGACCTTATGTGCCCCACAGGACCACTATGGATCTGGGGAGGAGACTAAGTACAACTGGAAGAGCAAAGATGCTTATGTCCTCCACCAGTCCGTCATCCATGACATGAGGTAGGTCATCTTATCCAATTGTGAAATGGGGGTCCTACATCAAAGCCATCTGTCAGAGGGTTTCATTCCTATTTTCTTGTGACATGCTGGAAAAATGAAAAGTTCGATGTGCCTGCTTTGCGTTAATAATGAGGGAAGGGTGAAAAGAATCCCCGTGACTTTGAGAAAACGTGCTGTCCTTGGCAAGACCTCACAGCATGCTGTTTCTTAAAGCATATATGCAAAAGTTTGAAACTGGAGGTTGTGTTGACCCTGGAAGAAAAAGCAGATTCCAAACAGGAGCTCAGGAAAAAAAAAATCTCTTCTTTCATCCGTATTTGTTTTTGCTTTACTGATGAATGGATGCAGCTTGCCTGCATTGTGGTTTTGTCCGGTTTATCTTCTGAATCTACATATATTTTATTTCTGGGCAGTTATAGTTTCAAGCTGTGGTCTCAAGGTAGACAGCTGAGGAGCTGCATCATCTCTTCCATCCTCTCTTTCACCGAATTTCTGAGCTTTGGGTCTTTCTTTTGAGCAGAAATATTGTGATGGACAGTGTAAGGACTAGATGACTGCATGGAAAATGTGAACCTCCATCAGGGTGTGAACATTTATCTACAGAAAACAACCTGACTATTTCAATCTGAAAAATAAATTTGGGCCATAAGGACCTTCAGATTAACAACTCATAGTATGGGAAAACTTAAAATAAAATCTCCATGTCTTTTAAGGGAGTTAGTTCTACCTTGATGTTTCCATTGAACTGTGTGACTCAGAGAATTATGAAATAAGCTTGCTCAGAAATCCTTAGGAGGAGCCATGGGCTGCTTGAGAGTATCTGTGGAGTTGTTTCCTTCCTCATCCGTGGATGGGTCATGGATTCAGCTGTGGCACTGCTGTGGTGCAATATACAGTGACGAGTCCTTTCTGTAAGGTTCAAAGGAGAAGGAGAAGAAGTCGGTGCTAAGGCAGACTGCACTTTTTTTGTGGGTAAACATCTGTAATTCCTTGTTCCTTCTTCTAAGTATTTAATCTACTATATCAGTCTGTAGAGTCTGGTACTGTAGGACGAGACCAAACTGTTCCATTTGACTTCAGGTTTTTTTGGCCCCTTCAGTCTGAACCTCAGGCTCATCAGAGCTGCTGTTTACTAGCAGGTACTGTAGAAAAATTCTATCAGACATTTATTTAAATAACATCTGATATATTCTGGAGGATAGCCAGCATAGAGTAGCTATAGTGGTGTTTCCAAAGAGCACCCTTGGCGAGAAAAAGGAGAGGAAGAAAAGATTCATTACGTGTGCCTGTGCTATTGCCCCTAGAAAAGGATCACAGTTATGAAAAGAAACTCTGTTTTTGTTTCTCCACAGTTGTTAAAGTTCACAGACTTCCCAGGATCTACATTTCAAGGCTATCATCAACCAGATTTTGTACATTTACATTTGTTCAAAATAGTTTCCAGGTGGTGAGTAATTAGTGGTTAGAAATGGCTTGCAGTTTGGTGATAATTTGATTTAGTGAAATCCTTAGGAAAATGAGATTTCCACGTCTTTTGTGTTTCTCTGCTTCACCTGTGGACCACAACTCCTTCCCCACCCAATCTCACAGGAGACATCTCCTTTATCTCCTGCATTTCAGTGAGTAACAGATGAATGCTGGTCAGGAAAGATAGAATGATGCCTCCAGCCAGAATAAGAAGCAGGAAAAGACATTAAGTCAGAAAAAATGCCACTTTAACATTTTTCCAGAAGAACCTAAAATGCAGTAATTATATCCCACTTCCCAAGAACTCCATGTACTCTGGCTCTTTTGAATTAATTAATCTGTAAGTCTGAAGCATTCTGCAAGCAAATGAAGGTTACCCATACCTGTACATTTCCACATTGGCCAGTGAACCAGCAAAGGAAAGGGAGAAAATAAAATGAAAGAGGTAAATTTTCGAAATTTACATGATTATTTATGTATGTGTAAATGAAAATAATTTTCTAATGTTGTGCAAGCTAAGATATGGATTTTTTTGGTGTAAGAGTATTGCTTGACCTGTCAATCCTTGCTAATAGAAAGACCACCTTGTGTCTTGCTTTTGCATTTGGAAATGGGGACAGTGTAAGATAGAGTTAAGTACTTAAGTACATTCTTTTATAAAAAACCTTGGCTTTACCTATTTACTTCAGGAAATTCTGATTTGAGAAACTGATTTAAAAAAAGATCTTTCTGCATTCCTGTAAAACTGTGGAAATGCGACTGTCATAGTCACTGACTCATGTATTTCCAGCTGGTGGGAGTGGATTTACAAATGTTTGGACTTAGAAACACACACATGGATTTACAAATAGTTGCTTGAAGTGGTTTTGAAGATCTCCTTCTGATAATGACATGTTATTCCTCCTTCCAAACCACAGGCATAATACCAATGCAATGTTACCTCAGGTGACAGAAGGAAACAGTCTCACTTTCCTTGCTCTCCAAAACTACCAGAAAGGAGGTTGCGGCAAGATGGGGATTGGTCTCTTCTCCCAAGTAAAAAGTGATAGGACAAGAGGAAATTACCTCCAGTTGCACCAGGGGAGGTTTAAATTGGATATTAGGAAAAATTTCTTCACAGAGAGGGTGGTCAAGTGTTGGAACAGGCTGCGCAGGGAAGTAATGGACTCACCATCCCCGGAGAGATTTAACAGATGCGAAGATGTGGCACTTAGTGATGTGGTTTAGTGGTGGAGTAGGCAGTGCTGGTTTAATGGTTGGACCCTATGATCTTGGGGGTCTTTTCTAAGTTAAATTATTCCATTATTCCTTGTGTCCTGGAGACTTTTCCAGCACTTGGCAAGCCAGCATGGTCCTGCGTGTAGCACCCATCACTGGCCACTGTCTCACATGCTTCTGGACACTGTCTCACAACGTAGGCAAACCCATTTGTTTTCGCAGGTAGGTAAATAAAAGGTGAGACCAAACAGTCCATCTTCCTGGATAATGGCAGCCATAGACTTTCCTTGAATTAACTCCCAATGAAATTACAGCAGGCATCCCACCTCTGCTTTTCAAGTGGTACCATTCTTGGCAGTGTTATTTTCAACACTGCCAGCAGCCTTTACTGTCTCTCCTTTTGGCCCTGTATCCCTTTGAAGCAGCATATGTGACATCAGTGGTCCATGTATCCTTGCTAGAGACCCCCTGAGCTGCAGTAGATTCTCTCAGGGAGTACATGCAACTTCATTTGCAGGACCCACGTGTGAGGAACACGTGAGATCCCTCAGGAAGATTTTCAGTCTAAGCCTATCTAAAACTTTATATGGAAAAAGAAAACTCTGAAAGTCCACACTCAGCAGTGTTGTATGCATGAGGCTCGGTTAATTCACCTTGAAAGAGGCCTTAAGGAGAACTTGCAAATTCCTGATGCATTTGGGATGGGACATGGGTGAGTGCACAGGAGCAACACCAGATCAACAGAAAACATTGCAGCAGCCTGGTGAGGAGGTCATGGGACCCGCGGGGCTGGCGGCATTGCCAAGTGGATCGGTTTGCACTGCAGCCACTTTTTCTCACAGATGGGATAAAAGTAAGATAGATTAAGTATATCCAAGAAAAAATAGTTTTGCAAAGGCTTGAGCAAGCTGCCAATGTCAGCAAAGGGAGGCAGTAATGTAAGCAAACTTCAGAGAAGCAAAGCTGCAGAGCGTCCTGCCGGAGTGAGCAGAGGGGACCAGCTCTGCACGCCGGCTGGATGTGGGGTGAGGGGCTGGCTGGGTGATTCGGTTGGCTTGTGCCTTCTGTGTTTACCAAGGCAAATCCCAATAGAGGGGGAAGTTTTTCTTTAGCTGATAAATATTCCTCCCTCTACTGAAATTTTTCCCCCTTCTGTGGTTCTCTCTGTTAACTTCTGCCATGCCGAGTCATTCAGGCTGATAGGTAGGTGCTGAATTCTCTGAAGAAACCTGGAGCAACCTGTCACTGCTGTTTATGTTTATTTTGCTCCTTCAGTGTTAGATCTACATTTGGCTTTTATCTTGCACTCTGTTTTCCATCAGATTCTGAGGAATGATCAGTTTAGGCAAGGTAAGGAACTGATCCCTTAAACTGGTCTTGTAACAGAGAGAGAGCATCAGTGCCTCAGTTGTCAGTGCACTCTGGTGATCCTGAAGCTACAGTTCTGATAGAGTAGAAGCAGATGGAGTATCAGGGTTTTGCAGGGCTCAGATGAGCAGTAGTTACTGCTTCTTGGTGGCTCTGTATTAATGGGCTGTGAGCTTGTTCTCAGGCAGTGGCAGATTATCTGCCTTCAGCTGTGAACATGGCTTTCTGTAGGTTTCTGCTCCTCTCCTTTTCTTTAAAGAGTCACTATAACTGGGTCAAAGCTAATGGTGTAAGGGCCTCCATACATCAAGTCTTCAGGGGGCTGATGCATAGAAAAATCTCTGAACTGATGCCTAGAAGAACCTGGCAATAAGAAGGGGAGACTCTTATAAGTAGATATATGTGTATGCAGGGGGAGTGCCTGAGGATGGTGCCAAGCAATAGGACAAAAAGCAGAAGCTGATGGACAGGAAGTTCCACCAGAACGTGAGGAGCAACTTCGTGCAGGTGACAAAGCACTGGAACAGGTGGCCCAGAGAGGATGTGGAGTCTCCCTCACTGGAAATATTCCAGAACCACCTGGACTGTGCATTGTTCTCCAGGATGACCCTGCCTGAGCAGGGAGGTTGGACCAGATGATTCATCATAGTCCCCTCCATCCTGGCCCGTTCTGTGATTCTAAAATGGTGCTTCTCTGATTTGGCAAGTTACCCTGCTTTGAGGAGATGTAAACAGTGAGGGGCATGGCCAGAGGGAATGGAGGCCAAAGGATGTAATTCTCCACTAAGGAACAGTTATTTGTTGGTCTCCTGAGTAGTTACTTCAGACAGGTTTTTAAATGCACTTAATTTAGACAGAAAAAAATTCTTGGTGAAAGGGGGGTTGGGAAAGTGTAGGGAACATTCTGGGGATAAACATCTGCCTCTTTTTGGTTAACAACCATGTTTATTACATTAAAACAAATACCATTATCTGACCCGGAGAGGTTGTGGAAGGAGGCCAGAAAATAAACTGTGTTGCTACTGATGAGATAATAGATCAGAAAAAAAAAATAAATGGCAGTGCTAAAAAAAACCTCAGTCAAAAAGCTGTTTATCATTTCTTTATGTTGGTCTGAAAATTAAGACAAGTGTAGTTTTTCAGCTTAGCTTCCCTTTGTAGCTGGTGGGCTTTACACTTGGCCTAAGAGAATTATTACTTTTCTTTCCCACATTATTTGAGAACCACATTAGAAACATGTCTGAGTAGCAAAGTTCACTCCCGCTATGCATTAGGGCCAGGGGTTTGGTGCTCTTTGTATGAGAAAGAGTAACCAGATACAAAGATTGTGTCGAGACTCTTGGATGGCCAGGAGGGATTCTGGTTAACCCTCTTCTTTAGAGCTGTATCTGTCTGTCTGGATCTGTGGAAGCAATACCACTGATGCCAACGCAGTGATCCTTCTGTCTGCCTGGCCAGCCACACTGGGTATGATGCAATTTCCTTTGTCTCTTTACTGGGAGATTAAAGAAGATGTTTCTTCTCCCCCTTCCTTGCAGATAATTTATTGTTTCTGGATTTAATAACTTCTTGTATTTGAAGGTTTCCTGCAGATGGATTAGGAGCAAATGCAAGCATTACAATGACAGCATTTTCAAGGCAAGTATCTACAGTATAGGCTACCTGTTCTCTGATCCCCCTATTGTACACACTGGGATTCGTGTGTATATACTGTCTGTCATTTCAAAAGCAGCTTTGGCTAATGGGGATTTTGTTTATTATAGTAAAGTTAAGAGTGAAGTCATCTTAAATGTCTTTGGCAGCTTTGGGTAAATTCAGTGGAGGCATTACCTACTTGAAGGGAGGTAGGAATTGGTCTTTTCTCCCAGGGAATGAGGAAATGGCCTCAAGTCATACCAGATGAGGTTCAGATTGAATATTATGGACTGTTTCTTCACTAAAGGGGTGGTCAGGCATTGGAACAGACTGTCCAGGGAAGTGGTGGCAGCACTGTCCCTGGAAGTGTACAAAAATTTGTAGACGTGTCACTTAGGACCTGATTTTAGTAGTGGACTTGGCAGAGCTGGGTTAACTGTTGGACTCAATGATCTTAGAGGCCTTTTCCAGCCTTAATGATCCTGTGATTAAGAACTGCTTCAAAATTTTCAGAATTCTCCCCGTCTTGGTGCTTGGCCCATTGGTAACATATGAGCTCTCAAAAGAGTGAGGCATTGCCCCTTGTCACCAAGTTTTTAATCCAGGAGACCCTCTTATCCAGAAGCTTCTTTTGCCTCTCTCATAAGCAGCAAATGGCACCTGCCATAACGAGTTAGTAGCGTTATGGAAGGATTTACATTGATCAGACATTGAGCTGGAGATTTGGCTGGAGCTGTTACCTCCAGCCCACATGCTCTAGGGGCCGGATGTAAATCCATTATGTCTTGCAGGGCTATGCTATCTTAGCACATGCCATCCCATCCCCAGGGAGCTGACCCTGCAGCTGTGGGTTTAGTTGTGCTGAGCTGATTGTGAGCACTGGGTGGGTCCTCACAGGGCCCAATTTCAATCCTGACACTATCGGGAACTTGTTGCATGGTGTGGCTGTTCTTTCAGGACACAGCCAACTACAGCTAATGGTTTATTTTCATTGTTAAGCACAGGAGTAGCACGAGGGAATACAGATGTCTGTCAGCTCTGCAGCAAGTTGCAGAGACCACTTTGTGGCAGGTTTGTGTTGCTCCGCTATCTCCAGTTGTCCTGTTTTCTCAGATGTAGAATCTGAAATTCTGGCCTAAAGGTTTTGAAGGTCTGTTTCTTTCTGGGACAGTTCTGATGGATGCTTGGGGTTTTTTTTTCCTAAGCAAAAGTCTGCATGGGAATGCTCCATATACGGAAGCCCCAAAGGGCTTGAAAAGCTCCTTCCTTTGAACACATGGACACTTCCCCCTGTGGTAGGGCAAGGAATGACATGCAGGGTTTAGCAACTAAAATAAGCCTCCATTTGGGGTGGAAAGGCACTTGGACCACGTCACACAGAGGATTTTAGGGATTCCCTCTTGTGGAAAGGTGAACCCACATCTAGTGTCTGTTCACAGCCCTGCAATGAACACATCCTTTGTAATGACGCCTTTTAATTTCCTCCTCAAATACAAGGTTGCTTTACTTAACTCGATTTACAACTCCATCAACCAAACCCTATTAATACATTTTCCCAGTAAAGACATAGCTGGTCTCTGCCAAGAAGTTTCTTTTTTTTTTCTTTTAGTTCATGTAGTTTAACTCTATTGCTTAACAGAAGAAACTAAACAGCAAATAGAGTTCCTGGGCGCAGCATGAGTTACTGTTTGCTTAGCCCTGTCAGCTGTGTGATTTTTCACACACCTCCAGGACCAAGTGTTACTGGCAAAATGTTTATGTACAAAATGAACCAATGTCACGCACCTTCTCTGTCCACTGGAGAAGGTCCAGTCCCACTCACCCACCTTTTACTAAAAGCTTTACAGAGAGAGTGGCAGAGCTGGTGGCACGGTGGCAGAGAGAGAACAGAAGGAGTTAAATGCCAAGTTTTGCTGCAGAGATTTTCCTCATCAGAACCATGATAAGCTGAAACACAGAGACTGAGTAAATGGGCCTGATGATGCTGGACTGTGAGCAGGTTTTAAACCCCCAATCTCCCCAGCACACCAACATTTAGCCCTCAGTCTTCTGAGTTATACAACATTACACAACCCTCTTAAATGGGCCAATTATTTCTCTATGCAAGAGTGACTCAGAGAGATTTTCCTGTCTGTTGCCTATGAAATATATATTTAATTTTCTTCAAGAAAGCCCATTTTTATTTGCAATTCAAGTGAAATCAATATTCCAAAATGGCATTTCAATAAAATCAAGGTTGTAAAGTAAACAGGGTAATGAGAAGAAAAACGCTGTAAATAGATTTTCAAATGTCAAACAGTTGAAATATATTTTCAAATATATAACTTGATTTCACAGTCATATATATGGGAGACTGATAGCAGGTGAGCAAGAACCACAGAAGGAGATAAATGATTTGAAGCTGCCCGTGTTTTTTTCCTTAGCTATGGCAACCTGCAGGCATGTGTGAGGCTCCCCTGGGTGGAACAGAAAGGACAAGTATTGTTTTTATCATAGAATCATAGAATGGTTTGGGTTGGAAGGGACCTTTAAAGGTCATCTAGTCCAACTACCCTGCAATGAGCAGGGGTGTCTTCAACTAAATCTGGGTGCTTAGAACCCCATCTAATCTGACCTTGAACGTTTCCAGAGATGGGGCATCCACCACCTCACTGTGCCAGTGTTTTATTCTCCTCATTGTAAAAAAAAGAAAGGCTGAAAAGGGCTGAAAAAAGGACAATTTTATGCTATACTTAGAGTCTTTAATATTTCAGCAAGTCACCTGGATTCTTTGCCACAGCAGTGGAATGCAGAGGGGTTAAAGGAGGAAGAGGGCATTAAGGAAGAGCTGTGGGGGTCATTGCAGGAGTCAGTACTGCCGAAGCCAATGGTTCCGGAACTGGCACCTCTTCTATGCCTGCAAATCCCCCACCTTTGCCTAACCTTTCACATGCTGCACAAAGGACTCCCTCTTGCTTTTCCCAGAAATGTGTCGTGTGTTTCTGCTCTGCTGAGCAGTGGCCACGTTCCAAGCGGCAGCGGCTGCATTTTTACACTCTTGTATTGGAACCGGCCTTGCATAGTTTGAATTATCGCTTGCAGTCGCCCACAGCAGAAACCCTTGTGATTAGAAACTTGTGAGATCATCCCTGCAGCTTGAGAAAAGGGTTTGGCATCTCTCTGGGGAGAAGAACAACTGGCAGACTGAAGAACTTCTACGTACCCAGATGTGAAAACTGACGCAAAGGAGGCAAGTGTAGAAGTGCCATGTCAGCCCAAAATGGCTTTGAGGTGCTGGAAGAACAGCAAACAATGCTAAATATATTTTGTGCTTTTTTAATCACAGAATCCCTCCCTAAAATGTGATCCTGATTTGTCAGGGGTGTTGTAAGAGTCAAAGCTGGTGGCTTTGCAGGTTGGAGAGGTGCAAGTGGGCCTAATTCACCTTTCTGAAGCTTTCTAAATTAATTGCTGTTATTTTGATTAGAAAGTTTGGTAACAATTTAACATGAATGAAAGAAGCTTACAAGAAAGTAATTGAGCTACTAATTTGTTTGAGGGGAGAATTGGAATATGACTTCAAAGTGGTTTTAGAAAAAAGACAAGACATGGAGGCTGAGAATTAATACAACCAGCATCTCCTATCCTTGGAGAGCCGGTAGGCAGGATGAGACCTTTGGTGGATGAAGAGAGCATCGCTTGGGGCCTGGAGATCTCCATCCTGATGCATTTTTCAGGCTTTTCAGGTTGCTACCTGAACATTTCTGAACAATGGTGATTTTTTAATTTGGGAAGCTGCTGTTAACATTACCCTAAAAATGGTCTTGGGCATTTTCTTGGATATGGGAAACAGATGTGGTGCCGTCACACTTTGCTGCCAGGAGTCCAAGGTAAGACTTAGACCTCCCAAGCTTTGCTATTGTTTTTTCTTAATCCAGGAAATTCAGCTGGCATCTTTCTTATTCCTCCTGGTTAGAGAGACTTAGAGCTTTCATTAGATGCTGGATTTTGATCTTAGCTAATAAAAAGCAAAGCAAAATCACACTCACAGTCTGGCAGGGGGATTGAATATTTGTGCAATATGAAAGCTCCTCTCAGGTGCAGCTTATGCTGTGTGGCTTGTGTAGTGCTCAGCAAGACCCTGTCAGTGCTGAGGTTTCCTGTTGCTCATGGAATTCTTTTACTATTACTTTTCTTTTTTGTCTTGCTTTGTAGAATTTGATCCCTGCTCTAAATTATGTCTCTGGTAATGCGTGTGCTTTGATTATTGCAATGTGCCTCGCTGAACAGGGATCATTCCTTTCCTCATTCTCAATTTGCTTCACCTTCGCTTCTAACTTTACTTTCTGGGGAAAGGAAAGGTTTGTTTTCCTTTGGGATTGTGAGAGATGATGGTCTTTGATTTCCATGTCCGTGGCCTGAAATGGTTCTCAAATCCAGCCTGTCATATTGAAATGATTTACTTCTTTCATTGTTCAAATCTCCCCGTTATTCCTTGCCAATTCTGTGTGCGAGAATGTTCATTCCTGCATTTACCAGGGCTTTCTGCATCTGACTGGACTGGCAGGTTCACATCTGTATTTCATAAGGAGGATTTTGTAGACAAGAACTCCCTGGGAAGGGATTAAGCCTTTGTTGTTGTTGTTGTTGTTGTTGTTGTTGTTCCTGAGTTTGTCGCTGCCGAGAGGATGATAAATGCTGTGCAGGAGACACACCAAGATGAGCTGGTGCCCTTTGAGGGGATGGATGCCGTTGTCTCTTTGTCCATCATCACCTATATTACAATTTATGTTAATGAAATTAAATGATCCTTCAGGTCTGGGATCACATGGGCACCGTGGGGTAGGGCAAGGAAGAAGCTTTGCCAGCTTTAGTTTACTCTGACACAGATTTGCTTTGGTGGCCTTGGGCAAGTCAGTGTCAGACTGTTTTGGCTTTCTCACTTGTGAAAGGTAAATGTTATGCTGCTTTTACAACATTGATGGTGTTTATGACCATTAATTATTTGGTCTTTGAGGCACAGTAGTTTTACATAGGGGTTATTCACTGAGTTCTTGGTCCCTTTGCTCCAGAGGGTGTTAATTGCTGCATCCATATGGGATGGCCCTGATGAGACGAGGGTGAAGGTATATGGAGGTGAGTGTGTGATTAAACAAGCCTGAGGTAGAACAGATTTCCCAGGTGAGAAACTGAGTTGCTGTTGGCTGCTGACTTTCTTTTTGGCATGTATTCCTGAAAAGGTCCCAGCTCAGGAAGCACCCCCTGATGAATCCCATCCTTCATCTATTTTAGGGCTTTCAGGGCTGCTCACTTGCTTTCAGAAGTTCTCAGCCATGTAAGGGCAGGAAGGACCTGAAAGTCCCTTCCTCTCCTATCTGTGTGGCCAGGTGAGGAAGTCAGGAACGTAGTTTCATGCACCATAAATACTAATAATTCCAGGTACTTAGGATTCAAGCCTGCACATTACTGTGGTGTGAGCTCTCTCCCCTGGCTGCAGTCGGTGTAATCACACTTAGGACCTGTTTGTCTTGGCTGAGCTGCCCTTATGAATGAGGTAACTTTGGAAAAGACATTCCTTCACTCGTGGCAAATAGCTAAAAATATCTGAACTTCCATAGGCCTGGGGAGGAGCGAAGGAGCTGAGGTAAAGCACAGAGCATGGACCTCTTGAGATGCAATTCTGAGCTCCGTACAGGGCCGAGCAGGTCCCTGCCACGTTGCCACACCACCTTTGTTGGACCAGACATTACCATGGAGCTTGTCACAGTGCTCAAAATGATTTTCTGAATTTAGCCACTCAGAGCAGACAATTTACAGCAAATGATCTCTGTCTTTGCTCAAACCCCTGTTTTGCTTCTCAGTGACTTACATATTGAGTTTACAAGAGTGATACAAGAGCTCTGCAAATAGCTGTGAGAGTGTCTTGGACAGTGCTTTGGGATAGAGTACACAGCATTCTTGTTAACCAAAGATGGATTGAAGATTAATGGGCTTTTCTTTTGCCCTTTAAAATTAAATTTAAGCAGCCTTCCTTTTTGCTGATAGAAGAGATGCTGGTAAAGGATTAAAGTTAGGGCTGTTGAACAATTTGGACATGCAGGGATGTTGTAGTGTGAACTGACTGGAGGCTGGTAGTTGTCATTGTGTGTGTGTGACTGTGTACAAAAGAAGCTTTTCAAAATGAAACAAAAAGGGCATAATTTCACAACTTGAGGGAAGCTAATAAGGTGATGCAGTTATGCCTCTCCCTGAAGATCTGTCCTCAAGCCTCCTCAGGCAAAGCAAAGGGCTTTCTCAGGTAGTTTATTATGCAGTGAGAGTTCCTGCTGCCTCTTTTCCTGTGCAGCTGGAACCCCAGCCCTGGGTGTTTTCACGTGTGCATGCATGTGCTTACTTAGAGGCACTTCATAAATCACATTTGAAAAGTGCCTTTTTGTGCTCGTGTGTTTTGTTTAGTTTGGTTTTGGAATTTGGCAATAAACAACTCAACTAAGAGAAAAATCAAACATGGGATTGGTTCAGTCACCAGCTCTGGGGGATGAGGAGGTTCCAGATATCAACATATTTATAAATGTACAGTAGTTAGATTGGGTGTATTGGCTACTTTTTTGGCAAGGTTGATGTTGCTTGATTATTAAAAATGATTCTGTATTATTTGTGTCACCCATCTGGGGTTGCTATTTCTCTGCAGATGTGCCCTAAAGCAGGGAAGCAGAGCACAGGCAGTGCAGCCAGACTGCTTAAGTTTTATTGGAAAGCGCTGCTTTCATTGTAAGAACAGCTTTTTACGGCCAGCCAGCTCCGTCTGTCCTTGTTTTCCTTCCAGGAATGCAAGGGGCTGGGGAGAACGAGAAGCAGGGAAATGCAACTTTGATTGAAACTCAGGGGAGCATGAAAGAGAGCAGAAAGGAAAGCAAGAAAACCATTAAAATACTGTAGTGGGGGCCAGTGAAAGCATGACACAGTCCTGAGAGCATGACAAGGCTGTAGGAGCTGTAACTCGTCTTTTCTCATGACGCTTTTGGACTCCTGCTATGAAGACTCCTCCAGACAGTAACTGCACTAAAGAGATTGGAGAATTTGGTTCTTTTTGAAGTCCAAGGGAACATGAATGTGGTTTCACTTGTGTCTTCCTCTTAATGTTGCGATGGGAAAGGGTGTACCTGTCTATGAGAGTGACTTATGGGTCCCACTCACTGTCATTAAAAAGCTTTGTCCCAGCTTTTGTTCCTCCCCAGAGCTGCTGAATGCAGGACTGAGGCCAGGAGGGGTGTAAATCCTGATCCACGTGAGCTCCTAGGTGCTCGTGTGCATCAGCCACGAATCAGAACCACACACCAGTTCTCCCAGTCCCATCTTGAAGGCTGCAGGAGCCAGATGCCATGCTGCCAGCAATTCTTCTGCCTTCCTGGCCGGGGTCCACTTGAGGCACGCAGTGGGTGTCTGCCTTGTGTGGTTGATGGCTGAATCAAGGAATTGTTTGTGGTCTTCTTTCCCTCAACAGGGTAGCTGGGTTGGCCAAGCTTTTGTTGCTGATGCTCCTGGGAGAAGAGCAGCAGTATGGACCATCGTGGCTGCTGACAGGACACATCCCTTCCTCGCTGGGGCTTCCAAAATCAAATCCACCCATGTGATGATGAAGCTTCACAGCAGGGTTCTGAGCCCAAAAAGCACAGGGCTGTGCAGCTGCTGAGCTTTCCCAGGAGGAGAAAGTGACTCCTCCACCAGGGCTCTTTGGTCCCTTCAGGGTGTGGAAATTATCAAGACCTCCTGAGGCTGACCAGAGGTTTGGAAGCACAGCTCCTGCCTCCCGAGCTCCACTGACAAAGTTGCAGGAGGAGGCTGTTGCGTGCACCGGTTTGATGGAGAGTGGCTGTGACTGCTGGGCTTTGCTGAAGCCGATGCTGTCAGTGTGACAGGAACCCACTAGAGGAGATGGGCCCTTCAGGGCACCAAGCTGAGCTGGTGGCATTCCTGGGCATGCACAGGGGGTGCCAGCCTTAGATGTCAAAGCAAGTCTAGGTGTGAAGAATTTTAGTGTGGTGCCTGGGCAGAAAATCAGTATTTTTTTTTTTGTGACTCATTTTGTTAGTGTTAAGCACTTACCTTCTCCCTGAAGTGAAATTCGTGTGCCTGATTGCTGCATCATGAAATCTACTTTCAGTGGTGCTCCCAGAGTGAGAAATAAAATGAGGGCAAAGAAAAAGCAGGCAGAGCCCAAGCTGCTGCTCCAGGGTTTTCCTGCTCCTGGGGACCAACCTTATGGCTTTGTCTTTGCTATGGCTGATGTGGTAACACCAACAAAATCCTTCATGCCACTGGGCACAGCTCTGGAGTTCTCCTCTGTCTTCTATAGTGTCTGCAGAGAAAGGCCACCTTGTCTGCTTCTATTCTTTTTCTTCTTGCTTTGCCAGGATGATGCATTTATTTGGGTTGAGTGTCAAGCAACATCCTCTGCTAGAACAACACCTCTGGCTGCCAGAATCAGGTCAGTGCTGGTCACTTGCTGAATCCTTGGTTATTTCAGGCTTTGGCACTCTGCAACATTTAGATGACGGTTTTAGAAATGTCTCAGTGTGGAAACTTCTGTCCAAATCACGCTCCACTTTATAAGACACAAGGTTGAAAAGGGTTTTGATTAAAATCCCTGGTCTGCTGGTAACATGATGCCTTGGTGACTTACTATAGACCTTAGCACCGACACCTTGGAAAACAGAGGTGATCAAAACTGAGTTGTCACATCCAGGTAAGAGGATCTGATGACCAAGCAAACAACTGTGACTGAATTAGGCTGGATTAAGTTTGGAAGGCTCTGGAGATATGTGGAAAGCAACTAGGAAACCAAGAATGATTTGTAATAGTACTGTGTCTGTGACTAGCAGCCAATTTAAAGGTGCTAACACAGCTGGACTTTGTCAGCATCTTCTTGTTCCCATGGGGAGGTAGCTGGTTCATTCCTGAGTCATGTAACTGCGAGCTCCTTTTAGGAGCTCATTAGTCACCAAGCAGGATGGACACTGTCCACTCCTGACAGATATTCAGTCAGGGGAGGCTCTTCTGGCAATGCAGTTCCATGTTTTCCTTTCCATTAGAAGCATTTTCCTAGTGACTAACCAAAACCTTCCTGATGTAATTTCTCTTAGCCCATTATTTGTCATGTGTCCAAATGAGCACAGAAAACAGATTATTTCTTTCTGCTGTCTAGCAACCCCTATATTTTTGAAGACTGCTTTCATGTCTCCCAGGTTCCTTCCCAGTCTTCTGCTGTTTATGGTGACATTATCAGTTCTGTCAAAAATCAGTGATAGTTCTTTTCCTTTCCTCTGGAATGTCTCCTGGAGGTTTCACTTGAAGCCAAGAGCTCCAGAGCAGGCAAAGTACTCTGAGATCTTCCTATTCTTGAGCAAAAGGAAAGGGTTCTGATCTGAGGTCCATCAGCCACTTGACATCATTGGTTGATGTCCTGCAGATCACAAGGGATCTGCAGGATTGCTATGTGGGAAGCTGATTTTCACCCTGTATTTGCCTAGTGGAATTTTCCCAGCTGATTTTGGTATTTTGGTATCTTGGACTTCCCTGTATGTCCAGCCTCTCAAGATCACAGTGAATTCCCTCCCTCCTGCTTTACTGCAGTCCTTCGTAGTATGGTGTCATCTGCAAATGTAATAAACATTATCTATATTCCAGCATCCTGGTCATCATCCAGGTACTCTGTGTTCAGGAAAACTAAAGTATTTTCATTAGAACAGGATCTAGGACTGACCTTTGCAAAACCCCACTTGATGTATCCTTTCACTGTGAAGAATGAATCCTTGATAACTACGCGCTAAACACTTTTCCAGCTAGTTTAGCTCCTGCTCTAGTAGCACACTGTGCTTCTGTAGTTTGATTATGGGAAGGTCCTGAGAGACACTGTTCTTTCCAGGACACTGCTGATGTGGAGCTTCTGAATAGGGAAGGTTCAGATTAGCACCAAATTAATCCTCTGGTGAAGGCAGACCGTAAATGAAATGCTAGAACACACAGTGGACACACTGAAGGCTACTGCTCATTTTTTTAACCTCATTTTCTGAGCAGCAGCACAGCCCTGTTTCTTAAGACCACACAGCATTTGACGCTACAAGACAAACAGTGCATCTTTCAGAATATTTTATTGACTTTCATACTAGAGGCACATGGAGTCTTCCCTCTCCAAATTACCTTTCCTAACACAGGGAAATACTGTGTAGAATTAGTGTTGGTGTTCCCACACCTTTCTGAAGAGCTGCAGAGTTGGAAGCCAGCAGCCAGCCTTGCCTGGAAAATGAGGAAGAGGGATTTTTTTATATGTGCAAAGAGTGACAGGACAGGAGGCCATTGTTTCAAACTGACAGAGAGCAGGTTTAGGTTAGATGTTAGGAATAAATTCTTTACTCAGAGGATTGTGAGACACTGGAACAGGTTGCCCAGAAAGGTTGTGGATGCTTCATCCCTGGAATTATTCAAGGCCAGGTAGGATGGGGCCCTGAGCCATCTGATCTAGTGAACTGCATCCCTGTCCTTGGCAGGGGGTTGGAACTAGATGATCTTTAAGGTCCCTTCCAACCTAAACTATTCTATGATTCTATGATACTGCATATAAATAAATGCTCAGTAGGAATATGCTGTTAGGTTTTTTTTATAGTGCAACTGCATTAGCTGGAAAATGGGTAAAAATTAATTTTCTTTCTATGGTGTTTGCATTGCAGATTCTGAGTTTAGCTCATCTCTGATCAAAATTTATTCATAGTAAATATAAAGACACATGGCTTTTCATCTGTGTCTCTGACTGCTCTCATCCATACCAGCAAACTGCGTAGCTCCAAGGTGTGGGCTCAAGCATCATCCAAATGGTTTCTGTGCTCTTTGCCCTGTCTTTGCCCACTGCTATATAGCCCTTATCCATGCATGGTTCTTCCCAGTAAGCAGTATGGATGAAGCCAGCCACATGGGAGGATGCAGGGGAGAAAGTGTAGCCATATGGACACAAGCTGTGCTGTGCCAGTTGCCCTGAGGGCCAGAGAATGAGCCTTAACCTGTCTTATTTATAAACAGAGACATAATGGCTGCAGAACTCTTGCATTGTAGCAAAAGGTACAGAGCACTTTGATACACATTTTCAATTATTCACAGGGTCTCCTTCCCTTTGTGCTTCCGCCAGGCTTATTTTTAAGTCCAGATGTTAATGCTTGCACATAGGTGAGTTGCATGACGGTTCACTTGAATGTGTTCGGACAAAGCTTCTTTTGTGATGGAGGCTTAGTGAGCCATGGGTTTGTCTTCAAAACAGTTTTTTTCACGAGTGTTATTAATACCTAATTTATGGTGTGGAGGAAGAGAAAGGCAAGTTTGTTATTCAGATTTTTGACTCATTAACTTTATTGTGTGAGCAGCTGAGTAACTCTGTGTACACATGTGCTTCGTGACATGACTTGAGCTAATTACAAGCTCTTGAACACCAAAGCAGGGCAAACCTGGCTGCTTGCTCCTGCCAGTTGTTTGATAAATTGGCTTGTTCAATTCACTGAAAAGTCAGAAAACCAAACAGGCAAAAAAGTGTCTCTTTGGGTTTGTAAGTAAAACAAGAGTACATTTGACTGGGCAAGAGGGAGAGATAACGTGTGGGTACGGGGATAGCTAGAAGAAGGTAAAGAAAGGGAATCAGGGTCAGAAGGAGGGAAAAGCAGGGAAGAAGTGAAGGAAATAACAACCTCTCCTTCTTGTCAAGGTAGACCCTTTATTGGGTTATTTGTTTTGGTGAGAACTTGCTTTTCTAGGTGAAGGAGAGAGGTGGCTGACTTGAAAGAAAAGGTCCATCCAAGAATCCATAATACCTATTGCAGGATGGGCTGAATTGCCTTGGGAAGGTAAATGTCTTCACCAGTTAGTGACATAGGGGATTTCATCATCTGGTTTAAACTAACCTTTTAAATTTTAGACTAGGCCTGACACTGGGTGAAGCATCATGGTAGACCAGTACATGTCGCATTTATCAGATTGGCGCTTCAGCATTAAAAAGTGAAGACAAAGATCATGATCATCTGCAAAGTGCATGATCATCTGCTCAGTAAAGGAGTTGTTCCTCATGTTCAGGTGGGACTTCCTGGGCATTAGCTTCTGCCTGTTGCCTCTTGTCCTATTGCTTGGATTTAAGGCTTGCTGTTCTTAAGTATCTCTGTTGGGTCAGGAAGACAGTCTGGGAAAGCGCACAAAGCCAAAATGTGAAAGGACGAATAACTCACTCTAAGCTATAAAGGATACCTCGGTGGGAAACATTTCATCGGAAGGGTGGTTTCCCTTTGGAGTTCAGGTGCATTAATGGTAACCTCAGCCCCTGGCCTGTTCCCAGGCTGTTATTTGTTGTACTAGAGCTCCCAGTCTGTTCTTGTCTTGAGAGGCCATTTCAGATCTTCAGACTAGGAGTGATAATTGCTTTTCTTCTGACATTATGTATGTAATAGTCCTGAAAAGGACCTGTGTACCAGCACCTGCTGTGTCACACCAGCACTTTTAAAGAGGCATACAAACCCCGTGGGAACTACATAATGGAACACAGTAGAACTGTATTGGGGTATTTGTTTTGGTTTTGTTTTTTTTTTTTCCAGATGATACTTCTAAAAATTCGCAGGTCTCTGAAGTCCCCACTTTGATCACTGTCTATTAGACAAACCTTCTGAAATGTCCTTAGCAGCTCTGACAGGAACTGGTCTGACTCAAGGCTTACCAGCTCCCTGATGTTGACTAAGGATTGATTTTTTTCACAATTCTGATTGATTGGCAGTTATGAGGCCTGTCTGTTACAGGTTTCCAGCATAGAATCAGTGATTATTTTTCTCTGTAAACAATGTTATGAGCCAAGCTCTGGCCCTCTGGCAGTTTTCTGAATTGCTCATCATCATCTTGAATTTAGATTTCATGATAATTAGGATGTCTGAGTTGGGCAGTGAGAATGATCTAACCCTGATCTAACCCTCTACCACATAAGTTGCTATTTTCAAGCCGTCTGCATGCTGTGAAAGCAGACTGGGAAGCTCCTCAAATCCTTAAAGGTGAAGAGAATAAAAATGTTTTCTTTAACAGGCTGTTTCTGAGTGATTTGCAAACCACATCTTGGGTGTCAGCAGGACATAGAGGAGTGTGTGGTCATATAAAGCTGAAATTAGACAAACTGTGTTATGTAGATTCACGATGCGGAAAATTGCTCCCCACTTGCTTTTGGGACGACTCAAGCCCCGCTCCAGCACGGCGTGGGCTGGTTTGCCCCCTCTGTCGTTGCTGGTCCTCAGCGCTTTCAGACGCTGCGGGAGGAAAGGAACGGAACCTCGAGCCAAAGCGGGGCACTAGTCACAACCAGATGTTGGGCTGCCTGGAGTGCCAGGAAGTGGCGGGTGATAAATCCCAGGCAGGGCCGTGCAGGCGTGTGACACCCCGTGCACATGTGATTGCCATTAGCGACTCGATCTGCGAGTGCAAGCGAGAGTGAAAGAAAACAAAAGGGCAGCAAACAAAGAGGGGCTTGGAGTCAGTGGGGCTGTTTTTGGGTTTTCAAAGGCAGCAGGGGAAGACGCAGTAACTGGCATGTTATTTGGGACAAATGCAAGCACAGGAAGGCTTTAAGTGGGCTTTCGAAGCCAGGAATATTAGAAAAGAGCATCAACTTGAAATAAATGCATGCAAAATGGTTGAAGGGTCTCCTTAGCTCATCTTAGAGAGAGGTTTACCTGTAAAAGACTCCGTTGTCTGATTAATATACTATGTACGGTCAGGTGGAACTGCCTGCCTTTTTCCTCGTTTACTTTTTTTCCCTCCAAGCATGTGATCTCCAGTGTTGAGAGCAGAAACTTACCCAGAGCCAAACCAGGTAAAATAAACCCTAATTCTTGCAAGTGGCTTCAGGCAGCCCTCCATCACAAACAGGCAATGAAATAGGATTATAGGATCATTTGGCATACAGTAAGTCAGGTTGGGAGGGAGCTCTGAAGGGCTCTGGTCCTACCTCCTGCTCAAAGCTGGATCGGCTATGAGGGCAGATTGGACTGCTCGTGGCTTTGCAGCAGACAGCATACAGGATATTGGGAAACAGGACAAATGCTGGGATGGTATATGTAGCCTTTCTCTCTGCTTACTGAAAATCTCAGCCTTTAGCTTTGGCCCAGTCTGTTTTCAAATGAGAAGTTTCTGTTTGACCCACAATTAAAGAGCTTTGAACTAAGACCCCTTACTGTATAGTCATCTTCAGCCACTACTGTGCACACAGGTATGGATACAACACAACTGGTGCAAAGTATCTTAAATTGTCTGTGTTGGCAATGCAGGGCCTGCAATGGAAAGAGAGAGAGGATGAAGAGCCAGGCAAGACTCATCTGTCTGTGTACTGGGACAAACCTGGCTCCTGGAGGACTGGCCTGAAGTAAGACAGAGAGTTTAAGAAGTGATGCCTCATTTGGGGAACTCCTCAGAGACAGCAGGGTGGAACAGCAAGAGAGACATCAGTGAGGGGAAATAGGAGAGGGAAGAGTGTTGACTGCATGAGTACTTGGGGAAGAGCTGGGAGGGGACCAGACAATTTTGGCAGAAAAGAAAGGAGTCTGATGGTGCTGAGATGACAGGAAATGCTACCTTCACATGCACATAAATAGTAATGGCAATGAAGAAGCTGATAGTACAGGAGTGTAGGCCATGTTTGGAAAAACGTGAGGTTAAGTGATGTTAGAAGCAGAGTTGAAGATGCATGCTTTAGCATAATGTGAAACTCATTATACACACATTTAAATATCTTCTCCAGTACAGCCAGTGCTTTACAAAGGTCATAGGCTCATCTGTGGAGTTTAAAAGCCAGAAGAGACCGTGGGATCATCCAACATGATCTAATACATGTTATTACATCTTATCCATTTGTTTTTATATTAAGCTCAGTACAACAAGCACATCCCATTGAGGGGTTTAGAACTAATTTGGACAAGATACTTGTGGCAGTGATAGTAAAAGTTAGTGATCCTGACTGTTTAAGACCTGAACTGTTTCTATAATTTTTCATGTGTGTTAGACTGAATTGTTTACTGGAAGCTGACAGTTTCCTTCTCATCATACATCAAGGCCAGTCATTTTTCACAGATTCCATGTTCATCACTAAACCCCACGCTCTTTCCATTCTCCAACCTAAAGCATTTTTTTAGGTCTTGAATCACACCACAAACTCATCTCTGTCTTCATTCATCTTTTTTCTTGAGTAAAAACAAATGGACTGCAAGAATTATACATGATGTTCCAGCTTCGGTCTCACCCATTCCACGAAGAAGAGATAACATGCCCTTCCTTTAATCAGAGTATTGCACTGCGTAGTCTTTATCTATTGTGACTTCTCTGTTTCTTTCTAGTGCTGCTGCTCCCAATGTATAAAATCATAGAATCGTGGAATCATAGACTCATGAAGTGGTTAAGGTTGGAAAAGGCCTCTGAGATCGAGTCCAACTGTTAACCCAGAACTATTGTGTTCACCACTGGACCGTGTCTCTGAGTGCCACATCCACACCTTTTTCAACACTTGCAGGGATGGGGATTTCACCATCTCCCTATTCCAGTGCCTGAACACCCCTTCAGTGAAGAAAAATTCCATCCTTTTGCTAGGATTTGACTTGACCACTACCCTGCTGCTGTGCTGAGTGATGGTTTGCTGCCGTAGTTACATGGGCATGAGCAGACTGAGGTTATCAACCCAAGCACACGCTGTGGCCAACGGCCAGCAACAGATTTTCTGTCTGGAGGATATTTATTGCTTCCCCTGAGGTTCTTTTAGGACCAGTTTTTTTTTGTCAAATTTTTTGTCTAACTTCATCCTCACATGCAACTTTCTACCCCTAAACAAAAGCAACTATGTAGTGTTTGTATTTATTCAGAAATGTTCTGTTCCCTGGGTGTTTTGTTTGTTTGTTTGTTTGGGGGTTTTTTGTTTGTTTTTGTGTTTTTTTTTAATTAGCATTAATTTTGCATTTATTACTAAAGGATGGGCTCAGTTCCGCGCACACTGTGTCTCACCTAAAAAATCCAATGCGCAGGCTCAAAGGTGTAAAGACCTTCCTCGGATCTTCGTTCGCGAAGACTGGCCATTACATTACTATATATTCTGAGTCTCATAATTTCTAATACTGTATTCCTCCAGATTGGCATAAACTGTCTGGTGTTTTGTGGATATGATGCAGTTATGCTCACCTCTACTGTGTGAGTTATTTGACTTTGAAACCAGGGCAGTGTGGGGCATGTAAAATGTTGCTAATGCATAAAATTGCAACAAGCTGGGAATTTATGTGTGTGTTAATGTCAAAAAGAATGAATTAAATTGGTGAGTGATTGCTCAGTGAAACAGAGGGACGATAAGGAATGCACATACAAACTCAGAAGGCATTTTTAGAAAAGCCTAAATTTGACCATTCAAGTAAATTATAAATGGTTCTGTCTGAAAGAAATTTGCATGTACAGTAAATTTGATGTGCAGAATCCTTTCAACTTGTATTCACTGTTATGGTTTGCATTGCAAGGGAGAATGCATGTAAGTGTCTCAAATAAGTTATGATCATTTTGTCCCAAGCTCCTGTAGAAAAAATATGAATTTTGGAGAGCTTTGAAAAATGTAATTAATCATCACTGCTTCTCCCACAAGGAAGAATGGTTTTGAGATTAGGGCTTTGGAGGGGCACTTGGAGGATCTGGTTTGTGTTTCTCAGATCTGTCACAAACATCCATACATCTTCAGATTGTATTTCAAAATAGTTTATCTAGCAGCCCAGTAGAAGAAGAAATAACCATATTTTCATATGCAATAATTTTGTTAGGTACTAAGCCCTCTGCAAACTCTATTGCAGCTCTGGGAGTTCTCGAAAAGACTAAACACGTGTCTCTCTGTACCAAGCTCCTACCTTTAAAATAGGAATATTTCTTTGACCTTTATACTTTCATCTTCCCTTTACTTTCTGTGTCGACTATAAACCTTTTGGAGTAGGGACCTCTTAAATTGTGTTTATGTAGTTCCAGGGAGGACCTCAGCCTTGTTTTTACCTTTGGGTACAATTTTAATATGAATCCTAATTTGAAGCCATTTAGCCCAAAAGTCTGGGAAGAGAGTAGGTTAGTAGTTTTCAGATACATAAAAGGCTCTGGCAGAGATGGAGAGGATTGCCTATTGATCACCTTGCCAGAGAAGATAAGAACATAAATTGTAGCAGAGGAATTTTGAGCTCTATATTCAAAATAACATTATAGTGGTGAAAAAAGAGATGTTCTGGAACAGTCTGAATGGTTTTCGTGAGGTAATTTCCAGCCCTATTTTTCTGTGACACTCAACTTTGCAGTTGCCTCAGGTTGAACTACTGACTTGCCTAAACCATGTAGTGTGTTGTTCAGAGGGCCAGGATCTGCTGTGCTTCTCCTCTGACTATTTGCCAGTTGAACTCTCCCCGGACTTCTCTTCAGTAGTGCCAAAGCTAATGGTGCTCTTTCACTTTTGGATGTTTTTTCCTGAAGCACAAAACTCTGTGTTGAAATATGAGTTTTCCAACTGTGAAGGCGAACGTTTGTTTTCACACAGAACTTGAGGCAGGACAGGAGAAGGTGTTTGGTTTTTGGTGACGCTACCCACATGTGATTTTTGGCTGGGTATGCAGAGCGTGCAGTGGAGGGCCTTACTTTCCAGCTGGCTTCACTCTATAGCACAGGACTCCCAGCCAGATTTCTCAGGACAGTTTAAATCAGCTCAGACTCTGGCTTGCTCTCTCTTGTGCAAATGGGAAGGCATGAGCCTGTGTGCTGGGGGCCTTACTCCTTACTAAAAGTCCTTGAGTTAAGGTGCTAATGAATGATGATGAAAGGGCATTGCTCAGAGCACAGGGACTGCACCTCTCCTGTGAAATAAGCCTCTGCCAAAGCCTCTGTTACCCTGGGGATGAGTGGCACAGCAGGACTTGCATCTAGCCAGGTGTTTTTCCTTCAAAAGAGGGCAGTCACATATACCCCAACTACTGAGGGCAGTGATCCAGTCTGTGGCCAGCTGTGACTGGGGAGAACTCTAGCTGGCATGGGCCAAGTTTCTGTCAAGCACTATATGAACATTTAAAGAGTACAAATAATCATTTGCTAGTGCTTGGGCCAATGCCCTGGGACTCCTCAGATTGCAAGGGGGTGTAGCTCGTGGACCTACAGCAGGAGTGCCAGCCCACCAGGGAGGTCAGTCCTGGGGGACCATGCAGCATTGCTCCACAGGATGCTCTGGAGTTCCATCCCAGGGGAACAGTCTGTCATGCAGGTGAAGCACACACTGATGCAACAATTAATGACTCAGACTAGAAACCTGGGGTTCAAACCTTCTTCTAAACTCATGTCAAAAGCTGCATGCTGTGCTCCCCATGCTTTAACCGGGTATCCAGCCACTCAGCTAGGAGCACCCAGACAGGCTGGGTGCCAGCTCTAACCCCATCTTCCCTTGTCTGTGGTTGTCCTGAGAGCTGACAGTGCTTGTGGTGTGAGCCAGTGCACCTTTGACACCTGGTAGCTGGGTTGAGAGTGCCCATGGACTTAATCCATGGTTCTGTTTGGGGAAACATTTTGATTGGGTTCATTTTTGAGGAGAAACAGCTGGTAATTGTCGGTTATGGACCAAATCTGATTGAAGACTTTAAAAGGAAATGTTTTCTCCTTGACAAAAAAATGCTTTCATTCAATCACAGAATATGCTGAGTTGGAAGGAACCCACAAGGATCATCAAGTACAACTCCAGGCCCTGTACAGGAGTCACATAAGTTTTGATGGTAGTGCTTGTATGGCACTGGAATATTTGAATGTAAAATGCAAATCAAATTTACTTTGGTTTTTTGTGGTCACTGACAGCCCTGTAGCCTAGGGTGGATGTGCTCTGGTTATCTGCAGAAATAAGGCAGTTTCAGACATGATAAGCTTCGCACATCACCTGCCTGTCATGAGCTTGGTTTGGAAGGACCATCTCTGGATATGAGAGACCTGCTGTCCCAGGGTAGAGGGGACATTGAGTATGATTTTTGTTTGTAAACCATGACAGCCAACAAGTCTTCCCATTAACGTTGTTTGTAATTATGACTTTTCCTACTGACTCCTGGAACAAGGTTAGCACATTCATTTCATTTAATTCGTCACTCAGACATAATCTTTTGCCTTTTTTGCATATTTTTTGTCCGACATCTGTGTAGTGCTAGAATCCCAATCTGTTGATGTCTTTTACGTGGCCAGCTGACTGGCTGTGTCCACACAGGGAAAAGAGCGATTCCTGTGTCCAAACATTCCTTCCAAGAGGCCAGGATGTGATCTGGTTCGTGCTGGCCTGGCAATCAGAAACCTCAACTAACTCTGTTCAAATTCCACAGTGGTTACTTCTGTACAATGAATGCAGAAGGGCACAACTGTTTTAAGTTTTCTCTATATTTGTAAAAAGAGAATGATTCCTATTCAAATAATTATGAGTGCTTTGTTTGATTAAGGCCCACATTTATCGGCAGCATTTTTACAATTCTTTTCTGCAATTACTGTTAAAGCTGGAGCACAGAACAAAGGAGAAGGCTGCATCTACTGGCACAGCCAGCTTTTAATCCTTCTCCTGAAAGTTCATCTTTCATGGTGGCTTGTGTCCATCCGTGTGCATGTGCCAGCACTAACAGAAGCCAGTGTAAGACATCCCCCTCAGCTCTGTATCAAGGTGTTTTAGGACAAGAACTTCCATTAATAATTATTTCTAGGAGGAGTTTGTGCTCTCCAGAGTTGGTGTTAGACCTAGGAGCACAGATGTGGTAAGGTGTACCTGTATTTAGGTTGGGTGGAATATTTCTGGCTCAAGAGAGTTTGAGTGCTTATACTTCTTGGCTGTTGTGGAAGTGGGGAGATGCAGTTTGCCATGTCTGTGGGTGGTCACCTTGCCAGAGCGTATCTCTGCTCCAGATTTTTAGTGCTGATTTGGCTTTACTTCTCTGAGACTGTTTCCTCTGCTGTTTTTTCTGATAGTGCAATTAGGGTCTTCCCTGCTGGGAAACCAGTGATAAGTACTAATAGAAGTACAAGAAAATAAATAAATGCAAAACATTCCTGTAAGAGTTCATAGTGTTATAGAATCATAGAATGGTTGGGTTTGGAAGGGACCTTGAAGATCATCTACTTCCACCCTGCTCTGTGGGCAGGAACACCATCTACTAGATGGGGTTGCTCGAAACTCATTCCAAGGAGGGGGTGTCAACAACTTCTGTGGGCAATCTGTGCCAGTGCCTCACCACCCTCACAGTAAATAATTTCTTCCTAATACCCAATCTAAGTCTACCTTCTTTAGGTAGGGCACTCTTCTTTAAACAGCTGGAGAGGTTGGTCTGAGGGAGATCCACCAGAAAATGGACTTCTGTTTTCAGTCAGTCAAATTGAGAGGAAAATACAATCACAATTAATTGTGTCCAAGTGTGACTCTAAAACCTTGTCTAGATGGGAATGGTTGGTGGATGACAGTATGAATACAGGAAGTTGTCTTTTATCTCTATAGCTGGCTCTACCACAGCCATGACTGGAGAAAAGCACTGATGGGAAGCAGTCTTGGGGTAACTCCTTAAATCAAAGGATTGATACAAGCATGGCTTAAGAATAAGTTTCGCTGTGGTTTCACAGAGTGGTTGTAATGGTATTTAAAAGAGAAGTCTGAGGAACCCAAGAACATGGGGGAGGTTTAGTTGTGCATCTGTCATGTAATTCAGCTATCTGTCATTTGCATCGTTTATTTGAAATATGGAAAGATTAAAAGTCAAAGCCTTCCCTTTGACATAAAAAGAAACAACATTTATGGCTTGAATTTGACCCAGGAGACTATTTTATCCCACCATCTCTCCCTTAAACCCTGCTGGTATCCTTGATGGATGAGGTGCCCAGTATAATATCCTTTCGCAATCGCATGAGCCTGCTGGACTCTCTAACTTTAAACTCTCTTGTGTTTAAAGGGGAAAGAGGACATTAGGGAAAGATATGGTAAAGCATTTCCTTCCTTTTTCTGGGCAGTAGCAGCTCTACACTGCAAAGTAGTTTGATAAGAGTGTTCAGCTTGGGCTGGCTCAGTTCAGTCTCTTCGTTCTCGGAGGAGGTTGAAGGCTGCTCTTCGTGCAGCTCTGATAAGTCAAAGGGATGTGTACTGCTCCAAGAGGGCAGATGGTGCAGCACAGATGGGCAGTTGGAGCAGGTACCTCTGTATAAATCAATTCTTTGTCACAGACATGGCTGGAGTGTGTGTGCATGGACAATTCAGGGGAATCCACACAATTTTTTTCAGGCGTCTTCTTTGCCTGTGGAGCATTTCAGCATTCAGTGTTTCTAAAGTGCTGTCCATTCAGATAACACACAGCTGATAACATTCCTGAGCTGAATGTGTGTCACAACCCTGTGTCTGGGTACAGTCCCACAGGGCTATTCCAGCTTCCTTTTCTGTGGACAGCGTGAAAATCCGACTCTGTGCTTGGCCTGACGCATCTTGGGTGCCGTGTCTGTTCTGCTGCCACAGACCTGTGATTTGATGTCCCACATGTTTTGAGCCCTGAGGAGCAGTGGCGACCTCCTAAGCTTGGACAGCCACTTAGTCTTCTGTGTTTGACCTCTGGGCTTCACTGTCTGTACTGATGAACAAAATAAAGCCAACCCCAGGAGCTCTTGACACCTTGGCCATATTGGGGGTGCCCTGGGCAACCTGATCTAGTGGGTGGCATCCCTGCCCATGGCAGGGGGCTTGGAACTAGATGATTTTAATGGTTCCTTTCAGCCCAGGCCATTGTAGGATTTCATAATTCTATGATCTTATGACACTGGAACTCAATGTGTCGCGGGCATTCAAGCGAGCGGGAAGAAGACACGACACATCTATAAGATGCAGGTCTAAATCCGAGTTTATTGATACAAACCAGCTCCATATATACTCTAAAAGCTTCTGTGCATGCAGGCACGAGCAGATTACGCTATTTGTGATAGGCTACCAGCTACTGTGCACGAGCAATACAAGGTATCGTGATAGGTAGAGAGTTACTGTCCACGCGCCTTAAGCACTCTGCTGATTGGTGAGCAAAGCTCACAACTTTGCTCACAGTTCTTGTTATCGCTGTTTTTCCCATCCTGATTTATGCTGACTACTGCATTCTTGAGGG
>JAWMRA010000113.1:108596196-108645725 GCA_035584735.1 Pseudotriccus pelzelni
GCATTCTTGAGGGTGTAAGCTCAGCTTCTCGGCCCTTCTGTCTTGCTCTTGACCTCTTTACAGCTCATCACAGTCACGCAGGATTGCCAAGGCCCCAACATCAATGTACCCTCCTGCTAAGTTGCAGAAATGACATTTGATGTTGCATGGTTCGGACATGGCTTAGAAGTTAGAACGGGCCACATCCTATTCCCAGCAGGCATTTTGGGTGGAGTCACCTTGTTTTGAACATGAAGAGAGTTTAATGACATGAAGGTCACACTGTACCAGGTGAATGGTGTGTTTAATTTTCTTGCAGCACAGGAACCACAGTTTACTTCTTCCAGTACATGTAAGAGTGAAGGTTAATGCCTCTTTTGTAATGTGTTTCTGTAAACAGTTTCAGGGATCAGATGATCTTTGCTTTATCTATCACAAAATCTTCACAGGTCTAAACAGAACACCGGAAGGACCACACACATTTCCCTTCCCAGGTTTCCTCATTGTTTAGGGCAATGAAACTGGTGAAGGGTCTAGAAAACGTGTCTTTTGAGAGGCAGCTGAAGGAGCTGAAGGTGTATTCAGTCAGAAAAAGGAGGCTTAAGGTGGACCTCATTGCTCTCTACAACTACCTGTAAGGAGGTTGTAGAGAGGTGGGGGCAAGTCTTTTCTGCCATGTCTCAAGCGAAAGGACAAGAGGTAATGGTGTTAAGTTGTGTCAGGGGAGGTTCAGACTAGATATTAGAAACATTTTTTTCTATTGCAAGAGTGGTCAGGCATTAGGATAAGTTGCCAGGGAGGAGGTGGTGGAATCCCTGTCTGTGGAAGCAGTCAAGAGGCATCTGGATGTGGCACTTGAGGATATGGTTTAGGGCTGATTATGGTGGCACTGGGTTGATGGTTGGACTAGTTGATCTTGAAAGTATCTTCCAAACTTGATGATTCTGCGATTGTGCGATCACTTCAGGAACCCTTTGCTTGAAGATCAGAGTCTGCTGATAAGGATAGAGTCACCCTTCCTACGTGTGGGTTCCTTTCCAGATCACAGTATCCCTCTTCCTCTACACCCAGGTGCTTATTGCCTGCAGGTAGCTGTTGATACAGTATATTTTGTCTCTGACCTTTCAGAACAAGCTAAACAAAACAAAACAAAACATTCTCAGGTGACAGCAAGACCCCACTGAGGAAGAAGAATCCTTTCTGCCTCTATCAGCAGAAATAAAAAATCTGAGGGTGGACATTGTCTTCATGCATAGCAGTCAGCACCAACCACTCCATTGCCTGCTTGACCTGCAGGGAAGGAGGTGGGCAGGGTCTCAGACTTTGAGGCCAGGTAGATATCCCTGCTCGTTGCAGGGCTTTGCATTAGATGACCTTTTCAAGGTCCTTTCCAACCCAAGCTATTCTGTGGTTATATGAAGAGTCAGTCTGACTGTTTGTTTCACCTCTGTCCTTTCATTCCTGTGCCAGCAGATTTACAGGGTGGTACAAGTTTCATGAGGGCTGGTGCAAGACCCTCCTCTGCAAACTGCGTGATTCCCCTTGAAGGAGCCTGGGAAACAAGTGAGATATCAGAGTTACCACTCATACTATTAGATGCCTGAGTTTGAATGATGTCCCAGCCATTTCACTCCTTTTATCAGCCTCCTATAGGGAGACCAGATTGATGATGGGTTTTGATTTCCAGCTCTGTGAAACTTGGCTGCAAATCAACACTTAGGTGCCTCCAAAGCTTGTGTTGCTGTTGGGAAACTGGGCAGGCAGTTCTTTGTACAAACTGCTGTACAAGCACAAAAATGCCATTTCTTCTGCATACCATGTTTGTAATTAGTGTGCCTCTTTCACAATGGGCCTTACTTTGAACTCTATTTGTTTTAGACTTTCCGTTACCTGGAACATAATTGGAAGTGAGTTATTTGCTTAAGGGTGAAGAAAATAGCTTTCATGCAAGACTTTTTAAAAAATACATATTTTTTCAGATAGGTTCTTTGTTTTTCACAGAGAAAAGTCTGAAGCAACAAGCATGGAAAGCTCTGACTAGACAGAACAGTGATCCAGTTTTCACCCTCCACTGTAACATTGATTTTAATGTAATGATAGAGGTGTAAACAAAGGGTCAATATAACAGATTTCTACATGGGACTTGCTGAAGTTCTTGCTGAACTGTGAGAAAGTTAGGAAGGAGGTTTACCTGAGAGTAAATGAGATTAATCTCCTGTCTTATTCCACTGAAACAGCTAATGCTTTGATCTTTGTTCAATTATTTGTTTGGACTCCCCCTGTGCCCAGCAGTTATGGGCATGAATCACAGCCTTCTCCTGCCAGGCTGAGGTCAGTTTTAATACTTCAATATCTGATATATCTCCTATCAGCGGTCTGCATCTGGCAGTCAACAAGTTAACAACTATTTTTCTCCTCTAGCTGTTATGATGCCATGCAGTTATTAGGGTTAGGGTAATTAAGGTAGATTACTTCAGATTTTGAGTAACGTGGATGGTTATTGGAATTGCAATTAATAGCATCTTGTCACTATAACCTGAACAGGCTGTGAGGTAGATTTTATCCTATGCAGTTGCACTGATAGGGATTAATTCTCCTTTGGAGGACTGGCAACTCTTATCTGTGAGCTGAGCAAATTCTGGAGAATGTGTCTTTATAGAGATGGGCAGTGGCTTTTCTGGTATGAGCAAGGATTATCCCGGCATGGGACAGGAGTGCTTTGAAGGACTGTGTTTATGAGTTTCTTTGCTGTTTACAGGGTCTCATAAACCATCCCTGCCTATATCCCCTTCAGGAAATTTGTTTGTTAAAGGTTTACTTGTTCAAAAGGTGTTCACAGCCTCTTTGTGTTGGATTAATCCTTTCATCTGATAAGATATCAGGATTGGTGGGTTCAAGATATCCAGTGGAGGGAACAAATACTCCAATACAGAGCATTATATTCTACTTGAAAGAAGTGGCAACTGAAACTGAGTGCATGCCAGATAAAGGACTTGCCCTGGGTTCAAGCTGCTAGGAGCAAAGGTATGTGTTGAAGTCTTCACTTTTTTTTCTAAAAGTCCTAAAAAAGAAGCCCAAAAATAGAGGTCCTACAGTATGAAGTGAGTTCCTTGGCTGTGAGTTAGCAATCTGCATTTCCTACGGAATATGTGATAACAAACACTTTCAAACACATGGCAGGTTAAGATGCATCTCCATTTACACTTTTTAAGGGGCTGAATTCAGTAATTTTGAAATGTGAGAGCTGCCAGTGGGTGGGCCTTGTAACCCAAACAGGCAGAAACTGGACTGTGCTTGGCAAAGGCCACCAGAAAGAGGGAATTGCTGACCTTCCCAGAACGAACCCCTGGGACTTGGCTGGGGTGACAACCTGGTGAATCAGGCATTACAAATAGTCAGGATCTGTCAGACACCTGCCAGTCTGTTAGAGAGGTCTCAAGGGAGTTCCAAGTAGTCCTGAAATAATTTAGGTAGTAATTGGTGGGTAGAATTTGATTCAGGATTGTTTAGCTCTATTAAATTTGGAATAAACGAGATAAGCTTTTTGCCCAGCAATGTCCTACACCTGAATGTATACACATATATAATTTGCATGCTTGAAGCTCAGCCTTGCAAATAATTTTTGCAAGACTTGCAGTAATGCAGGTATTTAGCTGAAGTGGTTAAACTGAGGGATGAATTTAGCTCTCATTTGTGATAGAGATATTTATGGAAGTGAATCTTAATAACATGTGTGAAGAGTGGAAAAGAACAGACTGGTGTGCACGAAATGTCCTGGCTGAACATTTCATGAAGCCTAATAGAAACAAACACTTAGCTTTTAAAAAACTTGTGTTCTCTTAAAAAAAAAAAAAAAATCACTGTTAAGTACTGGAAAGCTGCCACAAGCACCCAGCACTGCATATTCCCACAGTTTCTTTCCAGTGCTCCCAGACTGTAGCTGCAGGGCAAGTTGCATAAGAGCTTAGGGTAGGTGCTCAGTAACATCCTTGATGGGCTATAACAAAACCCTGGCATTGTTTTCCATGGTGTGCATCTGCTTTTATGTGGCGTCAGGAAAGTGACTGTAATTTGCTGTTTCACAAAACTGGCAGTTACTCACAGTAGCAATTGGAGTAAGATTTGAGCTTGTAGTCCTTACTGCTCCCTCGGGATATGCATGGAAGCAAGATGATGCACGCTACGTGTTTTTCTACCAGAAAAATAAATAAAATAAAATACGTAAACCACGCAAAGAACTTTTCACAGTCCCCAAGCCAAATAATTTAAAGCTCATGCTGTGTGTTAGAGAGGTTCTGCCTGTAAATGTACTTCTTTGAAAAAAACAGGGAAGGTTTAATACTCTCATAATTAAAAAACATCTACAGGGTTTTTCCTCAAACTTTCCACTGTGCTCAGGAAGTCTCAGCCCCAAAGGAGGATGTCTCACAGGTTATGACCATGTGAATGGAAGGATTTATATTGAAAACAGTTTTGCCACTTTGTTCACAGATCCTTGGGTTTCAAGTTTGTTAGTGTAGCCTGGCTTCTGTAAGCCAAATGCTGAACCACTGAGGAGCCAATGATCCCCACACTGAGTTCTGTATCCCAAAATAAATTGTGTTTTTGTTCAGTAAATACTGATCTGCATTCATCTGTATATAACTGAAGGGCATTTAGCACTGTAGCTGCCTTACACAGTTTTGATCAGTCCTAGCATTTATTCCAGAGCCATTGATAACCTTTCCTTGTGCAGGGTCTCCAGTTTGGGCATCTCATGGGATCCTGGGAATTGCCACACTAGGTCAGCCATGTGATCAGACAAAGTTACTGCCTTTAATGGCACAGGTTACCAGCTGCTTTCAGATGACATTCCTCAGCTCCTGCTATCAAGGCACAGCTATCTTTTTGGGAAAAAATTCTAGCCCCTTGTTTAGTTCTCTGCTGTTTGATTGCAGAGAGGAAAAGCTGATGAACTGATAAAAAACTAGCACACGCTGTTGGTTAAGTAGCACTTAGATAAAAAGAAAATATTTTTGTACAGAGCGTAGTTTTACTGCTGTAATTACAAACATTTTTAATTAGGCAGGGAGAGCACAGGGGAAGAATCTCCTGGCTGTGCCTGCCAGCAGACAACAAGACAAAACATGGGGGAACATCCAGGGGTATGCTGGTTGTGGTTTTTCTTAGAATTAGTTTTTTTTTCTGGATTATTTTTCTGGTGCCCCACAGGTCACAGCGGTCTGCAGACTACAGGAAGGGTAATAGTGCTTCAGAAACAGACACAGGAAATTCCCTAGGTGCCTGTCTTGGTCAGTAGTCTCAGAGGAGAAATGATACCCCTAACTCTTGGAATATAACAGTTGGATCATATTAGGCTACCTGTTGGCTCAGATGCTGAAGCATAAGGCTTCTTATGCTTTATTCAAATATTTAGGCAGTACAGTGTAGCTGTAGGTGTTGTTTTTCCTGGTACCTTCCTTTCCTGTCTGATCTTCTGCTTCCCTGCCATCCCTTTCCCATCCTCGGTGGAGACTGGCATGGCTTCCCATCATCTCTATAGTGTTTCAGAACCTCTGGCCTTTTATTCCTTGCTTTGTCTTGGATATCCTTGCCCTGGCTGTCATTTAAGCGTCTCACAGTGATACATAGTGCTCACCCACCACCACTTCTGGGTGAGTAGTAATAAAGATCTCCAGGGGACACTTTCCCTGACAGTGCTTGTCTATACTTTTCACTGAAATTTAAGAGAGTATCTTCTGGCCCAAGTTCTATGGAATTGGTTGCTGTGACTTAGCAGATTCCTGATAACTTGCAGGGCTGGAACCACTCAGGTGTGTGTTGGCATCCTGAGCACAGAGACTCTCTGTTGCTGGTGAGGAATTCCTCATATGAGCAATGCCCTGGCTCTGGATCAGCCACACTTGAACACACAATACTCACTGCTCTGTTGGCATCCTCCTGGGAACCAGAGATTATGTCACCTTTTTCCTGAAAAATAAGTAAGCTGCACAAAGGACTTTCTGCCAAGCTCTATAGCCTAAATAAGTCACAACAGTTCCGTTACTTTAAGAGTAATATAAAATAATAGAGGCCTGCAGTGGTAAATGCTGGATTAAAATGAATGAACATGATGAGAAGAAATAGGAATTGTGTCAAAGTGTGAAATTTAGCATTACTCTGCTTTGATCCAAAGTTGAGTGGGTATACTTAGAGAACTGCATAAAATTACAGCCTGTAATAAGTTTCCTCTGAAGAGACCAACAAATGAGTATCCTCTAAATGCCTAAGAAATCCATACATGAGTGGGTTGGTTTGTACCAATGGAAGTGTGTGACAGATGCAGCCCAAATACAGGGAATAGGGAAGACTGGCAGAATGAGCCTGACTTCCTTACTGATCTCATTCTTCTGAGCCTCGTGGAGAAGAGATGCAGCCGTACTGCCAGAGAGGTCCTGCAGCTACAGCTGGCAGAGAGTCCCATGGGGGATATAGCTGAGCATGCTGGAATTTGGACAAGACTCAGCTTGAGTCTCATCCTCCTCAAGATGAGCTATCTTATGAAAATGGAGACTCTCCCAACTTTGGGAGCAGTCAGAAATCTGCCAGATAAAAGTAACTCTTTGTATCCCATACAAGGCTTTCTTCCTTTTGATCCATTTTTCTTTCCAAGTGGAACATGTAGGGAGCAGACTGGTGCATGAGATGCTTTCCCCTGTGCCCTTTGGAGACCAAAAGCCACATCAAGCAGGAGATTTATGAGTTGCTGGCAATAGATGCTTCATATTCTGTTATTACATTTAACATGATGAAAGAAGAACAATGACTTTCAAGGCTGTGAAAGCAGTAGGAAAACTGCCTGTGGATAGATCGAGCACATGCATCATTGGGTAGAAATTAGGGTGTTTATAGCTTCAAATCCTGATTTGGAAAGTTCAAGATAGAAGAAAAATATCTGAGTAAAAGATGTAAGGCAGTTTGTAAGATTTCAACTCAGATACACTCAGAAGAATAAATCCAAAGGTAACATTATGATTCATTAACTATCCCTAATTAGGCTCCTAAATTTAAGTAGACAGAATCTCCCCTGGAGGCTTTCAAAGGCACCCACCTTTCATTGTTGATGATACAGGGAGCTTAGGAACATAGCTTATTTAAGGAGGACTTCTTCCCTAGGTACCTACAGGGCATGCTTGGGTTGAGTTCCCAGATTAGGCAAACTGGATCTTTTAACAAGGTTATTGCATATCTGGGCAGGCAGAAGTCAGAGGAGTCAGGGGAAGGTGCTCCTGCTGCCCTGTGCAGGAGGGGGAGAGGCTGGGAGTGAACAGTGTTCCTGCTTGTCTCAGCCCTGTGGAGTCTCAGTTGGAGGTGCATGGTTTCCTAAATCTCCTTCCTTTCCTAAAGCCTCTCACGACACTGGGCCATATACCTGCGAGAGATTTCACCAAGAGGAATGGTGAGACTGCGATAATTCATGTTGCGTGGGCTTTGTCTCTGGACTGGAATCGTTTTCATTTCTGAAATCACTTCTCTGGGTTGCAGCTGCATGAGAAAAAGATAAGCATGTCCTTTTGTGAGGAGAGCAAACAAGAGAGAGGGTTGTCTGTATTATATTTATATTCTTATTGCACAACATTTCTGTAGTTGCTGTCAGGAGATACAATAAAGGGCAGAGCATCTGGGCTGTCAGAGGAGGAGTCTTGGCAGAGTTTGCATGGGTTGTGTCAGGCATCCCAGCTTGTACTTCTTCCCACCAGCCCCCAGATCACCAGCAGAATAGATGGATTTCTGCTTCAGACAGTGCCCGGAGGGAGGGGCAGGGAGGAGGGTCCTGGCACGGGCTGTGGGCTCGGGGAGGTGTAGGTGGCTTTGGTTATGACAGGGCTATTTTCCCAGACAGTCTCTCTTGCTTTCTGCATGGTGCTTGGAAGTGGACTTACTGTAATTGGCATGAGTCACTTCCTTGTTATTGGTGGTTTGGAACCACCGTGCATGGAAAACACGCCTGCAGCAGGCTGAGGAACTCCCTCTTTCTCTTGGGTTTTGCATTCGGTTTCAGGGTTACAGACTAAACTCATGCTGGGTGAAAAAAATGCTTTTTAAAAAACAACTGAAGTCTGGACCACTTGCAATTGTTGAGCCTCTGCTCTATTTTTTTTTTTGAGAAATGAAGGTTTTCCATGGCAGCTTGTTGATCAAACCCCAAGTTTCAGGCTTATGGTCTGTTGCACATAGTTCCTTCATGTCTCCTGTTGTCTCCTGAGACCCTTTACACTTCTTGTGTAAAATGTACTATATATTTACTCTAAATATGATATGGCTTTGCAGCCAAAGAAGAGAGGTCATGTTGGGTGCACTCAACCTTTTCCGTGGGGATGCTCATGGAGATATTTAAGAGCTGTAGAATCTGATTGTCTCCTATCAAGTGATTACAGTTATATTTGACCAAAAAAGCTCCCCTGTCAGAATGTCTGGTGTCAGGCCAGGACCTGAAGGTAGATTTTGGATGTCTGACATGACACAAGAAGAGGCAAAACCTCTTTCAATGTTTATTCACTTGAAAGGGGCCTATCCAGCACTGAGCTATATAGGGCATGGGCAACTGAAAAAGGTTTCAACTTGTTCCTTGGCCATGTCTGAGACTCTTGGGAAAAAGCCAAGGGGGTAGGCTGTGCCTCAATTTACTTTTGTTAGTCAAATGAGCATCTCCCACCCCCGTGTTTCTAGCTACACAGTGATGTTACTGTTGTCACCAGGTGCAGAGTCTTCTTATGTGATTGTACTGTGTTATTTTGTGGTCTGGCACAGCCAAAATCTATTATTTTAATAAGTATTGTTGGCTGACTGTTTAGTGAATTTAGGTTTTACAGCACATAAAACACTTTTAATTCTCCAGTCTGAGAGAGCCACATAGTGTGCATGTGTGCAAAGGAATTGTTTTCTTGTGATAACTCAGAATCACGACTATCCCATTACAGGCTGGATGCCATGCATTTTCAAGTCTCAAACAAAAATCCTTCATTGCTGCTCCCTCTGAAAACCTGCAGTGGTTTATATTGGGTGTTTACTCACAGGAGGATTATTTTTCTTTTATTATTTTAAAAATATGTTGAGCATCAACAGTTCCTGGCCCCAACCTGCCCAGATAAAAGGCTTGGTTGTAATTTTCCTTGGTGAAGAATTCATGTTTTGTTCAAATTGCGCTCTGCTTCAAGCAGGTTCAGGAGGATTTCCTGAAGGTCCTGCAGATCGGCTTTAACCATTCTGAGCTTTGAGAGCAAACGTTATGGGCTGGAAGCACACAGGCAAATATATAGCAGAGTATTGGAGAATGACAACCCCCTTGCCTGCATGTTTTTAAGTCTGAGCTTTCATTGATCCCCTCCAGTTGACTGATGTGTATATACAATGAAGGTGGAGGTCATAGGATAATTGCTTCCTGGGAGTGGAAGTCTTTAAGTGTGTTTAGGACTGAGCAAGCATCAGGAAACACCAAATGATCAAATTAGCAAAGAGAGGGAATGGTTTGAGTACAAGGCTGAAATACAGTGAGTGTCAGCTTGTTTCCCTTCTTTGGCACAGAATCCCTCTGTGAGATAGGATAAATTATTTTGGTATTAAAACACTTTCAAAACTCTGTCCCTGAGCCAATTCCCCACGCATAAAATTTGGGGGTTATAGCATCCAATGTTTTGTTTAGGGACATAATATATGTCCTTAAATTAAAACACTCAGCAACATATTTGAAAAGAATTTCTCAGAAAGAGCAATATTTCTCTGAAAATACTATGTTGTGGCAATTGGTTGAGCAGCCAGAACTGGAGTGTTTAAAAGTAGATAGATCAACACAGCAAATGATCTTATTACAGCCTTTTAGCACCCGAAGGAGGCCTACAAGAAATCTGGAGAGGAACTTTTTACAAGGATATGTAGTGATAGAACAAGGGGGAATGGCTTTAAACTGAAAAAGAGTAGGTTTAAATTGGATATTAGGAAGAAATTCTTCACTGTGAGGGTGGTGAGGCACTGGAACAGGTTGTCCCAGAGAAGGTGTGGCTGCCCCATCCCCATGATATAAACCAGAAGTATTTGAGGCCAGGTTGGATGGGGCTTGGAGCAATCTGGGTTAGCGGAAGGTGTCCCTGTCCATGGCAGGGGAGTTGGACTAGACCCTTTTTACAGTCCCTTCCAAACCAGTCCATTCTATCATTCTCTGCTCTTCATGGACAGAGACAAGGTATCGGCGGGCCTTTTCCTTCTCTTAGCGCTGTAATTCGGAATGTTGCTGTTTGTAGACACAATAACTTTTTCTTTTCATCAGCCCTCAGTTTTCTGGCCACACAAGAGAGTGCTTGTGTGAAAATCCCAGGAGAAGGAGTCTCCACCAAGTACAAATAAGGATACTGTCAGCAGCAGCAGCATGTGCCTTTTCACACTGCCCTGCTGGTTGCTTGTACTGACTCTGATGGATCTGCTCTTCCCATGAGAGCACACTTGATTTTCCTTAACCCCTGTTCCTGCTAGGGGAGGGAGAGGGGGGAAGGTGCCAGGCAGTGGAGGAGAGGTTTTGTTGTGAGACTGATACCATTAATTCATTGCAAATGGGTATTGCAGGTCTTGGTCTGGGAACTGGTATAAATTATTGCTAACATGATGTTGATTCAGACAGATGAGCAGTGGGAGCTGGTAGCTAGGATTGCTTTTAAAGCAGACACAGAGGGATTATATAAGGACTTGAAAACCTGTAATGTCAGAGGAATGAACCTGCTGTTCCAAAAGCTGCCTTGCAGATTTATAGCCTAGAACCAACTTCTGCAGGTGCCTTCACGGAGTGTCACAGCTATGGGGACACTTTGCTCTCTGGATCAAGTCCCAGTTGATGTGGAGTCCATGTGGGCATGCCCCAGTTGGACCCCAGGGTTGGGAGACAGAGCAGGGTTTGAGATAGGAAAATTAAATCTCTGCTCGTGCTGCTCAGCTGCCCAGCACGAGTTACTGTAGAATTTTATCTTTTGGATAAATACCCATATCTCAAGGCTGCCTGCTACCCTCTGAGAGACTGAAAGTCCCCAGAGGTCCCTAGAACAACTCTTTTCCTCTCTTCCAGATTATCCCTGCTCATTTCTCATGTGCATTTTTAGTGCAGGGTTCCTGACTATGGGGTGTGTTAACACTTTAATTGAATCCCTCTTTCTTCCCCTCTTGTCCGCATACATCACTTGTTCTGCTGACTGAGTAGCTTTAACTTCTCTGCTTGATTGAATGGAGCGGGCCAACTGCCAACTCTTTCCTGCCAGGATTTCTGCACTTAATACTGAGATAAGACTAAAATCCCAGGTACTTTTTTTTTGGTGGTTTTAATAATAAATAACTTTTCTTGACATCTTGCTTCAAATCATGCCATGCTTTGTGTCAGATGCACTCCTCTCTGGAGAATTTAAGGAGGGCATTTCAAAGGAACCAGATGTTTAATCTTTCTTGTGGAGTTGGCTGCCACACAGGAGCTAACTGGAAATTGTGAGGTGTTTTACACTTGGGAAAGGCTTTCCATTTCACAGTCTTTCTAAATCAAAAGAAAGCTGTGTATTGGCTGAGCATCATATAAACCAGAAAAAGAACAGACTCGCTGCATGCCATCTCTCTGTTTACTCTTTGCAAAGATGGGCCTTTCCTGGCAAAATGTCCTCAAGATGTTTATGGAGTCCACAGAGAAAAATGATCCCTTGAAATGGAAAAGTCCAAGGTTATGTGCTGTGTTGCACTAAGTTGCTTCCAGAGTTTTAAACTGATCTAAGCTGAAGTGAAGACAAGCACCTCATAGGATTTTGTGGAAGTCCCAAAGGATGTGCTAATCACAGATGTTAAGCACATGCCTGCTTTTGGGAATCTGTCCTCACAGCCACCTGTGTTTTAAAGCACCAAATGACTACTTGATAGTCTTCTTACTTCCTCAGCTAGCCCAAAGAGATGAGAGCACAGCCCTTAATACTTCTTCATTTCTACTCTTCCTTGGGATGCTGTTGACCAGTTGCTGAGGGATTTAACAGTGTTTTGCTTTACCTGACTCATTCCCTGGTCCTGTAGGTAGCATTTGAATGGTGGTGGCACAGAAGCCAAGGTGGAAAGGCCATAGCTCAATTCCCTGGGTGTGCTTAGATGGTGTTAAATGTGGAAAAGATGGTGTTTCTTTCCCCTACTTGACTCAAATGTTTATGTGTCTGGTGTTGTCACATTTTCTAAGAAAGATGCAGGCCCACCAAACCTATGTTGTGCCCTGGAGATGGTCATGAGTGCTGGGAGGTTAAAGCAGATGTTTATGAAGAAAAGTAAGGCTAAAACATGAAGGACTAGACAAAACCTGATAAAAATTGTCTCTGTGTCCCTTTTGCTTCATTTTCTTCATTGGGTGTCTATCAGTGGTTACTGGGATGCAGTTTGGATGAAACTTGTGTAAAGGAAAACTGTCTTGTGTCTTTTAAATGCCTTTCAGGTCCTCAGTCTGAGATACAGCAATAGGTCACTTTATTTTTGGAGGGTGCTGACCTCTGTGCCCTCTGGCTCCCCTCAGGTGCCTCAAATTATGCACCCAGACTGCAGTTCTCCCTGACTGTGGATTGCAGGATAACCTCTGTTCTACCCACCTCCTCCCCAGACTTTCTGATATTTCCCTGGCACAGGTACCCTCCTCGCTCCTGTCTAGTTCCTACCAGGGGCTGTGTTTCTTTTTCTGCCTTCCAACAGCTGCCAATTCAGGTTTTGCTGGAAACCACCATGCCAGCTCTTTGATATTCAGAAGCTGTGGGGTTTTCTGTCTGTTTCCTGACCGAGTACGACTCTACTAATAACACAAGAACTTGAGTGCTGATGTCCTGGCAGCCTAAAACAGGAGGTCAGTCTGTAAATCTAGCTGCAATTTTGTTTGCCTCAGCAAAGGGAGTAAGTTGAACATAATGTAAACAAGGTGGTTGGATCACTTCACCCACCAGTAGTAATGTGGTGGGTGATGCAGGCAAATTTAATGGACGTGATTAAATCTCCTGTTCCAGTCTGGTAGCTGATTAGCTGCAGGGGGCAGGCAGGAATTTCCTTTCTCCTCTAGAGTTGCACTCTTTCCAAGCCCTCCTTCATGCTTCTGCCAAGCATCTCCAAGTGCTTTGCATTTTTAATTATGCTTCTTAATGCTCCTGTGAAGAGTGGAGATGAGAGATAGTATGATCCCAAATGGAGCCATGGGGCAAACGAGGCACTGGAAGGTGGCAGCCTGCTTGGAATGAGAGAGATCGGTGCCGTTAGACTTGAAGAAAGAGGAGATGAGCATCCCAGAAACCTTCTCTTGGCGTTCATGTAGGTTTACTGAAATTGTGCCTGGTTCTTAACACACTGGTGTGTTTTTAACACTCTTGAGTCTTGGTTGTCTGCTTTTATGTATATATTAGTATATAGTCACTGATGGGGAAAATAAATCTTTCTCCTCTGGAAGTTTTAATTTATTTTTGTCTTTCAGCACTCTCCTCCTCTGATTTCTGAACAGAATGTCCTGTATACATGTCTCTTCTCTTTGTATGGAGAAGCACTTTGCTCTGAAATAGCCTGAGGTGTTGGCTGTGACTGAGGCAGAGAACTGGTTCAGCTCTGTAAATGACTCTGTGCTTTGTCCCTACAGGGGAAATTAGTGAATTTACTGTGTGGGTTCACCTCCTGTGGGTGTACCTGGAGATAGCTACACTGGGTTTGATTTCTCTACCTGGATGTACAGCTGAAGAACTGGCCTTGCAGCATTAAGGAGGAGAAAATATTCTTATTGAGGCATGCTTTGGTCCAAAGAAGAGATCATAGATGTCCAAAAAAAGCTCAACATCTTGCATCAGCTGAGTCTTCTCCCTGCTCAGGATGGTGGAAGTGGGCCTTTCACAGTTTACTTACAACCCTAAAGCACATTGGGGAACACTGTATTTTGGATCTCACTGGGTGGGGAGCGATTCTTACTGGTGGGATTTTTTACTTTTGTGGTAAAGTATGATTTATGTAAAGTAAAGCTTTATGTTTTCATGTGGACAGCATCCTCTAGAGTCTGGTTTTGTGAATCTGGAGTGGACAGAAACCTTTGATGTTCACTCTTGAGCCAACACCTTCATGGCTGGAGAGAGGCAGTGTTTCAGGCATAGCCTATAGCCCCCACTGCTAAAGGGCATCCTGCCCAGACCGCTGCCATGGTGGGAATAGAGGTGTCTACCTGAAGTGCTCTGAAGCTTAGGGCTGAGGCCAAGGTCTGTCTTACTAGGCATTTAAGTTTCTAAGATGTGTCTAAATAAAATGTCTGAATCTGATTCTTAGCCTAGTCTTAAGGTTTAATTGTAAATAAACAATATTTTAATCACGTTATAGTTTCCAGCATTCTCTCATTGAATGTCTCTGTGCTGGCACTTGGAGAGCATTCATCATAGTGGAAGATGAATTTCTGTTTGGGCTGCACACGGTGTAATTAAGGATCAGCTAGCCGGTAGCATAATGTGACAATTCTCGTTCTGACCAGCTGAAATAACTCACTCTAACAACTGTGCTCTTCTTACTCCTCTCTTTCAGTTCCCAAGAAGCTTCTGCATGAAACTCAGCCAAGACCAACCAATTACCAAGGATATCAGAAGCCACATTTTCCACTACAGCCAAGAGCGTTTGATCTCAATGTTATAGGGGACGGCGTGTTCCTTTCTGATGTCTCCCCTTCCAATATAGGACGAGCTCTCCCAGGTAACTGTGACTATTGTGATGTTGCCCCAAACCCAACTGTGTTGTGATAACTGTTCCTTTCTATCTCCTCTTATCTGGATTTCTCTGTTGTGCCTGAATCCCATCCATGTCACAGTCAGGAGGGGAAGCTTTGAGGTGTGATCAGCAACGGGCTGAAGCGAACTGTTCAAGAAACACTGAGTTTCCTGAAATAGCAGTCGTGGCCATGCATGTCAGAACTCATCACAGAAATACTTTGCAGCCCTGTCTAATACAGTGGCAAAGGAAAAAAAAACAAAACAAGGCAGAGACAGTAGATCTGCCTTAAAGGTGGCAGAGAAGTTTTCAACTGAGCTTTGAAATATGATGTTATTTTCATAAAATGCAAAGTGAAGAGGTATGAATGAAGTCTCAGCTATCTATAGGGATAGGTGAGTAGGAGGGAGAGGTGGTGTATGAATAAAGGAAAAGCATAGGTGAGCACGTATTGAGTTACTTGGTGGTTTTGCATTGTTTCCCAACGTGCAGTGGATGGTCTATGACACTACTGAAATTCCTAGCCTGTGCTCCCAGAGGTTCAGCTCTAGGGTGGGCATGGGCAAAGCTACCTTGTCTCTGTCTACACTCCTGGCAAAGTCAATCCACAGCTTGGATAGTCAATCCACAAACAATTAAGAACTGGCAATAAGAGATTTGTCCCTTTGGAAGCCTGACTGAAAAATCGCCAAGGAAAAGAATTCTGAGTTAGCCCCAAATAAATATTGTGATCCTGGAGATATTTTTAAGCAAGAAAAAAGATATCCTGAACTCATTTTCATTCATCTAAACATTTCACTTCCAGAAATGACACCTTTTATTTAGTTTTCACATTGTTTATTCATTCATTTTCAAAATATGCACCCCTTTTCAAACAAAGATGTCATTTTGAAATTAAAAGCTAAAAAAATGTTTGAAAAATAACAAAGAAAACACTTGGACATTTTCTGTTTTGTTTCTCTTATTAAAAATATTTGCTAAAGTCAGCCTGATATCATGAATAACGTCTCCTGTGTTTATACTGTGGTGTTGGGCAAATTACTGCTGGCTGAAATAATTTTGCTCAGCTTTGGTGTAAATTCACAGAGAAACCATTCAAGTGACTGTGAACAGCTAAGAAGGGTGAGGAGAAAACCAATAGTGAGCTGATTAGGCATAGACAGGTTTCCCAAGCTAGCAAGGAGGAAAGGGGATGTCTTCTATTATGGTCCTGGAGTGAATTGCGAGGCCAGGGAACCACACAGTGTAGCAACACAAGGCCCTTGTGAAACTGAGTGTGTTTTTTCCTCCTGCGTAGGTCCAGTTATTTTCTGTCTTCCATGTCTGTGCTTGTACAATCTTGCCAATGACAAGACCAGTTCTGTGGTTTTGTGGTGTTCTTTGCTGGAGTTTAGTGTATGCAGATGAGTATTTATTTAAAAACCAGTTTGATTATATCACTTCTTTGGACAAGTTAGAAGCAAAAAAAATTCACTTGAGAGGAGTTATCACTTACTCTGTCTCTTAAATACACTATTATTGTACAGTGTGGTTTACAAGGGATGCTTCATACCCAGCAGAGGTGTCCATCTGACATATGGCTATGAAACGTATAAGTGATTATATCCTGGAGGTGCCCTTCATTTATTGTGAAGGGATTTTGGGTTAACCAGTTCAGAGCCAGATCTCAGTAAGGAGACATCTCAGGCAAGATCAGTTATCCCCATATAAATGTGTCATTTGTGATGACCTGGGATGTTTACCTGGCTTCTAAAAGGGTGAGAATTTTTCCTACATCCCTTCTCATACCTGTCATCTCTGCATGGATGTCCTTCTGACCTTGGGGTGTCTTAGATGTCTGTGTATGAGCAAATCCATCAAGCTTTAAGTGTCTGCTACAGGGACAGCTGAATGGCTTTCTGCTACCCCTCAACTAATAGCAGGATTCCATTGCCTAAGTTTAGATGCATGGTGCTACTTGAGATGCTCTGAAGTATCCAGGTTTTAGGTTCAGTTTCTAGAAATGAAATGCTTACCCTGCTTCTATGGATTTCTTTGGAACAGTGGTAGGGAAAAGTTCAACCACTAGTACAGACAGATCTACCAGACAGGGAGAATAAAGGAAAGATTAGAGGGCATGTTAGTGCCTACATCTGAATTAAAAGATTTTTTAAAACTTTGCCCTTGATCTTCTGTATCCCATCGTCTCCATTTGCACAAGTGATCCGCAGTGATCTCTCATCTCCTAAAGCAGGAGGTTCTTGGAATATTTTACCCATGTTTAAAAACTCTACTTGAAGGCCAGTCATTAACACCTTGGTGGCCTTTAACATGTAGCTTTCCTAAGGCCATGCAGCTATTCAGTGGCAGAGATGCAGCTGCACCCGCATTCCTTGGGGCTGATCCCTCACAGGGACACCTGGACAACCATCCCGGTCGCTTCTCCTCCGAGGGAGATGAGGTGCTGGCATCACAGCATGCACTTTCATGCACTCAGTCCCTCTCCATCCAGTATTACTTGTTCTCTTTGACATCCCTCGCTTTCTGTTGGTGCTTCCTGGCACCCACAGCAGGAAGGTGTCGTGCTGCCGGGTTTGCAGGGAGAGGAGACAGATCAGGCAGCCAATGAACAGAGACTATCTCACATCATGACTGCTGACAGAATGCCCTTGCATGCATGGCACTGGTGGCACCATTGGAGATGGAACTGGCAGTTTCCTGAATTTAATACCTGCAGATACGTGGGAGCCTGGTGCAAATGTGTGATTTTTCAGAGCGATGCTTGCTTTTGTTCAGAACTAAATACCCAGGGAAAGGAGCCTGAAAATCTGTAATATCCACAGTTAAACACTCACATGGATGACAGAGCTACATCCTTTACACTGACTTTTTCCTGTGTTGAAAACAATTAGTGTTTTGTCCACAGGGGGTGTCTGCCTGCAGATCAAGGTGCGGGGAGCCCTCAGCAGTGAGCTGATAAGATCTGAAAGGGTCTCTTTGAGCCTCCTGGAATGAACTGCCTCCTTAGCTTCAATCTTCAACAAATAAAATCAAATCATTAACCCATGTTCACTCACCTCTCCAAAGGCGAAATGGTGTCTGGGTGAAACACAATACGAACAGGCTTCTGAAGGAAGTCATAAACCAAGGCCTGCCCTTCCCCACAAAGGCTGGAGAGAAAGCACGTCTGTTTGCCAGGTGTGGATGGGTCACTACAGCACGGCACTGGCAGAGGGTTTCTGCTCTGCCTGTGTTTCCCAGTCCTCCTTACGGGCTTAGCTGAACCCACTGTTGATAAAGACTCCTTGGATTTACATAAGAGAAAAGAATCCTGATTATGTATTTGCTGTAGCCTAGATGGGTGTGTCTAAGTGGTGACATGAAAGAGCAGGAGATGGGGGAGAGAAGATGATGCCTGGATGCAGGCAGGATAGATATATGTTCAGCTGGAGCTACTTGGGAAGGTTTAGGGCAAATCTGTGTTGCTTGCTGTTGGGCAGCTCCAGATTTCTGAATGCAGATGCTGACCTGGTGGGGGTAGGGCAGGGTAGGGCTGGGTCACGTTCATTGTTTCTCATTCCGTTTCTGTTTCAAAGCAGAGAAGAAGAAAGGGAGATCAGCCACTTTCTACCCTCTAGACAACACCCCCCTCCTGCTTCCTGTGGATGAGACACAACCACCGGCGCTCACCAGTAGCATGGAGCCTGTGGGCGTCAGCACGGAGATGGCCCTGCTCAGCAACATCCTGGCAGCCTACGCCTTCATCACAGGTACGTCTCATGGCTGCCATCTCTCTGGGCTCTTGCAAGCTTCTTGTAGACCCTCATTTTGCAGTCACCTGAGGCTAAATCTGCCTCTTTGAACTGTTTATGTATTTCATTCATCTCTCTGAAAACTCTCCCTTGAAAGACCTGACCCGGGCAGCTCTAGCAGATGGTACATATACCAGAGTTTGTTGCGCTCTGCTTTCCACTGGGTTTGCTCTCACCTGGAGTTAAATACAATGTAATCTTATGTGTGGTATTATTTCTAATGCTTCGTTTTCCTGGAGATCAAAGCCTGGCTCATTAGGGAGGCAAGCTTGTTGTCCCATAATTTGGAAAATAAGCAGCACTCAGAACATTACACTGCTTAAGAGAATTTGGCCTATCTTCAGTAGAAGTGTGAAGATGAAGTAACTTGAGAGTCTACTTAATTGAATATTTAAATTTAGTTTAGAGTGAGATTTCCTTGGATCACAGCTTATCTTTCTCCCACATAGATCTTTCAAGTAACAGAGGAGCAGTCTTCTAAAAAGATTCCCTTTAAAAGGTGAAAGAAAGGTGATAAAACCAGGGGAAATGACTTTAAACTAAAAGAGATTGGGTTTATATCAAATATTAGGAAGAAATTGTTTACTGTGAGGATGGTGAGTCACTGGCACAGGTTGCCCAGAGAGGTCATGGCTGCCCCATCCCTGGAAGTGTTTAAGGCCAGCTTGGATGGGGCCCTGAGGGATCTGGTCTAGTGGAAGATGTTGCTGCTTTGGAACAAGACCAGCTTTAAGATTCTTTCCAACTCAAACCATTCTATGATTCTACGAAAGAAAGGTTGTGTGCCTTACTGAATGCTTGGGGTCAGTACCATTGGTAGTGCAAGGACAGCAAAGGCAGGTGATAGAGTGCAAATATTTCCCACAGCATGACGTGCCTTGTCAGCAGCAGGGATTGGCCACAGAGTTGAAGGAACTAACCCAAAAAATGGAGGATGGAGGAGCACAGGCTCAATACCATCAGATTTACTAATTCAGTACATTTCAGGCCAATCTCTGCTGCTTTCCCAAAAGGAAGGCCCTGGTGGCTGTGTAAGTAGCCTCTCAAGGCAGAAAATACTATCTGTGGTCACTATTTTCTTGAGTGTCTGTGTGCCATTCAGCCCTGCTAATTCATTAAATACCAGTGCATTCTTGGTGCCATGCTCTTGCTCTTGCTGAGATGCCACCATGCTGCTACAGACAAGTGTTTGGATTTGAAACAGCTACCTTGGGCTCTGCATTTTGGAATCACTGAATAGGTTAGTAAGAGTGTTTCTGCAAATTACTTAGTGAAATGTCATTCTAAAAGGACCATGAATGTTTGTGCTAAGTTCTGCTCTTCTACACATCCAGTGGTGGCATCAGGAATCCATCTTTTCGTGACACCTATAAGAATTAAACAGATTAAGTGGAATTAGTAGTGTTCACAGAAGGTAGCTGAGTTTCTCTAAGGAAAAATTATAAAAAACAAGCTTTGAAGAAGTCTTCTGTCTTGTGCACTTCTCCCTCTTTTACCTCCAGCTGCCCCTTTTTGACATGAAAATACCTGTATTCCCAACCTTACTATAAAACAAAATGCTGTTGGTATCACGTTCCCCATCTGACCAGTAATGGGCAGCAGAAGGTTGTGGGATTTATGGTCAGGGTCAGTTGGGACTATGATTCAGGGCTGCTTGACAATGCCCCATGGACTTTGCTGCCATTGACCACAGCAGAACTCTTTGACTCTGCCTTGTTTTTTTTAGGGCACAAGGCCTCAATTCATCCTGTTCCCGAGGTGTCAGTCTTGGCAGGAGCCTCTAGGTTTTACTGTAGCACAAACAACTTTAACTATCTAGTTGCTGGGGGATTTGCTTTTCCTCTCATGGTGTGGTGTCCTTGTACTGAGTTCACATTCACTGGATGTCACATGATAAAATCAGACCTCATGACTTTGGTTTCCAGTGCTGAGTTTAGGACCTGGTTGCTCGTGTTTTCCAGTGTATCATAGAATAGTAGAATATTTTGGGTTGGAAGGGACCTTACAGATCATCTAGTTTTGGTGTTCTTAACCATGGCTGTTAGATGGGTTTTAGACTCAGTGATATATATGTTCAGTTTGTTATTTATTACAAAAATAATTGGTGGACCTCCTTATGGCTTGAAACAGCAGATGTCCTAAATCATCTTTATCTGCTATATGTAACTTAGCCCTCTGCTTTTAGCAGAAATGATGGATTTGTCATGATTTATTTTGTTGTGTGTGAATACGGAGAGGTTTTAGCTTATGACTTCAAAGACTAACTGTGTCACAGGGCATAAATATCATTTGCATAAAACTAGAGCACTGCAAAACCACCCCTCTTCATATTGCAGATTTTGAGTAGCAGAACAGTTGGATTTTCTTTTGCTTTCCTGAGTTTGGGGCCCTGAAGGCAGCTCAAGCTACGGTGGCTGTTGATGTCCAGAGGATCCATTAGGAGAGGCAGGATTTCGGCAGCCAGGGAGGGCTGGTTCTGGGTCACACATCCTCCCACTCCTCCTGACCATGGCCTTGGTGCCAAAGCTTGGGCTGTTTCATAGGTGAAGTGAATGCTTGAAAGGATGATCCATTCTGCTACTTTTCCTGCCTCCTGGCACTGGGTGTCTCTTGGCCTGAGGAGAGCATCCACAAATAGTGGGATCACTTCTGTGCTCAGTGCTGTCTACATTTTCAGCACAAAATGGCAGTTCTGGGTGGGCAGCTGCAGATGAAGAGTCTGCAGGCTTGGTCACTTACACGTGCAGAGTCTTGCAGTGCACAGAAGGGAGCAGTGCCAGTGCTGGTGAAAGTTTCCCTGCTCATTTCCACCATCTTTTTGACTGATGTTCCCATATAAATGTTGGGAATGTTCACATGGACAGCTGAGTAGTAAAAATCACAGCACAGCAGGAAGCAAAACTTCCTTGCAGGAATCTTGATTTGCAGCTATCATCATGGTTAAGTACCAAAGCCAGTTAAGTGAGAGTCTTATCCCAGCTTCCAGAATCTATTTCTTCAGAAACAGGGAGAAAATGTGAACAGTGTCAATAAGGAGTGAATTTAGTAGCTGATCAAACACATAGACATTATTTAGAGTTCCGTCTTGCACAAGACTCAGACATACACTTAATTTGAAAGCTGATTTTCTTCATAAAATTAGGTTTTTAATTACATGCAATCTCTGCCTACAAACCTCAGACCTGTTATTAGTTGTGGACCTGTTCCAAAACTTGCCTGAGTGTTTGGAAAGACTTCACCAGTCTCAGTGACAGCTGGAACTGTCTTTGCAGTCACAGTCTATCAGCAAGAGCAGAACCGTCCCTTGTCCTTATATAAATATTAAACATTCAAATTGTATCAGAGCTCTTCCAGTGCCTGTTTTTTGGGCAAGAGACTTACTCCAGTTTTGTTATTGCACTCAGGATGAAGTGGTTGGAGGGAAACCTCCACAAATCCCTGTTTTATTCTTCTTCCATAAGCAAAGCTTTGCTGCCAAGGTATTAACAGGGAGCTTCCAAAATACAACCCAGGGATTATCATTCCAGCTTGTAGACTTGACCTGAGCCTTATTAACAAGGGGCTTCTGGAGAGCTTCTTCTATTCCACAAGGGGATTTTGGCAGCCTTACGGGGCTAACAGTAAATTCCCTAGAAGATACTGCTCCTACTGTTTGTCTGGCCATGCTTGATGCTGCACCTTTTACTGGGGGCCTTCTGAAGTTTTCCTCCCCACTGAGGTTTCAGAATGCATGAAGCCATCACAGAAAGCCAATAGTGTTAATGCCTAGATTATTTTTTATTTATTGAAACAATTTATTATAATAGCAATAACAACCTTGGCCTGTGGCATTTCCTGGGGAATTAATGAGGGTCTGGGCTGATGCTCCCAGCAGATTGTTAGCCCTCAGGAAATAGGCTCCGTAATTGCTGCTGGTTTGGTTAGAAAAATAAAATAAAATGTGTTTCTAATTTTTGGCCAGTTTGAGTCCCTAGAAAATGGTGGCTTTTGTATAGAGGGTTATATAGAACATATATATTTGTCTGGATGGATTAAATTCAGGCTTGAATCAGTGACATTTTCATGAATGCTTTCAACCAAGAAAAAGACAAGGAAGGGGAAAGGTAACACCAGCTAAAGAAACTGAGGGCAACTGGGGTCTGCTGAAAGCTCTCAGCTGTCACCCACAGCAGTGGAAATAAAATCTACTCTGGTTAAAATCTGTGTGTTAGTGAGTGTACACACACACATATTCACATGAATGTATATCAGAATTATGTTAACTCCTGCTACAGATGTCCAGATACTTTTAAAGAACTTTTTTTTTTTTCAAGTATAATGAGTGTTTTGAGGAGCTTCAGTGTTGATATGATGCATCTGAGCAACTTTTGAGCTTTTGGAAGATGCTGAGCATCCATTTGCTGAAGAGGGTGCCCCTCTTTGGTCTTCGCGAGTAGAACACACAGTGGGGGAGGCTCTCAAAATCACTTATGGACCATCAAACCTCTAAATCTAGGCTATTGCTGACTTGGCTACTTCAGCTGAGAAAAAGCAGAGTGAGCCCATGGTTTTTAGCTTAAGTTGCTCTTTTTGCTGTCAAAAAAAAAAAAAAGAGATGGTGCTGCTGTGCAAGTGGAGTGTACGTATGATAAATGCCAAGACTGCGGTTGAACGTAAGGTTATACCTCTGTGAGGAAGTCCAGACAGTGTCTCAGATATTGACAGAGTAGCTGTAGGAGCTCATAAATGCCACTGGGGCCCAAAGATTCAATTACAGCCATCACACTGCATGAAGGGGTGTACGTACAAGCACGAGCAGGGGATGAAAGATGGTTACTTAAGTAGCAATTGAAGTGCATTTTGCTAATAAGTTGCAGACGGTAGCATGGAAAAAGAGAGTGTGGAGGAGAAAGCAAAAGCAGGACATGGACAAAAACGGGGGCACAGAAACAGCATGTGTCTGTGTCTCAGGCTCCCATCCATGTTTTTTTTATCAGTTGCTTTAAAGGAGCAAGCAGTGGAACTAATGCAACCAAATCAAGCCCATGAGTGTGCAGAACGTGGTGCTCAGGAAAGTGTGCCTGGTGCCCTGTCAGCCAGGCAGAGCTGAGGCAGGCTGGACCCAGTGCCTTCCAATATGAACACATCAGTCCTGCTTGTTTGCTCTTCTCGCACTCCCAGGTGCCCCCAGAGCCCTCCTTAGGGCTACTTGCAAAAGGACTGTGGTGATTAGTGTCCTCAGTTACATTGCACATGGAGGTAAAAGTGTCATCAGGAGGGATTCTGCTTTCCCTGGAGTTTTCAAATCTATGAAATTTAAGCCACTTCTTCACTGTTCACACAAGACCAGATGGGCAGCAGCAGCAGCAGCTTTGATACTGCACAAATGAGGCTGAAGTTTTAATTTGAGTCCTGTCCCCTGAGTTCACAGTAGTCATTAACTTCATTGGAGCAAGGATTTCACCTGGCAGGCTGCTGCAGGGGTCATTGGCACATCCTTCATGCTGCTCTGGTATCTTCTCTTTTACCTTCGGATTTTGACTGTCTCACTTTTGTCAAAATATCTTAATTTAAAACCTTTGGCTTTGGTCTCACTTGGTTTTCCAAGTAACTACTGCTGCATTTCATAGAATAGTTTGGTTGGAAGGAACCTTAAAGGTCATCTAGTTTCAACCTCCCCTTCATGAGCCCACTGGCACATTCAGTTCAGTGTCCTGTTTGTTGTGTCACAGCAGAATTTGCAGGAAGCTGGTCCACCTCTTTCTCTTTTTGGGCTTACTGAAGGTATCTGCCGCACTTTCCTCCTCTTTTTTGTTCCCTTTCTTCAGCCTGATTTTTTCCCCACGTCATCCACATCAACCACTCTTGCATCAGTTTAATGTTTTATTAGCCAGTTTTCAGACTATCTTGACACCTTCCTCCACCTTGGCTTGTCAGTCACCTCTGAGATTCATTTGGGAGAGAAGTGAAGAGCACAAAGGTGTTTTGTCTCTAACTGTTCCATAAGCACGTCCAGGCACCGAACTACACACTGCCTTGAACAGTACACGAAACAGTGTTTGGGTTCTGACCACAAATTAGAGAATAATTTAGGTTGGAAGAGGCCTCTAGGAGTCTTCTGGCCCAACCTCCTGCTCAGAACATGACTAACTTCAGATTTAGAGCCAGCTTTGAAATTAGAGCAGGGGTTTGTCCTGTTGATTTTTGAACATCTCCAAATACTTTCCAGTTCACCTTCTGCAAGCTTTTCTTTAAGGAGACCAGCTAGAAAGGGCAGCTTTTAAAAACACAGTGGGGAGAAGTGAAAGTGGAGTCTTTTAGCTACAGAGATCTTTCGAGTCCAAATGTCAGGCTCTCAGCTGGTGGGAGCTGTTACAGATCCATCAGTCAGTTCAAGGGAATAAGACTCCTCTGAGGAACTAACTCCATCCTTCAACTCAGGACACCCAGCAGACACTGCAGAGCGGAACTGGCCTTGGCACTTCTGCTGGGTTCACCTTTACCCATTTAGTGTGCCAATAAAAAAGGTGATTCAGCCCAGGGGAATTGCAGTTACAACACTTCTCATAATTACACTTCCAAGTCATCCCACGGAAAAAAAAAAAAAAAGAAAAAAAAAAAGAAAAGAAAAGAAGGTGGTAAATAAACACGATGGCCTAGTTTGACAGGTATTGTGGATCCTTTGGAGTCCTGTTATATCACCTCAGAAATGTGGCTATGCAGGATTCATCCTGTTAGTGCACTGACTCCAGCTATGCCTGTGCAGCACAGGTATACATTTTGGTGGTCTGGGAGGGAAGCCAGCACACTTGCCTTAGATAAGCAAATGAAACCTATGAATAAATAATATGCATTTTTTTCCATGCTGCCAAAGCCTCCCATTTCAGCTGGGCCACAGCACAAACAGCATATGAAGTTTTGTAATCATCTTTATGCCTGTTATGAAGATAGTGGATGTGACAGCAAGATGCACTTACCTGCTGCTGGGTGTGCAGCACGCTGGCAAAAACCCCGTGAAAGGTAGCTTTTAATTCCATGGGCTGCTCCTTTGCCTTCCAGACAATTCCAAGACACGGCTGCAGCAAACCCACATTCTGCATGTGGGCAAATGCCTTGGCAGCGAATCCACCGTTTAAATTCTCCTTCCTGATTCCCTCGGGGGGAGGAGGCAAAGGAGGGCATGGAAGTAAAAGCAGTCACTGGAAACTCTGCCCCTCCAGAGACCGTGCCTGGTGTGTGTATGGAAAGGCCGTGTGTGTTCTGGTCTTTTGAGAGTTGTTCTTGACCACCATTTCCTTTCTCCTGCCAGAAAACCCCGAGCGGGCTGCTCTGTATTTTGTCTCCGGAGTGTGTATTGGACTTGTCCTGACCCTGCTGGCCCTGGTGCTCAGGGTGTCCTGCCGGACGGACTGCAAAAGCTCCTCCTCCAAAAAGCCTCCTCGGGAGCGGGAGAGCGACAGCGACAGCAGCGACAGCGACGACGATTCGGACACCACCTCGGACCTGTCGGCCCGCAGGCACCGCAGGTTCGAGAGGACTTTGAACATGAACGTCTTCACTTCGGCTGAGGAGCTGGAGCGGGCGCAGCGGCTGGAGGAGCGGGAGCGCATCATCAGGGAGATCTGGATGAACGGCCAGCCCGACATCCCAGGGACCAGGAGCCTCAACCGCTACTACTGAAGTGATTGGGAGTCCAGATGCCCTGCCCTGCACCCTGGGGCTGCTCCACACCTGATAGAGGGGAGGGGGGGAAGGAATATTATGTGGGTGTCTCCCTTTTTCCTATGAGGTGTGCCGCCTGGAGTGGTGTGGATGGACAGCAATAAAGCTTTCCCCATCTCCTTCTCCCTGACATGTTGCTATCGCTCCTCTTCACAGACACTTTCTGATTTCAACATAGGTGGTTGCCAACTTCATTTCTTTGTAGCAGACAGAAAGGTGACAGTTACAGTCCTCCCACATGGGATATGATGTTTGGCATGCTGCAATACGAGTGCTCTGTCTTGGCTGAGGAGAGAAGTCTCCCAGGAGTTGGTTTTCATTTAGGATTTTTTGGTTTCCCTTTCCTGAGGACTGTGGGAGCGTTGTGAACAAAATGACAAATCTGAAAAGATGATTTGAGGAGGGAGGGGGAAGTGCATCCTGACGGATTGTCTTGTGACTTCAGAAGCCATGAGATTAACCTGATTAAAACCCAACGGCAAATATGACTTGTTAAGAAATGGGGGATGGGGGAGGGAGGGAGATTCTTCCATCGTGAAATCATCTCGGTGCTTGGATGTTCGCCATAGTGTATTCAGTTATTTATGGCTGTCTTTTCATCTTCCTTTTCAATGGGAACATTTAGGTTTTTTACTGACACCTCAGGGATAAAATCCTATTATTTTTTGGAGTCTGTTCTCCCTGCTGGCCCCTGTCAAACACAACCCAACCCACCTCCAACAGTGAAATTATGGTAATATAAGAGATGTGTCCGTGACTGGTGAGAAGTTAACAACCTCAAAGAGGTTGAAAATGGTTTTCTTTTTGTTTTGTTTTAAATATATATATATATATTTGAAGATGCTGCACAGCAATGTGCCTTATTCTTTTTGTTGTTGTTGTTGTTAAACTACAGTTTTCCTATGGATAGCAATGCACAATGTTTTATATATTTTATTAAAAAAAATAAAAAAAATAAAATGTCTGTGTTTACCAGGGGAAAAATAAAGACAGAAGAAGTCACATATGACCACAAAATGGGTAATAAATGCTAAATAAACTCTGGTTTGCTTCAACGGGTTTGAATTTGCATCCTCAGTTTTGGCACAAGTGTTGCTTGAGGGAGAAACTTTGAAGTAGTAGCCCACCTCTGCAAACAATCAAGTCTGATGTTTTCTGCATGCTGGAAACTGGAGGCACTTTTTTTCTTTGCTGCAGCCCATCAGTCCACTTCTGTGGTGCACATGGGGCAGGAGCAGCTGAGCAGTGTGGTGATTCTCAAGGGGCCACCCCAAAGCCTACCTGTTTCCAAGACTCAAATCATACCTGGGCCAGAAACTAATGCTAAATGAACAACAACAAAACACATATGCAAGAAAAGGTGCAATGTTTTAGTGCTTCCCCAGTTGTCCCATGGAGTATTCCATGTGATATCACCACCCTGCTCACTCCCAAGTGCCAGTTCACATCACTTCAGTCATTCAACTTGCTGTTTTTCACACCTGTATGACATTGCTGTTGCCTGCATGGCTGTGGGTTTGCTCCTCTCTCATTTAGGCATTTCAAGGGTTATATATATAACAAACATATATATATTAAGAGTTAAACAAATGCTGACAATACAGATAAAGACCAAAAGCTCTGACCACCCACCGCTTTCCCTGAGCCTTAAGGAGATCTGACTACAAGATAACTGAGGATGTTTGAGTGGGGCTGTAAGGGTGGAACTGCATGGTGGAACTGATCGCTGGCACCAGGGACCTTCTTGGCACTCTTTGGGATCACCATGGAGCTGCATCTGAAGTGCCCACAACTACTACTTCTGGCTCTTGCAAGGTGAGAGCAAAGTTGAGCAACTGCAGCTGGTGGTACTGGTGATGTCAGAGGTCAGGCTGGCAGGTGAGAGGTGACTTCACTTGGGAAGGCAATTCTAGCACTGCAGGGCAATTCCTGGTCCCATGAAGATTCCAATGAAAATAATGTTGAACCGGGATATAATTTTGCAGGTAATATTTAGAAATAAAGCAGGAGGCAGGTCCCAAGCCTGCAATTCCCATTGCTGGGTGCTTTAGCTGGAACGTTGATTGTACTCTGCTGAAGGCGTTGAGGAGCAAAATGATGGGGTTGGTTTTGGCCATGTGTTCTCCCCTATAACCATACAGTCCCTCAGCCTTGGTGATTAAAGGACAGCATATTTTCAAATTCAGAGTGCTGTGTTCTGGGAGGTAGCTTGCAAAACTGATTTTAAAAACGTTATAAATGAATGGATTTATGGGTATGATTTTCCAAAAGGTTTTTTTTTTTTGACCAGTGGAAAGAGCAACAGTGGTACATCTGAGTACACCTGATATGCATTCGAGGGATTAATATATCTGCTTCAAATGTAAATCACAACAGAACTTGAGTTACAAATGGATTAGCAGCTCTCCCTTAGCATTGCTAGTGCTGCTGTAAATCTTCCAGATGAAGTCTGCAATACAAAGGAGCAGAGCAGAGCAGACAAGCCCATCCCAACCTTGCCCTAGGTAAGAAGATGTAACACAAGTAGTCTCACTGCCTTCATAGCACGTGCAATACCTTCATGTACCTTCTGGTTCCTGTTTCTGTTCTCAGGGGCGTGCATTTCTAAGAAGACTTAGAAGAAAAAAGTGAAATCCTTTGAGCAAAATAAAAGACTTTAAGTCAGTCTATAACTATTTCTGGATGTGTCCCAAAGTGCTGAATAGTTTGTCTTGGGGACAAAACGCAGTCAAAATTTGTGGGGCAGGAGTTGGTGGTTTGCCTTTAGATCTATCAATGGAGTAAAATCAGTCACCTGGAGTATAGAAGAGCTGGATTCACCAGGGGCAGGGTCAAATTTGTGTTTCTTACCCCACAAAAAAAGTATTTTAAGCTTACAGAGGTTTGAATGTGTCTAGTTTCCATCTTTGTTGTTGTACTCACCATGTCATATGAAGCATTAAAACACTTATAGAGCCAGAGAGCAGAGAATAAATGCTTTTCTATCAGCCTAATGTGAATCTCTCTTGTAGGAGATTATGCACAGCTCTTCTAGCTTACTTCCATGCTAACCTAATTTTTTACATGAAAGTGAAATATTACTTCCAGAATAACATTATTCAAATTCCCTGAGACAGATAAAGGAGTTGAAATAAATTTGCCCTGTTTCATGAATGAATTTCTTAATCAGTGACCTTTTGGATAAAAAGATGCTGAGGTAATTTTCCATGTGAATCTGTTCTTTATGCCTCAGTTTAAGTTTAGAATTCTATCACTGAGGGTAGCAGAGCAATCCTGGACTCTGAGTTGCTTGGACAGCTGATAATAAGGGAAAGCACATGACATTGTATTTAAAACAGCCAGCATTACAGCTGCCATTTACCATTGGCTGGACTGCAGGCTTGGGGTAGATGAGCCTTGAGAAGTAAAATGCCTGTGCTGCATACTTTCTCACCTCTATACAAGTTACAGGATACTTGGATTAGTAACCACAGAATTGTGCAGTTTGATAGCTTGTACCATGTTGGCTTTGGAAATGAATGTGGTGGGTTGGAAATTACGGGTCATCCTCGTGGGAGAAGCTGAACACATGGGAGCAATGGGTCAGGCTTTCAAAGCATCTACTGGACGTTCATTATCCTCCTGTCTGGTGGGACAGACAGGGCTGGGACAGAAGACACGGCTGTGTGTGGAGAGATGGTAGACAGGAAGGTTATTGCAGTCAGATACCCACTCTGCTCTCCTACTCACTCCCCATTACCCCTGACTTCTCAGGGCTGTTTTCCCCTCCCACTATCATTCGGCCCATCAGCACTGACTTCTTTTGCAGACCTGTGTTCAATGTACCCTGAAAATCTCAGTAATATGGTGTTTGCTGCCTTTCCCATGTCCACCCTGGTGTTCATATCCTCGATAAATTCCAGCTGGTTAATGAGGCATGTCTTTCCCTTCCAGAAACCTCAGTGCCACTACTTAACCCCTTGTCTGCCATCTTTCCCGGCACCCCAGGGGCTACACAAATAAAGTGAGCTCCCTGAGCCGCTGTACTGCCAGGATGTACAGCATATGCCTGTGGTGCTGCAGGGAATCTGAATTTCCTTTTGTGCTGCATGGAGTGTCTTGAGTTTCTGGAGGTGTCACAAGCAATTAATCATCTTAGGCTGGCCCAGAAATCCTTCTGCTCAGAGTCATTACGGAGGTCTTCACCATAGTGAAGTTTTAATAATGCAGTCTGAGGTTCTAACGTCCTTAGATACCCCCAAAATGTAATTCTCGGTGTTGTTTGCCTTTTCTTGTCCGCTCATTAGAATTGGTGCAGCTTGCCCCTTCATGTAATTTCCTCCCTTTTTGTCCATTAGTCTGTTTTTGTGGTTGTCTCAACGACTCTCAGTTCAATAGAGTGAATAAAAAAGGCAGTAATGGTTTTGGTTCCTCACATGGCAGCTCACCTTTATGTTGCACCGTGTGTGCATTGCTACACCCCTGGTCTGAAGGTGCTCATTCACTCAGAGTGGATGTGGTGGTTTAGGAGCATTGAAGCAAATCAGTTGCTTTGGGGGTTTTCGGTTACCCATCACTGAATGGATCTGTGACAGTGACAGTGATGTAATGTCACCATTTGGAGTATTGCGTCAGGAAGCCCCGGGGCACTGGTGCGATGTCACTGGGAATTACGTGTGAAAGCTGCTTGGAGGTGTATGTGTCATGGATGCTCTGGGGAGCGTGTTTTGGTGGACACTTGCTAATAGCATCAAAGCCTAACAGTTCCCACATGAACCTCTCCAGAAGGATGGGTGGCTTTGTTCTCAAGGCTAGAAGAGAAGAGTGCAACTGGCCCATGATATCCCTTGAGAGGTGTCTGCTTGCCCAAGGGAGGCATAGATACATTCCTTGTGTGAGTACCTGGAAATTTGGGCAGAACTACTCCAGTCAGGTTTGATGGGTGTCAACACTGATTCTCTTTTCGCTCTGTCTGTTTACTGGTGGATAGCTCCAGAAGGTGCCCAGGAGAGGTGGTGCTGCACTAACATGCTCAACACTGAACTTCTGATCAGACCCCTTGACAGGCTGGGAATGAGGAACAGGGGATTTCTGCTGCCAGACCTGTAATCACCAAACAGGGTTTTCTGGCATGGAAGCTTAGCAAGAGCCAAGGGAATGGAGCCACTCTTTGATGGCAAAAGGCAGTTGATGTAGTACTGAGGTGCTGTGGTCAGCTCCACCGACATGGCCAGGCATCAGTGAAATCCATCACTGCTACTATTACAACCTGCCAAAAATGGCAAGATTTACTGGTCTGCTGTTCTAGAACCAGTTCCTGACGACCTGAGTGACAGTCTGATTTTTCAGTGCTGGACAAGACATTAATTTGGGGTTAAAATTACCCACCCATACGCATTTGTCCGTGATGGCTTCACAGTGCATTTGTGCACTTTCAAATATGTGGTTGCTTCCCAAACCACTCAGGTGTTTTGTTACAACTGCTTTCTCTTCTTTCCTCCCATCCCAATGACAAAATGAATTGGTAAAACTAAAGCTTCAGCATCCCCTCCCAAACTCTGAGCAAATAAAAGTATGTTTGTTTTTTTTTTTCATTCTACAATAACAGAGTCTATATAAAGTCTATAACAGAGTCTATATAAAAATAGTCAGGTAGGGATTTTTAAATTTTGATTTAAAAATACTAATTTTAAAGGAGGGTTCTCCAAAGAATACGTCACGTTTTTTTTATCAGCTGTCCTTCTAGAGGAACTTCCAATCAGTGGTGGTGGGGATGCTATTGTGTTAATGGCCAATCCATCGTTCTTTGGAAATGTTTTTTATTTTGTATGTCCCAGTCCCTCTTGTTACTCCTCTGCTGAGTAACCCCTTAGAGTTCTCCTCCCATTTGCCCTCTAGATTGCCCAGCTATGGCTAGGGCTGTAATTTGTGGCAGACCACATTCCTGTGGCTGACCTCTCCTCCTTTTTTTTACTTCTGGATGGCTAGGGACCTGTGATACCTGTTTTCCACTTGCTGCTGAGGAAACATGGAGTTGTGGCACTGGAATGGATCTTGGCTTTCAATAGTTCATCTGCCATTGTTCTGTGGTGCACTGGAGGGGGCAGGGAGGAGAGGAGGAAGGAAAAAACTCAAAGCTTGGGTTTGGATTGATTTTTTTCTATTGAAGGACATCGTTCTGAGCAAAGCTGGGTGACTGAGAGGGAAATTCTCATGTTGAGGCTGAGCTTGAACAGGACAAATGCAGTCTTGAGGAAAACCTATTTCTGCCAAGGCTTTGTGTCCTTCGTTAAATGCAAACAGTGCCACTTTGGCACTTATTGAGAGCTTCAATCATTTCTCCTGTATAGTAAGCTTATGTTTTTGGACCAAAAATTTTCTGAGGAAAACAAGTGACAGCAGATGGGAAAAAAAATATCAAGTTTCTTTCTTTGAGCTATGAGAAAACACCTTTCCCTTTCTATTATGACATCATGAAGACACGTAAGTTATAGTGGTTTGATGGAAAGTGGCATTTAAAAAACCTGAAATGGGACATTTAAGTGAAAAGGTATATTCTTTTGCAGTTTCTGGCAGAGTATTGGCTTGGCTTATTTATTTTCTTGTTGTGTCTGGAATCTGACGTTACTCTGTATCAAGAGTGAAACAAAAAATTCCATGTAGCACTTTTCTAGGGATGCCGTGCCATGCTGGATAAACATCCTTTGGTTTTTGAAAAGGCAGTAATTTGTACATTCCACTTCTTGCCAAAGTCTTTAAAATCCCTTTTTTATGAGGAATAGTCCTCTCCTCATTCCTGGTGTGAGGGGACTTGTTAAATGAACAACTTGTTTAGAAAGGATAGAAGTAGTTATCCTTCCTCCAGCTCCTGCATTTTTGAAACCTCTAGACCACCCAGGAACAGCAGAGTTCAGAGGCATCTTACGGTTTTTCAGAACTGTTCTTTGTATGAATTTCTTTCCTTTCTGGAAAAAGCTCTGTGCTGCTCTGGAGGAACAGACCCCGTCCTATCTGTGTGTTGCTGTTTCAGCCCGTGACTGTCCTGAGTGTCCAAGTTCCCAGTGTGATTCCAGTACCAGTAAAACATCTGTGCATTCCTGGCATCTTTTGAAAGGGCAGTTTAAGAGAAAAAGTTCAAGAAGGATCAAGCAAACCAACACGAGTCAGAACTGGTGGATCCAAAGCCAATGCAGGATTTTTTTCCTGGAAGTGGTCTGGCAATGACAAGTTTGCTTCTGAGAACTGACTGAAAAACCAGAAAAAGTGATTCCTAATGATACTGCCTTGAAGAGTGCAGACCTCACCAGACAGAACTTCCAGAAGATGCTTTTCCTGGAAGGGAAGGTTAAATGCTGCCTGACAAGCCCCTGAAAGCTGCCACCCACAATCTTGGTATACTTTTGAAACTCCCCTGACATTTCTTTTGTGGAAGGGAGAGGAGAGGAGAGGACAAGACAGGACAGGACAGGACAGGAGAGAAGAGGAGAGTGTCAGGAACAAGAGGTCTCGGAGAGAGAGAGCCCCTTGCATCTAAGCACCTTGCTTCTCACCATCCAGGTCTCTCTCCCATCCTCCAGGCATTCTAAAATCCTTCCCAGCTGAAGTCCTAGAGTTTTGTTTGCTTAATGACACAGGTTATGACACAGTCTCCAGTAGGTTATTTGATCCTTTTGGATGAGAGGTCAAACCTTAAAAGTTTTATTTCCAGAACATGACCCACTTTCATCAGTGAAAACTTCTTCTGGTGCAGAATAAGTTCTCTCTACCTTCTGCAAAAGAAAGGTCCCGTTTCTTCTTGTAAGTAGCTTGGTGTGCCTGGAGCTGTATGGCCAACTGGTGGGATGTGATTTAGCACAGGCATATTTATACACTGGATATGAAATATGCTCAGTTTTCCAGGATAGAAAAATGCCATTTGAATGTGAACTAATTATATTTACTTCCTTATTGCAAATTGCTGTTGAAAACCAAAAGCAGCAGTGACAGCAGTCAGTGTTTATGTCTAATACACCCACACAGATCTCTTCCAGGGAAAGGATGAAGGACTAAATAGTTTCTGAGTGCATCATTTTAATTTGGACCATTTCTAGTTCATATCCAGTTATTATAGTGACATAGAAAACCAGTTTTTGACTTGTAATCTGGAATATTTCAATTAAAAATTGCCTAACAGGGATGAATGGAGAAAATCCATTACAACTAACTCTTTTCCACAAAGTCATTTTTTTTTTTTTTTTATTTAAGCAAGCAAATCTTTTGCTGAAAATTGCTTAAGTAATCCTATTCACCAGGAGCCAGTGAAGCTGAAGTTACAGTCAGGCTGCACATAAATCAGACTTTTTAAATAACAACAAAAATTAGGGATTGGAAGAAATTAACATGATTTCAATGTGATGGAAAATTTTTAATCATTGTCAGGTGTTTCTGAATGACATTCTTCCTTCTGGAAAAGATGGAAATTCAGAGTAGGTCTTGACATGTGGTACAAAAGTGGTATTAGATGCTCTGATCTAGGTGGAGGTCCTGCCCATGGGGGGAGACTTTTGAACTTTTGTCCCTGACCAGTAGCTGGCGGAATTAAGGGAAACTGGCTTGCTTTAGAAGTAGTCACTGGAGATTTTCCTTTTATTTAAGTGGCTGAGGAGCTGGAATTCCTGAGTTTACTTCCTTGACATCATGGTGACATATTCACTGGGTCCCATCAGTGCTTGCTGGAGTCTGTAGCCATCATTCACAAAGCTCAGGGAGGAACAATGACATTTTGTGTTCAAAGCATGTTTTGGGGCTGAGAGAGAGGAAGGTGGGAGAGGGGGAAGTTGGTGTGTGTGGAGCACTTCCTCTGCCATGACTCAGAGGTGGAGCACTCTCCTCCAACCTTTGTGAAAGCCCTCCAGGATGTTTGGATCGGGCACCCAGAAACAAAACAAGAATGAAGGTTGACAGCTACCTTTAAGTCCCTCAGTGAACAATATTGTTAATAACATGGTTATATGCTCTGGTTTCATGAATCCACTGAGTAACAATGAGGTATTTCTTTGCAGATGCTGCTCCCTTGGGCTTCCTTTTCTGGAACTGCCTCTTTAGGCACTTGCCTGGCTATGAAACTCTATCATATCTGGCAATGGTTCCTCCTGCCTCTTTGCAGAATCACTCCTTTAGATGTTCAAACTACAAGAGTGTCTAAATACAAGAGGGTGGTGAGATATTTAGGTCTTAGTCTGTGTGAAATGGAGCAACCACAAGGCTTAAGATAAATCCCTTTTAAGTCATTGAAACATGGTTTTTATATGTCTTACCAAGGAGATGTTTTTCTAATTTTACTTGGGTGGAAAAGCATTAGCTACTGTTCAGATAGGAAGACACCTGGGATATGTCGAGAAGAGTCTAACCAAACTCCCCTTGTGATGATTGTGAGCTGTTTCCTGAACATATTGATTATGTGGAAGAATGAGATTTTTGATTTATCAGCAGGAATCTGAATTTGTTGCTGATCCTATGGAAAAAAACCAGCACAGGTGAACTCTTGTGTAAAATAAAACTACTTAGAGCAAAACAGTTTCAAAAGCTGTTAAAAGTTTTAAAAAAATACAGTTAAAAAAGAATTTCCATTTTAATGTATGAAATATTGATGTACTCAAGGTCCGGGGAAGTGACTTGCACTGATTAGTTCAGTGCAGGACTCTGAATATTGCTTTAGAGTCATTTGTCTCAAAATCAACTATCTTTTCTGAGAGAGAACCCTTTGCAATGTGATTCATAATTGCTAACTTCTGAATACAAGGTTGCCCTGGTTGTGAATTTTTTAATCTTTCAACCTCAGTTCCATGTCATGTGGTTCTAGTGTCATCTTTTATCTTTGGTTTTATTCATAACATGACCATAATTTCCTTGCTGACCTTCTATCAGTGTATTCATTATGTTTCAAAGGCACATTGTCCTTTGCTGCCTTATAACTGTAAAGGCAAAATAACTTAATGGTGGTGTATATTTTGAGCAGTCATTGGGCAGAGATGCCCTATAAACATGACACATTGCATGGTACAACTATGCAATGTGCCTTGAAAATAAAGAGCGTCCATGATTTTTCAGCCTCCAAATTATTTTGTGACTTATTTTAGAAAGTTCTCCCTAAGAATTAACAGTGGTTTTGGCGTATTTCATATCTAAAGCCCTCACTGTGATTGCTGCTATAGAAGTTACTCCTGCCTTTGTGTATATGAGTCTTCTTACCACTGAAGAGTTCAGCATCTCAGACACGGCCAGCCTTTGTTACTGACAACAGCCTGGCTGCTGCTCCTGCTTTTCTAAGTGAGAGTTGTGGTGATTTATTAATATTGAAGTTATAGGGGTCTGAAGAACCCAACTCAGCTCTTGCTACAGCTGTTCATTCTCACATTGAATTCATAGAATTTAGAAATATTTTCAAGATCACTCCTGGTTTCTGTCCCAGAGAGAGCTCTGTTGTCCCACGCAGAAAGGAAAACTTCAGCTGGAAAGCTGAAAGCACATTAAAATGCAGGTATTTGCATACATATACACAAACAAACACACAAAACAGAGCACACTCAGACCTACAGATTGATGATCAGTCACTCCTTTGGAAAATGGGCACTGTGTACTTAACTACAATAATATCTTAATTTTACTTCAAGGACATTCACCTCAAAGAATTTGTAAGCTTTTTTGCCTTACTACATAAATTTTGCTTAAGGATTTTGTATTCAGCACTTGAAAGCTGTAAAGTTTGACAAGAAAGAGTTTGTCACCAAAGCTGGAGAGCAAGAGTTACTCTGGATATGGGAGTTCTGGTGGAGCGGGACTGCGTGCCTCAGCATCCCTTGGGGCAGCAGCAAACAGCTCTCCTTTCAAAGACTGCTGAGGTTTGTGAGGAGCAGTTTTTGGCCACAATAAGGCTGCAACTTTTGAGAATGTTACTGTGCATTTATAAGTAAAGAAAAAAAAGGTATATCCAAATCAGGGCTTGACTGCTGTTGTCCGTGATCTGTCCCATCATGTTCAACATTGCAATCTTCCCAATGATTGTCATTGTTCACTCAGTTGTCATTGACATTTGCTCATGAATTTCAGGCTTAACCCTCCCAACCTCCCTGCTGATGTATGCAAGATCTTCTCATTCAGGTGCAGCAGATGTGTGCTCTGTGGATCTTTCTTTTGAATAGAGAACAAATAAGAGAGCAGATGGCAAAGGGCCTGAATTTCACTTCATGCTGCTTTTTTACATCACATTTCTTTCAGTGATTGATGTTTCATCTGTTTTGTGAATGTATACATAAAAGGTTAAGAAGGTCCTTGCGACTGATTAGTTAATTAAAAGCAAATGGACTACAGAGAAACTCCTACAGTGCTCTGTTACAAGATGCAATAGAATCATAGGATCATTAATGTTGAGAAAGACCTCTAAGATCATTGAGTCCAACTGTTAACCCAGCACTGTCAATTCCACCACCAAACCATATCCCTAAGTGCCACATGTAAGCATTTGCCTCAGTAGAGTTATTCTGATTTAGGTTGTACAAGAGAAGGTGGCCAATAAATGCATCAGTGAAATCAGTGAAAACTCCACTGCGATCACTGAATCTGCAGGAGTGAAAAGTATAATGTCCTGGTTTTGCTAAGAAACCCAATTCTGTGTCTGAAGCAGTTGTAGTTTTCTGGTACACCTCATGTCCAGAGTAATGAGATGGGTCTGTTAGACTCACCTGTGGTTTTGCAAACAGGAGGCAGGAAGCAGGGACAGGACTAACGCCCCACTGACGTGTACAGACTGGGAGACAGTGTCTGTGACTACAGCAACGTTTGTCTAGCTGGTGATAATATTTGCAGGGTGTTTGACAGACAAACAAAGCCTTCCCATAGCTTTTGTCTGGGATCTGTGCTCTATTGTGCTATATCTGTGCTATATGATTTCTTCTGTGGTGCCCTTGAGCTAAAAAGTCATGCAGAGATAGGAATTTGATTCTTGTGTGCTATCTGGCTTTGAGGGATAGAGATAGCTAATTCAGAGCATGGGGTGAGAGAGCTTGTGTCTGCCTGTAAAAGTCTTAGACCTGCTCATGACGACTGTTTATTTTGATACCTCTGTCCTTCACTGTCTCAATGATGCAAAGTTTGCATTCAGACCATGTTTCCCTTTGGTTGTGTAGTTCCTGGGACTTGATCCCCCTTAGAACTTCTTACTGATGTTAAGTGAGAGTGCCAATGCTAATCAGGAGCCTGTTTAGTGGAATATTTCAGAGTTGGTATACAGTGCTTTATTAACAATTGTGTTGCATATTGTCTTTTCTGATGTCCCATTAGAGCTGCAAGGCAGGGGCAGACAATTTCCAAGAACCAGCAGTTGTGATTCTGGGACTAATTTGTTTGGGAACCGATTGCTTGGTTGCAGAAGAAGATAAGCTCTGTCTGAGATACATCCTTCGAGCCTTACTCATGAGCAGCAAGCTGATCTCCAGATGTCCTTAGAAAGTTCCTGCAGCTCTGTACCACATGTGGGCTCTGTCTGTCTGTCTGCCCACGACTGCTGTCAGCTCAGTATCACTGGCTTCTCACAATGAAGCCTGAAGCTGGGCAGGCTGCATTCAAGTAATGGGCTGCTGAAAAATTAATCCACTCTGACAAATTAACAAAAAAGAAGCTTTGGATCCTTCCCAGATCTCTGCTGAAAACACCATCTGAGCTAAGCAATGTCAGCTCTCCAGTGTTAATCATAACCAGAAAAACACGGCATGGACATCATTAAGTAGGCTGTTTTCCTGGGTTTTCTCACAAACTCTGCTTCAACTTTTTCAATGGCAGAGCCATGTACACAACTTAGTGGCATTTCCCTGTATGTAGCAAGCAATCTATAGTGCTCATCTCGAGCTTTGAGGAAAAAAAAATAAAATCTTTTAAAGACAGAAGCGTAAAAACAGAACTGAGGAGTGGTGGGCACTACTTAAAGACATCAGTACTTTTGCTTAGACTGAAAGAAGCGAAGTGCTCTAAATAATAACCTTGAAACTGAGCTGGTGCAGGGAAAATACTTTACAGAGAGTCACTCTCACTCTCTAACTATGCAGCCATAATGTGTTTTAGGCATTGCAATGCCTAACTCTTGGCAAACATAAAATCTAGGTAAATTCACAGCCCCAAATAGAAGTCTAGGACTCTAATAAAGTATCCATCTGCAGCATCACCCTCTCGTCACTTGCTCTAGGACTCCATGTTCAAAAAAATAATTACATGCTCTGAGGACTGGCTGATTGTCTGGCTTATGTCTGGTGTGGGGCAGACCTCAGCACCATCTAACAAAGCCCCAGAGTCAGAAGAAGTTGATTGCTGTGGTCCTTTTCCTGCAGCATCCTGCTGTTCCTGCACCATGGTCAGGACAAAGGTGGTCACACGTGTGTTTTGGGAGAACAATAGGCAGTCTTTGGATATTTCCTCCAAGTGTAGCCAAAGCACATGAGAGTGTTGTGAAGGAATTATCTAACTATGAGACACAGCACACCCAAGGGTGGGGCCAGTCTGCCCTGAGATAGGCCAAGATTAAGCTATTTAAGTGTGGGTTAGTTTTTGCTGGCTCCATCAACATATAGAAGCTCTCAAAGGTGCTTCAGCTCATCTGAGATAGGTATCTAAGGCAGAATAGATTACTTGTTCACTGAGGCCTTTTCTGGGCACCATAAAGACCTTGAGACTTCAAAGTCTGTTTTTTCTCTGATCCAAGCAGTGGAAGGTAATGTAAGGCCTCAGCACTTTTGATTAGGAACAGTGAGAGAAATCTGAGGCTCTGGAGAATTTTGGATTGAGGTGATTCAGAGAGAACCTTGATGGATTCTGAGGACTGAGCAGAATTAAATTTTCAGGGTAGGAACCTACTTCTCTCTGCAGCTCTAGCCCCCTTGATGTCACATTTTGTAGCATGTTACCTTGGAGGACAGTGAATCCAACGTTTCTTTTGCATAAATATTTTAGCAAATGAAAGAGAGAAAAACTTTGTAAATGTTGCACTGAATCACCAGGCTGGTGTAACAACATGGAGTTTCTACATAAGTGACATGATTAATTTTGACTAAATGAAGCTCCATTTCTAATTAGACTTGGGTTTCTCTGTGTCTTGTATTGCCTGGGCTTTTGGAGCAAGACTTTGCCATTTTGTGCTAAGGGCGGTTTAATCCTGCCAGAGAGACTCAGGCTGTATTCTCTTCACAACACTTTGTTTTGCTTCATTTTGTATGATTCTGATTTTTAAAAAAGGATTTTTTTTTTTAAATTTAAAAGCAATGAAGAAAAGCTGCAAAAATGCAGTAAAGCCAAAAAAAAAAAAAAAAAGAAAAAAAGAATTAAGACAAAAGTGTCTGGATGAGAAAGCACAGCTTGCATGTCTGTGCTGAGAAGAGTTTAAGGTTAGACATCTGCCTTGTAATAGGTTGCGTCTGGACACAAAATGCCAGTGCTCACCAGTAAGCCTCAAGAAATGCAAAGAGCCTAAGCATAAATTTTTTAAGGTCTTGTGTAAATCATGCATTTTATTTCCAGGTGCTTTTAGTCCTGAAAGCAGATCTTCCCTCTCCTTTGGGAAAGAAACAAAACAACACAAAACAAAACCCCAGAACATTCCTGTGGAGATTTAAAAAAAAAAAAAAAATCATAGTACTTTATTTAAAAAAAGAAAAAATTATGGGAAAACCTTACTATTTCTGATGAGCTCTGGCACTGGAATTTCATAGTTCATTTTATCTAATAGACAGAAAATATTTCACCTTTGGAGGACTCCTCAGCTCTCTGTGTTAACTTTCTCAGAGGTACCTGGGAGCAAGTAGCCTTGTTCCTCATCCCAAGACAGCAGATGTGCACTGCAACCGATGGAGCAAAATGAGTTTTACAGGCTGATCCTTTCCTTGTGTCAAACGGAGGGGAATCTACTTGTCCCGACTTCCTAGCAGTGTTGACTGTCCTTCAGCAATACCAGTGTCCCCTCCACAGCATCTCTGTTTCCTTGAGAAACTCTTGAACTGACCTGTTGTATCCTAAGTTTGCCATTAGCAGCTCCTTCTAACCAGCAAATGGGTGAGGAGCTGCCTTTGGCTCTGAGGCCAGTTTGTGCCATTTTTGTTTATATTAATCTCTCTGATCCCCAAAACAGGATGGCTGCATCCCAATCACCTCCTGGTCCCTGTGATAACCTGTGCATTGTGCCTGAAACCTGCAAGATGGCTCAGGTCTGGTCTGTGCCAAGGGGGATGCAAATAACCCAACAGTGTGGATGACTGAGTGGCACTTTGGGGGCCCACGTCCTCATTTCACTTAATTTATTAGCATGGAGAATGAGTCCTGACAGGTACAGAGGCAAGCAGAAGGCAGAAGAACTGTTCTGGGTGCTCAGATATAACTGAAAGACTAATTCTTATGCCCAGGTAGTCTCTAAACAGAGAGATGGACACAGACCCCCTTCCCATTGAAGGACTTTCATGTCAGTCTAAGGCTGCAGGGGTGACTCTCCATCGCTGGGATTCTGCAGTGACCTGGCAAATTGAGTGTGACTCAGATCGTCTTTTTTACCACCAGAAAATGAGGGAAGGAAATCGCAACCAGACTGGAATGAATGGGGAGAAATTCCCCTTTCTTGATTTTTCCAGCCCCTTACAATGAAAGGGAGGATAGAGGTGATATGATGAGGAGCTGTCTGCAGAGTAAGCAGACACAGAGAAAAGTGTAGGAGAACCCCCAGATGAGATTTAGCATAATCCCCAATGGGTAAAGCTCCTACTGCTTGGGGCACTGGGAATACATTTAGCTGTGAAAGTGTTTAAATGAGTTAATCGTGGCTAAGCTCCTTGTTGAGGATTCAAAATCTTTTCACTAAAAAGCAGATCATGTTAATCCAAATAAATTTCTCAAATCCATTTTTATTCAGATTATCAACCTTTAGGGCACATTAACTGTTCTCTAGCACATATGTGCAGGCTACATGGCAGCTCTCCCCTTGTTAAATCTTTTAAGCATCTGGATTAAGGGACAAAGCAGTGTTTGGATTAACTGGACATTTATCTCTCTTGCCTTCCAGGCTCTCTCTTTTTTTGGGGTTGATTTAGTGTTCAGCTATGAGGACAGCCTTGCACCTGATCTTTTGGAGATGTTTTTGGCATAAGGGGGTTGAATCACCTCTACCCAAAGGAGCTGTGAATTGCATAAATTCACAACCTGCTTCAAGCTTTGTTTTGCAACCAGAACAAATCCTGGAAGGCACATAAACCTGTTGAGCTGAGAACAGGCACTCAAACCTAGGCTATTTTACGTCTGATTCTGGATGGTCGTCTTCTGGAACAGACAACTTTTGCAAGAGCTTAACATCATGACAAAATGTCTCGTGTAGTTGGAGAAGCTATTGGATTTATGGGTTTTGGAAACAAATTTCATGTTGATTGGAAATACTGGTCTGGCTTCTCTGAACACCCATGTCCTGTTGACTTGGTGAGAAGGACTAAAAATTTCCTCATTACCTAATGTGCTTTAACCAACTTATTCAAAAGTGAATGTCCAGACATGTTAAATAATGCAATGGGCTTGTTCAAAGCTCCTGTTTCTGGGGCCTGCATGAATAAGTAATGTATACTAAAATAAAATGGACAAGAATGTCTAAGTTTGTTTTGAACTGCATTAAGTGATTGCAAATAAATTAACAAACATGGTTGTCAGTACTGGTTTGGGAATTGAAATATTCCGAGACACCAAACAAACTGAATCACAAACACGCATGTCCTGAAATAAGCATCTGTAAAATGTCTGCATTAGCATTACTATTATATATTTATTATTATATGAATTTAGTTTGAAGAGACTTTCAAGCCAGAAGGGACCACTAGATCATTCACTTGACTATCTCCATAACACAGGGCATAGAGTTGCAATGACTGATTCCTGTCTTGAGTCTCCAGGCTGTGGCTGAGCCAAAGCAAAGGGAGGTGAAAAAGAAAGGATGACTATTTGCAAGGGCTTGGGTGAGAATAGAGAGGCAAAAACTTGAACAGTGGAAGGAGATGAAAAATAAAGCTCCAGATCAGCATCCAGAGGTCAGCCACCATGTGCTGGTTTAAGGTCTAAGGTGCAGCAATTGACCTGCAAAACAGCAAGGAAAGTATTTCTGTCTGTGGCCATCAGTCACATTGCTCAAGTAACTGTCTCTTCCCATCTTTGACTTACTGCTGTGGAGCCAATTCCTTTTGCAAGAGCCATCAAATGGGAGCAATAAATCTGAATTGCTTCTGGGATCAATTGACAACCACATGCTGGGAAAGGGAAATCCTCTTAATTTCCCTTTCACTGAAGTCACATAGTCCAGATAACTAGAAGTTGAAATTAAGGATGGGACTACAGCAGACAGTTGGGAGTAGGGTTTTCTCCAAAAAATGGGAGTGTTTGGAGGCAGGCTGAGCCAGAAATGCAAGATATGAAGATAACAGGAAAAATGTCCTGGACACCAACTTTGGAAAGTTCATTGTCTGTGCAATTTTCCAGACTGGACAAATCCTGCTGGTTCCTCAGGATGTCCCAGCAGACATATCTCAGAAATGCCCCATTGGCTTTTCCTTTTCTTTGAGAGCTTCTCTCCTGTTCTGTTCCTTCCTGGAGATCTTCACAGACAGCTGGGAATGGATGGGAACTTTCGTATTGTAAATAGCAGTCTGAGACCCCATGGTCAAAACATTAAACTAAATCTTCAAGCACCAGCCTTCTTTATCGCTCACCTTACTTGATTAGGTTAGAGGTTTTGTGAAAACCACAAATAAAAAATGGAGATTAACAACAACAAAAAAATTAGGCAGAAAATAGACAATTTTGTAGCGGTAGAAATTAGGGAGATCTGTTCATAGGTTTCTTCCAACTGTTTTTCGGAATATAATTGGAGACAGTTTCCTTATCCTTGTAATGCCTCGGTGGTCCAAATGAGATTCAGCTGCTATTGGTGCCAGACTGGTATTCTGATTAGTTTTTTCCATGCTTGGGCAAAGAGAAGGTTTGGCAGCTATGGGGGTGTCTGACACAGTGCTCCTGGCTCCTCAGTTTATCCTACTACCGTGTGGCCTGAATAGAACGCTGCAGGGAGACGATCTCTTCCCAGTAACAACAGCAAACTAAATATGCAAGGCGGGCAGGAGAACTGGGGGACTATTATTCTTATCCTATTGTTAGGGAAGGGAGACCCAAAAGATGAAAGTCAACTGTATCCTGGGCTGCATCAAAAGCAACGTGGCCAGCGGGTGCAAGGGAGGTGATCCTGCCCCTCTACTCCACTCTGGTGAGACCCCACCTGGAGTGCTGCCTCCAGCTCACAGGAAGGACATGGACCTGTCATAGAGTTCAGAGGAGGCCACCAAGGTGATTAGAGGGATGGAGCACCTGTCCTACAGAGGAAGGCTGAGAGAATTTGGTTTGTTCAGCCCGAAAAAGAGACGGCTTCAGGGTGACCTAATTGCGTACCTGAAGGAGCCTACAGGGAAGATGATGGAGAAACTTTTTACGGGACCACGTAGTGGCTGGACAAGGGGCAAAGGCTTCAAACTGAAAGACAATAGGTTTAGATTAGGTATTAGGTAAAATTCTTTACTGTGACAGTGGTGAGGCACTGGAACAGGCTGCCCCAGAGAGGCTGTGGGAGTCCCATCCCTGGAAGTTTTCAAGGCCAGGTTGGATGGGGCTCTGAGCAACCTGATCTAGTGGAAGGTGTCCTTGCCCATGTCAGAGAGTTAGAACAAGATGGTCTTTAAGGTACCTTCCAATTCAAGCCATTCTGTGATTCTGTGACTACAAAGGATCCAAATAACTGGGAGGACTCAGAAAACTGGAGACCCACATTCCCACTTGAAAACTAACACCTGATTCCCCACTGGTATGTGTGGAAATTCAGTGCCCGAGTATTATGGAAAACAATGTGCTGAAATACACCCTGACCTGGGCTAACCCACAAGGTCCTGGCTCAGTGCCCTATTTACAGGGTCACTGTCTGCTGTTTGGTTGAGACCCACTTTTCTGTGTACACAAACCCGATGCCACAGGTGCTCACACGCAGGCGTGTGCAGGAGCATATCAGCTTAAACCTTTCACCCCTCTTTGGCTTCAGCCTCTTATAACACTAAACCATCTCATGGTCCCTCTGCTTACAAGCAGGTCCTTTTTTTTTCTCCCCACAACAAACTTCTGTTCAGTGTTTTGTCCTCTGGAGCTGCTGTCCTAGAGCGTTGGTCCTGCTTCATTTCAAAAGCCAGCTAAGAAATATCTCCCTAGTCTTCTGTTTATGCCTATGACAGTTTATTAAGTTATGCTTCAAACATTTCAGATCACAGTTGGGCTGCAAGACATTGAACAAAATAGGAGCTTTTTGCTTGCTGAGTGCACAAGACGTTTCTTTGCTTCCGGGATTCTTTGTGATGTTTGGTGTGTCTCTTGTTTGGTTTATACTGATGGGCAAATATCCTAGTTCTTTTATTTTGATGTAGATTGTTTCCTGGACTAACCCCGTCTTTTAACTCAATAATAGGAGAGTGGGTGGAAGCAAAGAAACTGATAAAATCTTTTGCTGCTGGTGCATTTCTGAGATGTTTTCTTCAGCTTGAGTTTGGGTTTTTTTAATATTCTGGTTAGTAATCCACGTTTAGTGCCACACTATCTGATACTCAAGAAGCCCTGACTGGGAGCTGGTTTGGTTAGTGACATGAGGATGCCTGGCAGGCAAAGTGGAGGTTTCACTGAAGTTCATGGGTATGTTCAGCGTGCAGGGATCATTCATTCGTATGGACACATCAGAATGGCAGGGAACTGACAAGTATCTGTAAAAATGATCTGTCTTCAGATTTGTGTTGAAATTTGAAGACTCGGTCTCCAAGAGCTGGACAGCTTTCACTGGGATGGCTACAGAGAATTTCTTGGGTTTTAGGAAGAAATTTTTCACTACGAGGGTAGTGAGGCACTGGCCCAGATTGCTCAGGGAAGTTGTGGATGTCCCATCCCTAGAAGTGTTAAGGTCAGGTTGGATGGGACATTAAGCAGCCTGGTCAAGTAAAAGATTACCCTGCCCGTGGCAGAGGGGTTGAAATGAGATGGCCCTTGAGGTCTCTTCCAACCCAAAGCATTCTATGATTCTGCGATTTGTCCCTCCCTGTATTGAACTCCCTTTACACAGACACCTTGGGCACTCATCTGGCAGTGCCTGAACATTCCCAGCATCTCAAAATCATGGCTTTTAGGGTAAAACCGTAGCAAATTCAGCTTGCTTTGAACATAAGGCTGTGATGGTACAGAGGCAGTTCGGCTGTGCAGGAGGACAGGGTAGAGAGCATGGAGCAGCAGACTTGTCAGCTGGTCTTGTCGTCTGGCCTTGGTCAACAATGCTTTGGCATGGGTTGTTCCTGCACACTGCAGGGTGGAAGCCAAAACACACAGAGTTTCTTGAGGCTGCCCTCAAATGTAGATTCACCCCATGCTTGCAAACATCTTATCTTGGATGCAGACAACATGCAACCCCCAAATCTTGTTTCTCCCACCCACGCTTAGAGGGTCATATCCAAATGCCCTTTGTTGTGTGAGAGGAAGGAGAACAGTGATGCAGAGCATCCCCAGACATGGTGGCTATTCCATAGGCTGCTTTTCTTTGAGCTGGTGAGGTTCACAGAACTCTTCTGGGGGTAAGAGAAGGGAGGGGGTGCAAGCAAGGCTGCCATATGTGTAATTTCAAACATGTGCACGGATTCTTCTCATTATTCATTGGAGAGCAGAAATGTCGTGCTCCTTATGAGCCAGAGCAGGAGGGGCCCCACATTTGAGCTGGAAGCAGCGCCAGGGACCATAATGGAGTCCAGAAGACGAACTTCCGTGAATCAAAGGCACACATGTTTATTTACAGTACAGTCAGCAGCGGGGAAGCCGCCCCAACAAGCTCATAAACATATTTACAGGGATTTCACAGCAAGGTTTGTAAGAAACAATAAAGCAATCACTCAGCACCTCTGCTTAGGAGCTCTTTATGGCATGGAGTCTTATCGAGAATTGCAAGGCAATGACTGAGTCACTCTTTACAAGGCCTCTGACCCAGCCTGCTTCACTGAGGTTTATTGCTTTTCTCTCCCAGAAGTTTTCCTAATTCCCTCTGCTCCTGGAAGGAGCTGATCTGTACTTTAACCCACCTGGAGCTGGGATAACTCAGCTGCCCTTCCTTTTCCAAAGGGTGGAAAAGCATCCACCCCCTACATGTACTGTCTTTGGCGTTCTACACTTCCGCAGATGTGTGGGCATCATGTTCACTCTGGGTGCCAGCACTCCTGTAATCAACTGCTTTCCAAACACCAGGACCCACCCGGGCTGTTCTCCCAAAGCCTGTAAACTCAAGGCCCTTGGTCCTTGCATTGGTGCTTTATTAAACATCTTATTCCCACAGCATTTTCCCCTCACCTCTGTGCCTGAAAAAGGAACCAGATTAGACTATTATTATCAAGTTTTCCAGTCCAAGGGATCTTTTCTTACTCCAGTAATTGTTTTTCTTTGGGAACGAGTCTTGAGGGGAAGGTCATGCCATATGCAGAAAAAAACCCCCAAACCCAAGACTTGGCACCGTGATTACAAATAGGGCCAGGAGGAGTGGATTAAACTAATGCAGTAGCAAGAAGGAAGGGGCTAAAAAGAACCAAGAGAGAGAACCGCTTTTCTCCGTCATCCATCCCTGAGCTGTTGGCCATCACACGGAGAGAACACACTGTGCTGCCACCTCGGCTCAGCCAGCAGCCTCTGCTGCAGCGTGGAGCCTGGTCCACAGTGCTCCTCCCTCTGACAGGGCATGTGAGTCAAAGGGGTCCGTGGTATTTTTAGCAAAGAGCACAAAAGTATATGGGAAGGGTCATGACACGAGTTGGCCTCTGGAACAGCAGCTGTTTCTCAAGACATCATGTAAGAGGGCTGCTGGTCTGGAGGAGGAATTCTGCCAGGCTCTAGTGTGGATGGAACCCCTGGGAAAGGGCTGGTCTCTCTGCTGTTTTTGAAGATAAGTGTTCAGAATAAAAACAAACTGAAGGGTTTTAGTGGTTTCAAGCAACAGGCAAGCTAGGCCCATTGCACTTTGGATATCGTCCATTACTGAAGCAATTTAGTGCCCCATTTTCTTTTATTTTCTTTCTAAAGTGTCCAGCTGGTAGCATGACCTTCCTAGACCTTTAAAAATGGTCTGTGTGTGAAGAGGAGAAAGAATTTTGTCCAAGGTCTTTTTTCTGACTTCAAGCTGTGGAGTCACTAGGGGTTATTGGGAGAGTGCCCCATTTCCCATGCTAGATGTTGCTGCTCTTCTCTTTTTGGAGAAGAACATGTTGGCAGCAATGCTTGGACTTAAGGCTGGAAGCAGGGCAGAGAATGAGAGGTTAAGTGCAGCGTGGAGGCTCCAGAGGGTCTCTTAGACAAGACCAATGCTAGTTTCATGAGTCACGGCTCTGTTGCAAACTTGGATTCAGGGTTCTGGGTAGTCTCCTCCGGCATCCATGGTTCTCTGCAGTCAGAGAGAGTCAGCTTATTGCATGCTTGAACACAGAATCATATAATCATTAGAGTTGGAAAAGGCCTCCAAGGTCATTGAATCCAACCATTAAACAAGCACTGCCAAGTCCACCACTAAACTATGTCCCTCAGTCCCACGTGGGCCTATTAAATACCTCCAGGGATGGTAACTGAGCCTCCTCCCTGAGTAGCCTGACATGCTTGACAACTCTTTTAGTGAAGAAATTTTTCCTAATATCTGATCTAAACTTCTCCTGGTGTAACTTGAGGCCATTTCCTCTTGTTCTATTGCTTGTTATCTGGGAGAAGAGACCGACCCCCACCTGGCTACCACTGTCTTTCAGGTAGTTGTGGAGGGCTACATGAGCCTTCCCATAAGCAGTGAGGCCAATGGAAAAGTCATGAACTGAGGCTGGAGCCCTCCTTCATATAGAGGCAACTCAAGATGTCAAAGGCCAATCTCAATATATCGGCTGTCTTGTTAACCTTGGTGACATTTTGCTTCCAGTCGTCTTGAGGTCACTTAGAAGCCCAAGGCTGCTAATCTACATCCTCTGCAGTTTAAATCAACTTGGTAGCAGCTGTGGATGGGCAGGGTCTGGAGTCCTTTGATGCTGTAGCTGTGGCATTGCAGATTGTCAGGGCTCTGCAGATCTGACCCCGTTGTACAAAGCTACCAAGCATTATTCAAATTGAACTGTAACATTTAGAGTCTTTTAAGATGTTGTCCTAGTTAGAACAACTGGGACCAATTCATGGGTGTAACCCAATCTATGTATTCTATAGCCCTCCATGCCA
>JAWMRA010000113.1:108645825-108665134 GCA_035584735.1 Pseudotriccus pelzelni
ATTGTTATTCTGACTTATAATCTCTCTTTTGAGTTGAGTTCAATTCCCCTGCTGGTTAACTTTTAAACCAGCACAGATGTGTATTCTAGCAGGATACTGGACACCTCTCTGGGGTGGCTAGACCAGGAGCAATCTTTGTTTCCTAAGCACAGCTGGTGGCTCTTGTGCTTTGTGTGTTGTAGTGATGTGCAAAATCCTTGGAGGCTTTTTCGTGCTGCATTTTGTGGCTGTTGTAGTTTCTAGCTAATGGTTCTTAGCTGACAACTAGCACTCTTGGAGTCATTTATGGCAGTTTGAGGAATGCAAAAAAAACCCCAAAAAAGCACTGTTTGAAAGGTTCTTTTCTACCTTGGCTTCAGAGTAAGCAATCTGAGCAAACTCACAGTAAATCATTAGTAAACCACTACCGGAGACACATACTGGTTTTTCAACCAAAGGGCTGTTCGGTATTGGAAGAGGCTCCCCAGGCAAGTGGCTACAGCACCAAGCCAGGTAGAGTTCATGAACTGTTTGGAAAATGTTCTCAGCACATGGTGTGGCTCTTGGGGATGGGTCTGTGCAGGGCCAAGAGTTGGACTCGATGATTCTGACGGGTGCCTTCCAACTCCACGTATTCTGTGATTCTATGTCCTCTTGCCTCTGCTCATTGCAGGGTTTTGGACTAAATGACCTTTAAAGGCCTCTTCCAACCTGAATTATTCTATGATTCTATGAATTCAGATGCCTTTAAATAAGCTAAATATGCCAGGAGTTCTAAGATGGATATTGATAAAAAGCAACAGTCTTATATGCCATATGTATGTGTGTGCTCTTTGGGAAGGCAATTTCCTATTAAATCCTCCTGAAACTGTCTGAAGGATTACCAGTATTAAGTAATGATACAATCAAGTTTGGAAAAATGTCCTGTAATCCTGTTAGTTTTGATTTTGTTTGTGGTTTTTTTTTGTTTGTTGTTTGAATGTTGCCTTTATTTTCAATTACTAATAATGTATTTGATTTGGGGAGCTTACTTTTATTTTCTTGCTAGTGTTTTCCTTATTTTCATGTATTTTTCATTCGTTAGGTACCAGTGAAATGAGGAGTGTGTTCGTGATGTGAAGTATATCAGAGAGAGTTAGCTTCAAAGCTGTTCAAAGGGAAAGAACTTGGTTAATTTCTATTCCTTTATGACATTTATTAAATTGTATTTTCAGCCCAGAAGGGACTAGGAAAAAAAAGAAAGATACCCCCAAAATATGAGAAATTTTTGCTAGAGAAAAATGACTTGCCAGCTACTCCACCCTCTGCTGAGGATTCCATTCAGTTCTGAAAGGGCAAGCATCTTCTATTGAATGTCCTCAATCAAAGATTTCCTAAGAGGCTTCCCATGCTTCCTTTAGTGTTTGAGAGCTGCTAAGAAGACAGTTCTGTAGGTAGTGTTGAACTGGAGGTTCACATCTTGCAAACATTTTCTAAAAGTCCCTTTTCTCACTTTGAGGACTCTTGTAAATATTTTAGGAGCAAGAAGACATTTGGCCAAGCAGCCGCAAACACATGGCTGCATGGACGCCGTGACCCCTCAGTAGCAGCTCATTCACTCTAGGGTTGTATGAACTGTGATTTAAATGAAAAAAAATAACATCTTGCTTCCTGAGGTCTGCTGAAACACTGATATGTCCTCCCTCCTCCTTGGAATGAAAGCGCAAGCCAGACAAAGGTGAGAAAATACAGCCCTTCCCTGTGCGGCTCTTCTGCAGGGGAAAAGAAAAATTGTTGCCTAAATTCAGTTTATTCTGCACTCTGTCCCTCAGTCCCAGTCTTTGCTCCATATCAGTCAACTGTAAAACCCTAAAGAGCAGGGAAATAAGTTATTTTTGGCTTTTGAATTGCATAATCTTTCAGGTGAGGTGTTTAGCAGATGACGGTTCATTAAGGGAGCTGCCTGTGCAGCTCATTCCCCTACGGAGCGGAAAGTGCTGGAGAGGAGTGGTGTTAATGGGCTGCAGCACGTAGGAAGCGAGCAGGGTGAGTGATAAGGCCTGAATCTGGGGTCTGACAATTCCCTGAGGCCCTTGAAAGATCCAGCGTTTCTGCCTGAGCTGTTAAAGGGTCTACTGCAGAAGACAGACTGTACATTGATTAGAACCATCTGTTTTTTGCTCTCGCCACAGCAAATTCAATATTAAGGACTCACGGAGGTTCCAGCTGGGTCCAAAACACCCTGTTTGCTGATGTACACCACATGCAGTAGCCACATCTAACTGGCTTCCTCTGGCAACCTGTTGGTCGCTTTGGGGACTGTAATGTGCTCTGCCAGTGTGTGACAGGCTAGCAAACAGGGCCAGTAGGCTGTACAAGCCCTGGACAAATTATGGGCTTTGTGACCCTGTCCAAGTTCACTGAATTCTTTGGATAATGTAATTCATGGCTGGAGCTCTTCTTGCTTATTCCCATCACAAGAGACAATCCTTGGTACATGGCTAGCTCATGGCCAGAGAAGCAAGACAGCACCTGAGAAATCCATGTTTGACTGTCAGGGCTAGAAAGATGGGAAAGGGCCATATCTCTGCTTTCCAGCCTGCCATATCAGGGTAGTCATATAATAATGGAAAAGTTTGGGTTGAGAGGGACCTTTAAAGGACAACTAGTCCAACCCCCCTGCAGTGAGCAGGGGCATCTTCAGATAGATCAGGTTGCTCAGAGCCCTGTCCAACCTGGCCTTGAATGTTTCCAGTGATGGGCCATCTACCACCTCTCTGAGCTACCTGTGCCAGAGTTTCACCACCCTCAACATAAAAATCATCTTCCTTACATCCAATCTAAACTGATCCAAAATCATTACCTGTTATTCTGTCACAACAGCCCTGCTAGATAACTATCACCACCTTTCTTGTAGGCCCCCTTTTAGGTACTAGGAGGCTTTATTTAAAATAAAATAAAGAAAAAAGACGAAATTCACCCAAGATGTCTAATTTTTTAGCTGCAGGAGTAAGCACAGCTGTTAGCATGGCTTTGACCGTGCACCAACGTGGCTCACTGCCAACCTCAGGTGGTCCCTTCTGGTCTCCCACCTGAGAGCTTTTTCACAGTTTGTGTTTGCCTGCCTGTCATATCAGCACTTTCTTTCTCTGTTAATATCGTTACCATCCTTCAGTGGCTCCCTGGTAGAGACATCCAAATAGAAAATCCTCTGCTCTGCTGCTCGTGGAAACACCCCGTGTGATAGATGGATCTGACCAACCTGCATAATATCAGCCAACTGAGAGAAAACCCTGCTCCCAGATGCATAAATGTGGATTATCTGCTGTCCAGGGAGAATAAAAAGCTGTATTTCTCTGCTATGTGGCATGACAACATCCTGCAGAATCCATCCTGGCCACTTAGAGATACAAAGCATGGAAATCACCACCGCAGTGAAATGATGTCAAGTAGATTAGGAAAATATTAGAAAATATCAAAATCCACTGTGTAGAGGTGGTCACTGAGTCCCATATGCAGGCATTTAAATGAGCGTGATTTCACAGTCAAAGGTATTGAACATCCAAAGAGGCCATGAAAGAGGAGAATATAAACCTGATTTGCAGATTCAAACAGCTGAATACCACTTGATCATGCCCTTATCAGCTAAATCAGAACTTCTATTGCAAAAGAATTATTGTCCCTCTACTTAATGCATGTTAATCAACACAGCAAATTACTCCATTCCCCCAGGTCTTATTAAGAGCTAAAAGCAATTTTCAGCAAGTTCCCAGACTGGGAAGGCTGTGGCTCTGACAGAAAATGTGAGAAACTGTTCCCTAGCCTATATAAACTGACAACCATGATTTTAATTGCTAAGTTTTATCTGCTGCATTAGTTTGTGTAGTTCTGTAGTTTAATAATAAACATATTCCTGTGTCTGGTGATCCAAGCTTGGCACTGAGAAGTGGGTAAGATTAAAAATGAGTCAATTCCAGTTAGATGTGAGCTTCTTCCAGCCTGCCTTGGGCTTTCCACCAACTCAGTGATTTAAGAAAACCACTAATTCATGGTAGGGTTTAGATACAGCAAGAATGACTAGCTATGTTTCTAAAGCAATGCATTAAAACAGGTATCTTTAGGGACAGCTAATGGCTATGTCAGCTCTCATTTTCCTGGAGAACAGGATTGTCCCACACCACCTTTTTTCTGCCCAGCTGCTTTGAATTAAAGGCATCTCTTCAAGGGCCCATTTTTCTCTCCCTGGTACCAGGGTAAATCAAAAGCTAACAGTGTTAATGTCACTGGTGTAAAATTGGAGGAAATGAGAGAAGAATTAGCCTGGGAAAAATCTAATTTGCTTTTTGCTCTCTGTCTTTGCAAGTTACAATCTAGATTAAAAATATTCACCTATCTAAACAAACAGGAAACCAGCACAGCACACTGTCTGTGAATGGAAAAATCAGGATTTTTTCCTGAACTCCCAGTCTTGCTATAAAGCAAGCTAAAATGGACAAGACACTTCACCAGATTTTTGCTAAGAAAACACCACAAGAAAGCTGCACAATACCTATGGATTGCAGTTCAAGGCATCTGGTATAATCCAGGCTTTGGTGTTAACTGAAACCCTGGACCTGCAGGGTTAATGTGTGTTTATACAAGCACCACAAGCTGTCATTTTAGTTCTCTTCCATCCATATTTGCCATGGCCCACATGTACAATAGAGCTCTTTTCAGAGATGACATAATGCAGTGTTTTGCAAAAAAAAATGGGGTGAAAGTTTTCTTTTCATCCTGCCAATGGGAAATGTGTCTTGTGTGCTTCAGCAAATTACTGCCTGGAGGCAGAACAAGCTCTTTGTAATACTTTGGTGCTAAAACAGGTACCCAGTCATCTATGCAGCAGGGTCTCACATAGCTGTATCCTCTGGAGAGAGCTGGATGCCTTTGAACTTGCTTTCCCAGCAGTGCTGCTGCATGGAGTTATGCTCTGAGATGCCATTCGTCTCTCAGGAGCTCTGCTACAGCTGCAGTGCACATTTTATGGGTTCTGCAGAAAGAAATAGTCCCTCAGAAAATACAGTAGCTACATTCAGGTGCGTATTTTGCTAGCCTGTCTATTCTTCTGACATCCACTGACAAATGTGAATGCTCTGGTTTTGACAGGGCACACTTGATGCATCTTTCTGCTTACAAGGAGCTTGACTGCAACAAGTCACATTTTCAGACTGAGTTTGGGTAAGCTGGAGAGGGGAGGGTGACCAGCACAAGGAGTTTAATGTCTTCCATGAGGTTAAGTTCAGGGGGTGATCAGGGTGGAATACATCTGTCTTATGTCTCATCTCCGTGGGACAAAGCAGTGCAGCTGAGCTACTCAGTGACTGAAAACACACTGAGAAAACGAGGTTGGACCCAGACACTTCCAAGCCCTGAGTCACACCAACTCTTTAGGACTTGTCTACTTCAGAAAAAGGTGAACTGCCTGCAAAGCAGTTGTTCAGGCATCTTCCTTGGGTGCAGCAGCTGGTTTGGGGTGCTCTTGATCCAGCCTGGCCTCACACTGCAGATGGTGGATACGGCCAGAGGGAATGGGATGGCATCTGCCAGAACAAAGTTAACCCATGTGAGTATATTGAGGGGTTCACATCACCATGGAGAAAACCCACCCAACCTGTTCTTTCTGAGGGATTTGTGTAAATAAATACCTAACTTGGGGGAAAAAGAGACTGAATAAAGTGAAAATGGCCTTTGAATTCTCCAAGGACAGAGTTGTTTTACCGGCCATGATCTAAGTACATGACTAGGACAGTGTTTGTGGACAGAGATCTTAACTGTCCCCACAAGATTTGTCTCACTCAAAAATTGCAGCATTTAACATTCCTGTCAGCAAAGCAGCCCTGGTCTCTCATTACTGGGTCACTATGTGGGAAGGAAAATCCTTTCATCTTGCTGTGGCTCGACTTGATTTTCCAAGTTTCCAGTCAATTACTGAAGTGACTGATTCTGCAGGTTTGGTGATTTCTACCAGCCATCTCTTACAGAGTACCATGTAACTGAGAGTTGACTTGCTACTGAGGATAGTTACTGGGTCACTTGAACTTCTCTTTGTCCCTCTGTGTCCCACAGTATTTCCCAGAGATGGAGAACTGACTGTCAGTTTGTTTACTTTGAAACTGCCCTTTCTTAAAGCAGCCTAGGCTGAGTAGAAAGGCTGTTTAGTTCTCTTTCTTAATATGGCCTTCTTAAGAGCTCAGAAAGCTCATCAGTATTTTCTGATATTTACTCATAAATGTGTTGATGCTCTCAGACACTCTCCAACACTTTACACAAAATGAATTCATGGAGTCGTACAATGGTTTGTGTTGGAAGGGACCCTAAAGATCATACAGTTCCAGTCAAAGTTCTTAAAGGACTCCCTGTGTAAGGTGTTTTTCCAAGACCTTGAATCCCTGGCCCCTTTCTGTGCTTGCTGCTGTTGCTTTTCCAATATTGGTTCAAAACCAGTATGTGTTAGGACCACTTGCAGAGCTCTATCAGCTGTCTCTGGATATCTATGTAATACTTGCCCATCAAATGAAGATGTCTCCACTCTCCTGTTCAGAGCTCTCTCGAGTTTTACAGGACCATCTAATTAAATATCACAAGACTTCTATGAAACTAATTAATGTTAAAGCCTTGTTTTCATGTGGTTAAAATAAAATGTAGGTAAGTGACCTGCCCAAGGCAGAGACCAGACCTGTGCCTAGTGGTCCCCTCCTCTATGGATTAGAAAACCGGGTTGCCCACATGCCCTTTTGCCTTGAACTCCAGCCAAATGACTAATGTTCAACTCAGAAATAATCAGTTTTATTGCTTTCTCATGTAAATAAAAGCTGCATATCGCCACTGGATGACAAGCAATTTCCTCCTACTCCCCCACTTATAATAAAGGAGAAAAGTTGCAGATGACATTGCTGCAGAATGACATAGAAAACAGCAATTCATGCATTTCCAAGGCGGGGGGGGGGGGGAAGGATCAGGGAAAACTGTGCCTCCCTATCAAAACTGCAGCTGCAATTCATCAGCACAAAGCTACAGTTACAGAATCTTTCTTGGAAAGATGCATTTATTTTTATTGCCTCATGACACCTATAGAAGGAAGGGAGAGGAATAAATGTGGTGGCAAAGTGCACCTCTTAGTGGGAACTGTTGCAGTCGCCACCGCAGGTCAGCCTGGGAACTCTGGACAGATTTCTTGTGCTCTCTGCCCACAGCTCTGCTCCCTCCTTCCCACTCCTTGTGACGCCCAGACCCCAAACCCTGCAAACCTCAAACCTGATTCTCTCTCATCTTCTCTGGACGTAACGATGTGTCAAAGCAGAACCAGTCTACACGGGGATAAATGTGGGGATTCAAATGTGAAGCCTGTGGGTCTCAGTGGAGTTACTCTTTAGGCCAGCAAAGAAAGCCTCAGCCACTGAAACTGGACTCTGGGCCACACCTGAGCCATTTCCAGGTCAGGATTAGTTTGGCTTGAAATGAATCTTTGCATTACTAAAATGATCCTACCAGCCCTGTGGGTTGGGAACACAATGTCCTTCCAGGTTTACCACAACAAAACGACGCTATCCTTTTCTGTCTGTTTTTTTGCCTCTGTTGTGTCTCATACTTAATGCAAAAAAAAAAAAAAGTTGTTTAGTTGCTTTGGAAGTTTTAAGTGTTATTCATCTCACCTGTTCCAGGCCCTTGAGAGAAATGGGGCTTTGCTGGTGGTGCCAGCACTGCTCTATTTCAGATGTGTGCTTTAGGAGGAACCACCCCTCTTTCATTACTTTCACTGTAAGTCTTTGATCAGGTCAGACAGTGTTACCTACAGACAACTCCTGCTCCCTGTGCCTCAAAGGTCTGTTTAATGCTCTTGTATGATTTGTTTTATATTCCACTGAGAGGGGCCACTCTGGGCAATAAAGAAAGGATGGTGAAAAAGTGAAATACAATGAAAAAAGAAGGGAAAATATAAAAGACATTACAACAAAGAAGGGCATTCTTCTATCCCAGATTGCACTCACTAAATAAAAAGAGGAGAAAAATGCTATGTTTCCTCTCCCCATGTTGTCTCTCTACTATAAGGCAGCATAACCTTTGCCAGAGTAACCAGTGAGATCTACCTGACAATTCCTGTCCACCAAAACCTCGACCTTAGGAAGTTGCATAAATCCAGGGAAAGCCCATGGCACCATCTAGAGGGAAGAAGGATATACTGAAGCTTTTGGATTGTGGTGCTTCCTCTCCTCCTGTGAGGAGTACTGTCACCTGAAGGATCAGATGGGCATGGAGATAAGCTGGAGGAAAATCAGAGGAGAGGCTTTTTGAGGTGTAAGAGGGGGAGAGAAAACTGTGAGAAGAATAAAATAAACCCAATTACTTTCTCTGTGGCTGCCTGTGATCAATAGTGCAGTGGCTCAAGGATTAGATTTAAAACAATCTGTCTGGAGATGATGGAAATGTCACAGGCAAGAAAGTATTTATGAAAGTCATCCTCTAAAGGTGTGTCAGCTTCTTGAAAAGTTTGGGCAGCCACTCCATTCTTTTCCAGCTCTTTTACCTATAAAAACTTACTGAAAGAATGTGGTTTCCTTCAGCAGTGCTTCCCATTTCCCCCTTGGTGATGTCATCATGAACTCTGTGTAGGTTCTGTCTGCAGCCTTTTCCCCATGGCAACACCCCTGCTCTGCCCTTTTGGGAAGGACCCAGTGTAGGCAGCAATTACCCAGGAGGAGCACAGGTCAGGGAGGACAGAGATGTGCATGGGTAAGCTCAGGACATTTCAGTCTCACCCACAACCTCACCTGACAAGATTCCCCTTTGCTTGGAGCTTCTCTGCAGTACTGGTGATGCCCAAGAGACATCACAAAGGGTTGGTGCAGAGGGCAGAGCCCTGTGCTCTGCCTGGATCCATCTCTGTGCATCAATCCGTCTTCAGGCAGGTGCAGAGGAGCTGACAAAGCCAACAGACCCTGCCTGTGAATAGACCTGGGTGCCTACTGCTGCCCAAGCTCATGGCGTGGAGAAACCAGCCTCATCACGGGAGGGTGAGGAGGCTGGGAACGCTCAGAGAGGGTGGTGGCAGTTCTAGGGTTCTTCCCTTCATCATAGATAGTCCAAGTCACATCTTCATGGTGGCATCCCATATCTCAGCCCCAGTGTGGCTTTTTGCTGCTGGTGGCCTTCAAAAGCTCTGACTGAGTGGAGTAATACTACACACACAAAAAACTCCTCGAGACACACAATCACAAAGGCTGGAAAAGTCCTCCAAGTTCAAGTCCAGCTGACCAAATACCACTGTGCCCAGTAAACCATATCACAGAGTGCCACATCTACTGGTTTCCTTCAACACTTCCAGGGAAGGTGACTCCGTGACTTCCCTGGTGAGCCTGTTCCACTGGTTTACCAGTCTTTCAGTGAAGAAATTACCACTAATATCCAACCTGAACATCCCCTGGCACCACTTGGGGCCACTGCCCCTTGTCCTGTCAGACGTCTTCCAAGGCGTTAAAGGGAGCAGGGAAATCGGTGGGACCTGGAGGATTTTCCCTCACTGTAAATTTATCTCTGGTTACATCTCTACCGTGGTGAAAAAAGGGGCCGATGTGGTGAGGCTGCATCACCACAGGGTGGCACACGCTGCCTTCGGCAGATGTTAGTGACGCTGTGTTGCAGCACAGGCGCTGGAGCTGCCGGTCCAGCAGCCCCGAGCGCTTGTTTGTCTCTTGAAAAGCGAGGATCAACTTTGCGAAGACACAGCGAGCCTCAATTCCAAACAGAACAGTTTACATAGGACTTCAGAAGTTTACAGAGACTCCACTTCTGGCTGGAAGGAAAATACTGAAGACCACAGAAGTATTGCTGAGCTGAAATGTTCTGCTGCACATGTACAGTCAGATCTTTCCAGTACCTGCTCATCAATTCTATGTTCAATACTAGGAGAATTATGAATACATTCATTGCAATCCTACATTCACTTGTTTTGGTTTCACTCCCCCATAATCTTGGCTGATGCAGGTCAAAGTCTCCTGAATGTGTATTATACAGTGCTTTGCACAAAGTGTTTTTGGCTGGTTTGGTCCCACTGCAATGTACGTGTCGAATGAGAAGACAGAGTGGATGCAGCACAAGCTGCTAAAGGATGTTGTAAAAGTTTTAATGCTGGAACTCATGCTGATCTTTGACATCTGTCTACTGTGCGGGAAGATGATTTAGGGATAATCCTGTCTTCCATTTTATTTTGAGGTGCTGGATAAAAACTTCACTCTATGTGTTCAGGACAAGACCTGGCATTTTTTAAGTGGGAAAAGGCAGTTTCATCAATATAAAAACTTTCCATCATCATCATCATGGCTAGACTTCGCTAACGAAGATTTGGGAAGGGCTCTACCCACGCTTGCTACAAGGGCGCTGATGGCTAAAAAGGCGAATGTGAGACAGACAAGTCCGGTTGCAAAAAACTTTCTGTAGGAACATGTCAATTCAACTACCTTATATTCAGAAAAGACATACCAAAGCCAGTGTTCTCAAGTCCAGCTATTATTGGCAATGTTCTTGGAATGGAACCCTGTGATTTTCTCTATTACCAAATGATTGGTTTCTAAATCATTTTCATTTAATGGTTAAGTAATAAATTTTAACAATAGCCTACATTTGCCTTTCTAGGTAGGCTGGAACGAAAAAAAAAAGTGATTTTCAAGGGTTTGTTTCCCAAGTAAAAAAGAAGAGAAAGGATTTTTTTCTTTTGCAAGAGGAAAATCTGTGATTTTAAAGGCAGTTTTCATTCTGAAACTGAAACTGTAATGAAAAGTGTTTGATGAAGATTGGTTGTGTATTACAGGGCGTGAGGGAGTAAATCACTCTGCTGTGCTGAACTCAAAAACAGCAGAATGAAATACTGCAGGTTTCAGGACTGGGATATTTCAGGACTGTGACCATTCACTACTTCTTACTGCAAGAACAGGCAGCCTCAGCTGATCTGGAAAGTTTGAAGGGCCTCCTTTTGCCATCTGTGTAACCACAGTGGATGTTTAACCAGAGCTGTTCTTAGCTTTGTTCGGAAGCATCTGCTTTACTTTAATTACTGCTTCTACTTTAATTTTCTATTAGCTATGATCCTGGATCCAAATCCAGCCAGACATCATCACCTTCCTCCTTGCGCTCTTTCAAAGCCCCATCAGATGGAAAAAAACCTGTAAAAATCCATGTATTTGCTGACTCTCCAGAGATGATGACTAGGAAGAAATTGCCTCCTGGTAAATACACTGAAAGAAGCAATTAAAAAGCAGTTCAGCACCATTGCAGACCTTCTTCCAAGTACAGTTCCTCCTGCATGAAAAGCCTATGATGAATGGATTGCAGAAATGTCATCGTATTATACTACTGTGTAATAGTAACAGGATCTCTGGAGAAGTTTAAATAATGCTGATGTGGCGCTGGAAAAAATATAAAGTAGGTAACAGATAGAAGTCCATTTCATCTCTATTTTTCATGATTCTATGGATTTTTTACAAGTGTAAAATGTGAGAATAACCATTCTGGGCCAAGGCAAATACCTATGAACCATAGGTCTAGCTAGTAAATTAAGTGAGGACTGTTCATTTGTACTCACGTGGCTAACCCTTCTAATTCCCTGCTTTTCAAAAGCAGTGGCCATGTCAGAATTTTCCAACATGGAGTGGTCCCCAATCTGTGCTAATCCGTGCATACTGCGAGCATATCTCTCGTATAGCAAATGTTTAATAAGATAAAATAATTAGACAGGAAATTCTGAAGATATTTTACCCAGGGTCTGGAAAACTGTGGTTTAGCCATTTAAGGAACAAGATGTATTTGGCATTTGCTTTATGTTTATGAGCCCTAAACAGACCTGCAGCCACTGATTATGGTATAATTAAATGCTGAGTCTTTAACTACAAACTTTTTTGTCAAAATTAAAAAGTTATTTTCCTGTTTACTGAAACCCATTTTCTGGGTGTCAGTTTTGCCGCTCTTCCTTCTAGAACCTCTAGCCACACCTGTGTCTGGTGTGATCCATGTGTTTTCCTTGTCAGAACTGCTGTCCAGGCTGTCATCATAATCTGTCAAGAATACCAGGCTATGTTTGTTCAGGGATCCCAGTTCAACTACACCATTCAGTTCTACTCAATGAACTCCTGCCAACACATTTCGTCCCAAACTATTGTTGCTGTTACAACACTCGATTTCTCTTTGAGTTCCTTTTCTAAGACCAGGCCTTTCCTTCCCTGTGACATGGTAGGCACATGGGACAATAAAGGGAACATGTGGGACATGTTTGCAAACAGGTAAAAGCCAAATACAGAAAGGGGAATTGAATCAGTGACTCTAGAGGTCCACTGCCACTTTATACATAAATAAAGCCCAGTACAGTGGAAGGCAACACACAGACTCTTCACACCAATGTGATGATGTAAAAGATATTAAACAGGAATAATGTATTAGGTAATGTTCTTAAAGTCCTCCTTCTCTCTTAGATGTAGGCACCTATATAATAATTAAATTCATGTACTTGAATTCTACTTTTGGATGCACACAGCTGGCTCATCTTCCGTTTGAACACAGAGGAAATAAAGAAAGGAGGTTGCTTTTTTTTGGTAAGAACTGTGATGGTTATTGTTTTCAATAAGGATGTAGGACATCTGAGCTCCTCAGTCTGAAGTTCTTCAGTCTCAGCTGCTCCTTTTTCAAGTAGAAGTGTCTGAACCAGGTAGCTATTAACTAAAAACATCTGCAGGAACTCCCTACTTCCTACTAGTTGAGATTGTGAAGACAAGCCCGCAGAATTTATGGGGACACAGGCAGAAGAGGAAGTGAAAATTTGATCATGAGGTTTGACTGGGGAATGACAGGTCTGCTCCGTGCTCCCAGGCTGCTTTATTAAAGAGGCTTAAATAAAATGCATGATGGTTCTTGAGGTTTATGAGCCCAGTTAACAGAGACAACAGCCAGCAGGTGTAGAATCATGTGCAGCAGCCTCTGATTTCTGCTTTGGGGGCTCCTGGTGGGGACAGTGAGAGTTGTCAGCTGCCCCATCCCAGAATGCCTGGAGGCTTTGGCTCAGCTGCTGCTGAACAGGGAAGACCAAGCAGCCTTTGAGCTGCTGTTTTCTCTAGGATGTACTACATTATGTGCATTCAGATCCACATCTCGAACCACTCTTCCTTCCCATACGAAGCATCAGGTTGGGAGCCATAAAACTGTGCAAGCCATAGCCATACAAGAAATACTAATTACTTTGTCCTTTCTGACAATCAAGCTCCTGATTCTTACAGAACCATGAACACAAATGATTATAGAGATATACCTCTCTCTGCACTGCAACTGTTTGAATTTTAACCTTTCTTTTAATACCTTCTTATGACAAATGTGTGGTTCTTGGTTTGCCCTGTTTATTTTTAGGTGAACAGCAAATGCTCAAATACTCTGCTCTTCAAGTGAGAAGGAACGTTATGAATGCCTACAAAGTGACATTGCTGACTTTAGCAGATGTGCATGTTTTGTAGTTCATCCAGGGATGACATTTTTTATATTCAGGAGGACTCACTTCATATCAAGAATTAGTGATGCTATTGTACATTTTACAATATTTTACATAATTAAACGTGACGATGCCATTTGATACAGACAATTAAGCTCGTATTTGTGAGCAAAGTGTAATTAACAGTATAGACACTGTGCCATTTTGGAGTTTGCTTTCACTGAGTCTAATTACTTCACATAGCTTAAATGCAGTTGAAAGTTTATCTTTAATTTAGTTCTATCCTTTGCAATTATTCCTTTTAAGACAGCCAGATTAGAAACAGAATGTTCAAACATGATGACAACTAGAATGCATATCCAAAAGCTCCAAATTTTAGGCTGTTTCAGTAACTGATATTGTAAAGAAATTATACTCCTTGCAGAAAATGCATTTTATGACTTTATAGATAAACACATTTCTTTGGAAGATCCTGGGGAAATGTACTTCCTATTCATATTCTATGTCCTTGACTTTTTCTCTGTACAGCTAAATACTTCTTTGAAATTACTAAAAGATTTGGCTCAAAGTATGCACCAAACTTGTTACTTATTTTTTACAAATCAAGGATATTTTCTGAAATTATAACTCATGCAGGAAACCTTGGGGTATTTTGCAGCTATATCTAGAGGTGTAAAAAGTGCCATGGGCTGGGCATTGGAACTGGATTTTCAAATACTCTTAATGGGGACCCCTAATATCTTCCCATGTGATTCCTGTGCATGCTGAGGAGTTGTTATAGACTGTACACCATCACTAATAAGCAATTTCAGTGCATTTACCCATTTTTCTGATTAAATCAGAATTTAATGGCATGGCTGTGGTCATATTGGGCCAGTTAAGGCAATGTTACTAATTAGTTGAGCAGTACAGATGTCAGCTGCCTCTCACAACAGTGAGCTTCATTACACAGTCAGCGGATGCCATAAGGTTTGATAGGTTGAAATGAAAGACTATGCTAGAAAATGTAGAGCCATTGAATCATCTCTGCCACAATTTTTAGTTTCAGTATTTCTGAGTTAGGGCATAGCTGGGAATGGCATCAAAAATAATTAACTGTTGTGGGTTTTTTATCTTACACAATATTATTAAAAAATACAGACCAGAGTTTTTTAAATGATATCCGTTTTAAACTGAAGCTTAGACAATTAGAGTATTTCTTCTCCTCCCACTACTCTGAACAATGCTAATCTAATGAAAATGTTTTCAGTATAAACATCTACATCTCAGTTGATCTTCTAGGCTTCTTTTATAGAGAACAGAGAAAAGCAAGTACTTTTAATCTCCTTCCTTCTAGCTTAAATGTCCAAAAAAGCTCTGATGACTCACAGGCTAGTAAGTGCATATTTATGAGAAAACCCAGAAATATTAACTGAGAAAAAAGATAAGCTGGAACTGATTCCTGCATGTCATTTAGAGCACCCCTCTGCTCAAAGCAAGAGGAACTGCAACGTTAGATCTGGTTGCCAAGGGGCTCTCTCTGTACTGGCTTTTGCTGGCCTAGAAAAGGGAGTGGTTGGCTCAGACGTGGGTGCTCATATTGCATATGTCCTCATGCAGGCAGAGCTACTCTTTCTCCTTTAGGCTGGTTCTCGTGTGTGTTTGATGAGTGCTCAGATGGCATAGTCTTCTAGCAGCTGCCAGGAACATCTGGAGCACAATTACAAGTAGGAGAAAAACTGTGATGCTTAATAAAGAAAAGCTATATATCAGCCCACCAGCAACATGCACAAAGTTGAACCAGTTCCATAATAATTTACCAAAGAAACACCTTTCTCTAGAAAAGTCACATTCAGACCTTTGTCTAATGCACTTGGCATGTCAAGTGAAACAATTTCTGGGCTTTATGATTTTGTTTGAAATTTTAACTAGATTTGAATAGTTTGAAGTTAAGTGCCTAAATTTAGCTACTTATGTAGAGATGTATATAGGCTCTTCATGTATCTTAGCTGTGCTGTAATCAGTGGAGTTTAGAGAGATTTGTGTACCCAGTGGCTGGGGCTGTAGTATAGATGTCTAAACACATCTCCTGTCACTTAGGATGCCCTAAGAAATCCTGTCTGTCCCCATCTATTATTCCAGAGGGAGAGGTCTTCTCTGTAGGTCTTGCCTTGTGCCCCATATGCCAGCTATGCACTTGCTGGCATCTTTCGTGTCCTTCCATGACGCTGGGTGTCTTGGGAGGCCACCTAAGGTGTCTTGATATTGAATTACGAACATTTCCACATACCTGGCTTTCTTTCAGCTGACATCAGTCATAAGTACCATTACTTTTGTCTGACAGCTGAAAATTGCTCCTGAAAAATGCTCCCTCTGGATTAACCACATTCCTGGTACAAGCTGAAGGAAAGTGCATGGAGCATAAAAGTTTCCCTCCTGAGGCACACACAGCCAAGCAGCATGTCATAGTAACACAACTGAAGTTTAGGGTGCCTTCCACTATTCCCTGGGAAGTAAAACAAAAAATGAAAGGCTTAGTGAAAACATCTGTGTGATGAAATATAGGAGATCTCAGTGCCATCGACAATTTTGCCACAGACTTGCTGGTTAATTTTGGGCCAGCCACTTTATTGCTTTGTGTCTTCATTTGCCTGTAAATTGAATTGAGCTGATACAATTTCTAAAGGCTTTGAAATTCTTGAATGGCAGTGACGTGTCAGAGATGAATAAAATTGTTTAATGCTTAAAGTAAAGAATAAAGATTTTAATTCAAACTGCTACTGGATCTTTTAAGCCCCTGAGAAAGAAATGCTGGGGAAGTGAAATTATGCTACAAAAGCTTTAGAAAAAATAATTACAGAATTATCAAACAAGAAGGAGAGTAGAGGCACTTATATTATTCCAAGTAAGTAATTCAGACAAGTTAAGTAAAAAAATTAAGCTCATCATTTATCTCAATATTTTGCTTGACTGATAAAAAAAATGTATCAATTTACTAAAATATTGATAGAAATTGTTTGTAGAAATGACATTTCAGTGCTAACTTCTTGTGACAACATTCATAAATGTGTGGAACAATGCTGGAATGTTCACAATTCACGAAGATGAACTAGCAAAATGTTCCCTAATGTTTTACATTAGGACCTCCAGCACACTCAAATATCCAAAGTACTAAGTCAGTTTTGAAGATGAAATTCTTCTCCATGAAATTCAGAACTAATGCTACTGATATCAGTGGAATAAGATGTTACTCTGTTTTTACCAGATGAGATATGGGAAAAGATCTTAATACACAAAACATTTCTTTCCTACTTTCTTCAATCCCATAACTTAATCTGTCAACCCTTTGAATGGCCATGCCCAGAAGACGGTGATAAGTGGAATAAAGTCTAATTGGAGGCCAAGAACTAGATTTTGCCCTATTTTCAGCACACGCAAAATTTGAAACAGATAAAGAATCACACTGAAATCAGTCAATATTCCTCAGTATTTAAATTTATGTATGTTTAAGTGTTTTGGACGAAAGAGCAATTGCAGATTAATTAAAGCTCGGATGCACAGTGGAAGTCACTTGGACAGGATATGGAAAAAATGCCTAATTAGTTTATTGTGGGACAGAATATACTGGAATATCTGAATAAGGAAAGCAAATTTCATGATTGCCACAGATTTTGAGGCTGCTTATGAAATTCTAAAATAGAGTGTATTTGAAATGCAGTAATTTTCTTTTTTTAACTGAGTAACAGGAAGTGAGTTTTGCTGAAAACAAGTCAGCTATTGGCATGCTTCTTCAGCAATCTATCATAGCTCTTCAACTTTATTTTCTTTTACAGCATGACATATATAAAGAGAAGAGTTATATTTATTCAACTCCATTACTTCCCAGAGACTCCAAGGTACGTGTATGATTTTGAGCAGCGGACAAAACTATGAACATGTGGGACTGGTGTAGATCACAACTGGGCTCAAGAGCACATGGGGCTAAACAGCTTAGACATTTCTAATGCCAAGAGACACATGAGTATAGACACCTCCATGGAAGGGTCATTCTTGATGTCATAGACTCATAGAATGGTTTGGCTTGTAAGCAATCCAAAATATCATTTACTTCCAACTTCCCTGCCAGGGGCAGGAATACCACCCACTAGACCAGGTTGCTCAGAGCTTTATCCAGCCTGGTCTTGAACACCTCCAGGGATGGTGAGCCCACAGTCAGTTTGGGCAACTTGATTCAGTGCCTCGCCAGCCTTATAGTAAAAGGATTTCCACCACCCTTATAGTAAAGAATGCCCACTCCAGCTATCCTATGATTTTTCCTTCATCTGCAAGTTCTCCCAAATAAGCACCTGCCTTTCCAGTGGAAGTAGAAGTGCTTGGATTTAGTTGTATTATTTCCAGAAATTCTCAAGCAGACCCCCTTCATCCCTGTATTCAAGTCCTCATGTCAGCTTTTAGGATTTTTAGGATTACAGGCAAGGATATTCCTAAAGCAATGGTTGGTTTTCGAGCTCCTGTGATATACAGGAGCAGACAATTGCTACAAGTCCCTAGAAATATTAAACTACCTGAAGTTATGCAGTTTTTCCAGCTGCTCATCCTTCTGGGGACTAGAAACTTTGAAGCTATATGGCAGTGTTTCTGTGGACCCTTTCTGGGTTAATGTTTCACTCCTTAATTTCAGGTACATGTAGCAACCACCCATCTGTTACCATGCTTATCTGGTCCTCCTTCTTATAATACCTGCTTTCAGTTGTTCAACTGAAGCAAAATAAACTTTTCTCTGCCAATTTCTTCTTTAGAATTATGACATTGCATTCTGTAAATGGAACTAGGCCATGGAGCTTGTCAATATTTTAAGCATGTTAAGACACGAAGGGATTAAAGTATTAAACACATGCCTTACAAACAAGAACACAATGAATTATAATAAACTCACACTAAAATATAATTTATTTAAAAATACATTTCTTAACCTACAAATGCATGTAGCTTTCAAGAAAAACTTTTTTTTTTTTTCCCCCTAAAAGGTAGCTTGGTGAATTGAAACAGTAAACCTTTACTTGAAAGTGAAGGATTGTTCATCTTGTAGAAGAGAAGGCTCCAGGGAGACCTTAGAGTCCCTTCCAGTACCTAGAAGGGCTACAAGACAGCTGGAAATGCACTGTTTTCAAGGGCACAGAGTGACAGGACAAGGATGAATGGCTTCAACCTGACAGAGAGAAGATTTAGATTAGGTACTAGGAAGAAATTTTTTACTCTAATGGTGGTGAGGCACTGGCACAGGTTGTCCAGGGAAGCTGTGGATGTTCCATTTCTGGAAGTATTCAAGGCCAGGTTGGATGGGGCTCTGAACAGCCTGGTGTAGTGGAAGGTATCCCTGCCCACCCCGGCAGGGGGGTTTGGAACCAGATGATCTTTAAAGGTTCCTTCCAACCAATCCTTTCTATGATTCTATGACTCATTTTCTTCATCTGCACATGTGCCAACTGCAATTGCAGCTAAGCTGATATGTTCAGTCTGTTACTAAATGTGAATGAACCCACAACTGACCCCTCCACTTTCCATGTTAAATAAAATATTACCCTTCATTAAGGGTCAGGATCTTACTAGGTAAGTTTAGCTGTCTGAAAGCAGTCATCTAGTCTATAAAATGCATATAAGCTTTCAGATGAGAGCTAGACAGCCAGAACCTCTGTCCAAAAGATATCTCACGTGTTACCTCCCTTTCCTTATCATTTAGCCACGATTTATACCTTTTGCGGAGCCCCTGGTGGCCTAGTGGTTAGATTGCGGCACCTTCACCGCCAAGGCCTGGGTTCAATTCCAGCCAGGGATACTCCCCGGGCAGGTGGAGCTCGTTAGCCCTGTAAG
>JAWMRA010000113.1:108665234-108794544 GCA_035584735.1 Pseudotriccus pelzelni
CCGCGCACACTGTGTCTCACCTAAAAAATCCAATGCGCAGGCTGGAAGGTGTAAAGACCTTCCCCAGATCTTCGTTCACGAAGACTGGCCATTATACCTTTTGCTCTGCAGAAGTTCGATCTTGACCTGTGTGTGTTTGTGTTGCTACTGTTCAAAGCCATGTGCTACAACGATTCCCAACCTGACTGGATTTATTAAGGATTAAAAGCATCTTACTCCTGCATGTAATCCTAAAGTCTTGGAATTTATGGGAGCTGAGGCAATGAGCAGCATAGCACAGGCTGGCAAACTCCAAAGTAATTTCCACAGCTGTAGAAGAGAAACCTCTCTTAGACAATGTGTTTCTATCATTTTCAGACACTGAGATAGAAAGAAGTTTCTTCTGCAGGCAGTGTTGACTTTGAGGAATTTGAGGCAAATTCAGGAGGAGATTTTAAGAATTAAATGTGCAGTGCTCAGAGGCAACAAGATTGATTTAAAATTCAGGCAGGAGGCAAAAGCTTTTAAATGAAAAGGTCATGGATTCTGTTTTTATGAATAGCAAGGCATCAGGCCAAGCAAGATAGAAGCATTTCTCTGCATTTCTTAAGATGACTTGGCAGAATTGCTAATCCAGTAAATACATATCCCAATACACTGACCTTCCAGGTCCTTATCCACTGATCTAGAAAGCCAAATGTCTTTCCTTGTATTTTTGCAATAGAATGAACATGTGTCAAGTTCAGACCAGAAGTCTGAAATGTGTGTTGCTAAGGCTTACATTAGGATATTAAGATAGTAAGTAGAGACATTGCTGACCAGACAGCTCCCAAATAAGGCAGTTATTTTGATACAGTTTCTTTCAATTATATCTAAAAATAACAATTCAGTGCAATGTTGTGTCCATGGCAGGCTCTGACATGATTTAAGGTGATAACAGTGTTTATTTTCATATAAGTTAGATTTTGGTTTCTGATTTAATAGTGAGTTAAATATTGTTGAGCAGGGCTGAATTGAAAACACAAAGATAGTAATCTACTGTTGATCTCAGTGTCCTATGCAGTAAATGCTGTGATAGCAGAATTTCCTTCACCCATGACCCTTAAACCTGCATCAAAGCACTTTTGTTGCAGAAGCAGCTCCTTAAACCTGTTGGCTGACAAAGATAGCAAGGAAGTTGTTTTCTTCTAAATGACTAATCTTTTGTGATGCCACAGAAAGGGATCATATTGCCCGTTGTTATCTCAAATAACACTTAGCCAGGATTAATCTGTGTGTACTGAGGTTTCACTAAGGGCTTAACTAGAGAAGGAGAATGTGCAGAATTTGCAGAGAAAGCACTTACTCAGACCTCTGCACATGCGTACATTTTTATAAACACAGGAAGATGCCTTTGAAGCATCTGGAGGGGAATTTCACCTGCCTCATTTTGAGGGTTTAACTTAGTCAGACAGATGACTGCTATGGAGTTTATACTGTCTCATTTGCTGTGCCATTTCTCAGTGAGTTGTGTCTCTTTGAAGCTCAAGGAGATTCATGCTCTCTCTACTGCACTGAGCCATGCATGGCCTGTCTCTGCTCATGGCTTCTGGCACCTTTTTAATGCTGAGTATAAGAACAAAATGAGTACTTAGAATCATAGAATCATTTAGGTTGGAAAAGACCTCTAAGATCATCAAGTCCAACCATTAATCCAGCGCTGCCAGGTCCACCACTAAACCATGTCCCTAAACACGACATCTACATGTTTTTGAACACTTCAGAGACAGTGATTCCTTTGCTTCCCTGGACAACCTATTCCATTGCCTGACCATGCTTCCAGTGAAGAGATTTCTTGACAGATTCCACTGCATCAAATAACTTGGTACATGTGTAATAGACTTGGAAAGAGGAAGTGAAAATTAATATACCTTGAGTATTCTTCCTCATATTTAAACACACTTGTTTGATTTATTTATCACATTAGACTATTGTAGAAATTCCAGTTTGAACAATAATAATATTAACACAGACACTATTTTAAATCTTGGTCCCATAATACCTATTTTTCTTGAAACTCACACTTTATGGAGAAGATCTATTAGCTTGTTAAAAAATGCATTCAGTGAAGGGAGATGAAAGGTTTTTATTGCTCATACAGGTGTTATTTTTGATTTAACTTGTCTCGCACCTTCTCTCAAAAATCTCACCTGTTTTTGCTGATCTGTTCTAGCAAAGCTGTCAGCAAATGCCAATCAACTTCTAAACGGAAATACACTGTGGAAAAACTACAGTAAAGTAGGATGTAGAAGCCTGGGCACTGCAATGTCTAAAAAACTGATGACCCTTATGCAAATGGGCAAGTTAGAACAGGGTCTGGCTGGAGAAGGAGGCTGTGCAGAGTTAGGGCAGCACTTGGGGGTCAGTTTCCCTGTGTTCATCCATGGAGGTCTCCCAACACAGAACAGCACAAGTGTAGGAATGGGATCAAGGAGCAGGCAGGATGAATAGAGGGATATCAAGACCAACAAAGACACTGAAATCCCTTTGGCCCATTTCCAGAAAGGTCTAGAAGAACGGACTGTGCATGATAACTCATGGGCATAAGAAGAAAACCAGCCCCAGGGCAAGGAAAACTTGTCTATAAAAAGGATTACCCAGAGTTCAGGTGCTGGCACCAGGGCCCTGGACATCCCATGGACTGGATCAACCCTGGATCCATGAATGGTGTTCCCCTTTCCTCTCCTATTTGATCTGTTCCCCCCTCCTCTCTCTCTCTTCCTTCCTTTTTTTATTCTTTTATTTATCTTATCTTACTGTTAGAAAGGGCAAAACACATAGCAGTTTCCATGCTGAGTGTGTAATTTGCTAATAAAACTTTATAAGGTCTTTGGGACCCTTTAGACTTTTGCTGATCTTTTTAGACCACAGTCACCTACAAATCTTGGGTGCTCCCTTCTGCTTAGGAGTGCAGCAAGACAGTGGGGAATTCCAACCCCAGTCACTCAGGACATCCTTCATTTTGGTTGTAGCTTTGCTTGAGGGTGACTGGGCTCATAATCCTGGTATCTGTCTTGATTGTACATCACGAGGTGAATGTTCAGGTCACACACTGAACAGTCTTAGAAGCAACACCACAGCCACATTTTCCAAGCATTTGTTCTTGAGTGGAATTGATCCTTTTGAAAGCAAAATAAAGGAACTGACTGAATGGTTTAAAAGTTTAAAATATGTGTTCTGACAAAAACATAGGTTTGATTTTTCATTTGGTGTAATGATAATTTTTTTTTTCCTGTGAAAAGCTGAATCAGATTAGTGATTTGAGTTTGCTAGCAATAAAAAACCCCAATAAAAATGTAACGAGTGAATGAAGCTTTTCTGTGAAAAAATCAGTAAGTTGCAAAAAAGTTAAATTATGTGAGGTCTGACGACAACATTTTGTGGCAAAAGTTTCATTTGCACTTAGCATGACTTTGGACTTTATTGGTTTGGAGACATCTGAAAGACATTTCAAATAAATATAAAATAGACCTGCTTCATACTAGAAAAAAATTTAAATGCTTGACTATTTCAAAGACCATCCTTTCACCCTGAGGGATTCAGAGAAACCATATCCTTCTGAACCACCTTCAGGACCACTCAGGGAGGTGGTCAGGTAAATATGGATCTTGCTCTCAAAAGAAATCCGGATGTTTCTTTCCAAAGCACTTATTTTGTTACTCTACAGACATTGTCCTGGTGGCTTTGGTCAGATAATGAAGCGGGAGGTGGGGAACAGACTGCAGCTGGAGGCTGCTGGTCTGGGAGATGGTTACACTTGTACCAGCAATCAAGAATGAAACCTGTAATATGTAATGGATCTTTGCATTTCAATGAGTTAGCGCAGTACTTCCATTTAAATGCATTTTCCTCTTGACTACTACTTACCTTATAAGACTGTTATTTACCTTATTTATTAACTCCATAAAGCCAAAGCTAAAAGTGCCCCCCAGGAAATCTTTCAGAATACATAATTTCAGTTATGGGAGAATTTATAGTTCAGCAACACTTTAAAAATTGTCCACTAAGAGAACCACACAGGCATCAGTTGATAGACATTTTTAAAGCCCTTAATGAAACTGTACACAGCAATCCCAACAAGCGAGTTAATAAAAAACCCATATGGTTTATATGCATAATATCTTAGAATTAATATAGCACAAGCAGACAGGTGAAATCAATGTAAAGAAATACATGTGATGTGTCTCATGTTAAACACCATTTCTGGCAGAAGTCTGTGTCGAAAGCACCTTATAATAATCTTTCTGTGCTGTGCTATCTCTTATCAATTCTTTGTTCCAAAATCCTACAACAATACTGAAAATGAGAACTCTCTGCTAACCTGAAATCGATGTGTTGCTTAATGGCTCATATGAACATCTCCATCAGGAAATAGTGGATCTGGAGTACTTCCCATAATTGTTATGTATAGATATTTTCTACACTAAGTATTGTGTGTGCCCCCATTAGCTCAGAAACATTCCCAGCTTCCAAAACTAGGACTGCAGATTTTAAATACAAACTCTGCTTAAAACCTACCAGCTCAAATCCAGTTGAATAACAGAGATCAAAAGTCGTTCTCATTGAGACAGGCTTTGAATTGCTGTTCTACTGAGGAGAAAAGACTTGTGTAATTTTCATTTGTTTCAGGCTGAATCCTTTGATCCAACATCTCCTTCGCATCTGCTCCAATGCCTGCTGTAATATGAAAGTTGAGAGCACTCTTTTTCTAGAAGTGAGGTGCTTTCTGTGCTCTTTGAAGTTGTCCATCGAAGTTCTGATGTCGACACGGAACTGCAGAGAGGAGAATCATATTAGACCTTTCTTGGGGCACAGAGTGAATTGACATAAATATGAATTATCTGTTAATATTGTTTTTATTGCTGCCTGGCCTGATGACTGTGACTTCTACCTCCAATGTTGGCCAATATATTCCATCAAAAGAGTTATGTTTTACCCCTTGGGACAATAGAAGTTGTTGCTAATAATGTCTTTGAGCCAGTTGATTCATTTTTATTGCCACTTTTGTTTTCTTTGTACTGATATTTCTGAAGTATTTCATTGACTCTGGAAAAACTATTTGAAATGAATGTATTTAATTTTTTTGTACTGAAAATCTTACTGTGATTCCAGCTTCAAAATGAATTGACAAAAGTTAGGAGTGTTTAAGTTAGAATTGGTCTTCATGACTATCTGCAAAAAAATTTAAAATTTCCTCAATATCTTTTAGTAGAGTTAATTAATAATTTAATTTCAAAAATCCATCGTCATTGTAAATACTTGCATTCTTTATTTCTTTCTTGCTGTAGAATGAGACATGGAGTTTTTAATTTTATTACAGGGCAGCCACTGCTTTGGGTGTATCTAACTCTTTTTAAAAGACTTCACAATTTTCCATTGCTAGTGCTAGAAAAAAGATCAGAAAATGAAAGAGTTTCTTTAAAGATATTTTCTTACTTTTTCCAAGCCTGACAGTTTATTTTTTTAGTTCAGTAGAGAAACTGAATTTGTTTTCAGCCAAATTAGAGTTATGGCTGTACATCCTGAACTTGATTTTATTTCTTCCTTCTGGTTTACTGTGATTTTTTGTTATTACTGTCAACTGAGATCACAACCCTACACTGCTGGATGCTTAAAGTAGAGCAACCATCATCTGGAAAATCTCCTAATCTAAATCACCCTGGCAAAAAAAGCATGAGAAGAAATAAGTCTGATCCTTGTTTTATTGCTCAGATACTGAAACACATTAGAGATTAATGGCAGAGTTTCTTAGAGCACTGGGAAGTGAACCAGTTCCCTCTCATGGCTGCAAGACTCCCAGGGCTTGCACTGAAGGACAGATTAGCCCTGGATAACCAGGTATGGGGTTTGGTCTCACAGATTCTGTTCCAAGGTGATTGCTCTGCTTGCCTCTGCTGTTACAATAGTCTGAAACATGGCAGTGAGAAGTAAACCAGAATTCTCTGTAGTAAACATTTGTATAATCACATACATCATGTATTTCCCTTGTATTAGAGTATAATGAAACAGATTTACTACTACTTTCAATTATTACATTCGCAAGCTACAAGGTATCTATAACACATTAGGGTTATACAGTGATCTCTGAAGTTCTCAGAAAGCATCATTATTTTTCTGTCTCTCTCCTCTAGACCCTTTGATCATTCAAAAAAAAAAAAAAAGATTCTCGTAGACTGACACTTCCCTCTGTCAAAATATATTTCCAGAGGAAAGCTGGCTGACTGCTGCAAGCTGCTGTACTCTAAAGAGCTGCTGGGAAGTTAAGAACAAGAGTAGCGTTTTTCTGGAGGGGGTTCTTCTCTGAATACTGATTCTTCTTCTACCAAGCACAATCCATTGTCATTCACACTGCCCATCTCTGAGATGGGGTCAGGTGCAGCTGCCAGCACCATAGCTGTGCCAGCTTCTTCCAGTGTGAGGAAAGGGCACCTGCCTGATTCGGCCAGATAAGACGCTGAGGAGTAAAGCTCCTACGGCTAAGAAAGCTGTTAACCCTCTGGAGGCAGGGATGGGCAGCAGCTCTTATCTTACTTACCCTACATACAGCTCAGGCAATCCACAGTTACCTGTGTTTGCAGTGGAGAAATCCCTAGCACAGCTTTGGATGAACTGTCTCGGGAAGGGCAGCAATCCTGCTGTGGCATCCTCAAGCTCAGTGAGGATAATTTACTCTTGTTCCCAGCAGGCTGAAAAAAACCACAACCATTCAGGCTCTCTATGGTTAAACCTTGTTTTGCATTTTGAGTATTTCTAATTTATTTTGCAGCATTTCCTGCAGACATGCCTCAGGTTGCATGATTTAATTTGCTTGTGCTGTGCACTGGGCATCTTGAACTCACGTGGCATTACAAATGGGACAGATGGATATTTCTGCATGGAGTTTACAGCTTTCATAATATCTGGGTCTCCTTTTTAATCTCTTTGGGTGCACACATGTAAGATTTGCTGAGCAGGAGGGCAGGGAGGTAATTGATCACCTGGCACACATGCTGCCTTTCCCCTTGCTATGACTGCTTAACTAGCACTGGGAAAAGCAGAAGGGAGATTGAAGCATGCAGCAGTTTTGGAAATGAAGGGTTTTACTCCTGACCTCCAAATTAATGATGAAGATTCCTTTTCCTTGGGTCCTTAATATTCTCACGATTCTGCAAGAAGAAAATTACCTATCAAGTGGGGTTAAGAATTAAGTTGCAGGCTGGGCAGCTCTGCTGTGTGGACAGTACATTTAGAGGTACAGCTGGAGAGCATCCTCTGGAACTTCCAAGACTACAAGAAGCTCTCTTGAAAAAGGCTTTCTCAGGCATGTTCAGGGAGGCACACTAGTCTACAAGCTGCTTTGGATATACCCATACCTACTGAAAACTGTGGAAGACAGAGTGAGACTGAATGTGGTAGCTCTTTTGCTCATTCTTGCTCTGTAAACCTGGTCTTGGAGGTGGGAGAGACATTTCTGTTGTCACAAACGATGATTGAGTATGTACCAGAAAGTCCAGAGAAGAGCCAGAATTAGAGTGCTGGAGCACCTTTCCTATGAGGAAAGTCTGAGAGAGTTGAGGATGTTCAGCCTGGAGAAAAGAAGGCTCTGGGGAGACCTTCTAGTAGACTTCCAGAGAACTGTTTACAAGGACATGTAGTTATATGACAAGAGGGAATGGTGTTAAACTGAGAGAGAGAATATTTAGATTAGATATTAGGAAGAAATTCTTCCCTGTGAGGGTGCTGAGGCAGAGAAGTTGTGAATTCTTTCAAGTATTCAAGGCCAGGTCGGAAGGGGCTTTGTGCAGCCTGGTGTAGTGGAAGGTGTCCCTGCCCATGGCAGGGTGGCTGGAACTAGATGATCTTTCAGGTCCCTTCTAAGCCAAATCAATCTATGAGTTTATAATACCAGGCAAATTAGGCAAATTAGTTCAATAATTACATCTAGAAGGTAGTATAATGTTGTACTACTTTTACTAAGTCCTGCACTTCTGTAAAATTATTAATTTGTCCCTCTGGGATTTTAGTCTTAGGAATAGTATTCTACCCCTTACTAGTGTTAATGGCCTTTTACTTCTTTTATTTGAGGATCCTGACTCTCCAATCCAGCTTGTTTTGAACCTCTGGTTCTCGTATGATGCATGTGGGGACTAGTGCTCTTGAGGTTAATGCTCCAGGATAACTTGCTCCTGACATTTGGAATGTCAGAAAAAGAAAAAAAAGAAAAGCAGCTGAATCAACTCTTAAAAAAAAAAAGGCAGTTCACTTTCATAACAGGTATTGCTGATCCAGGGATATCATGGAGGTATCATTGACTTCCAGAGGAGCAGTGCAGAAGGTTACTCTGTAAATTAGGCATAAAAAATGCTAAGAGGATTTTTTCCTGCCTGGTTAAGAAATGCAGAGCAGCTGACTGCATCTTTCCTTGTCAGCAAACTCCTCATAGAAGCTTTTATTTGCTGGGAATGTCAGTTCCAGGGAAACTTCAGCCATCCAACTCCTAGACAGACTCTGTGCAATACTCCCTGTACTTGTCTCCAATGTATTGGAGAAACAGGAATGAATGAGGCAATAGAGAAAGAAAGAGGCATTCTGGAGCTTTTTCACTGACTGAAGAGTGTGATCACACACAGGTTGGATGTGTCAGATGTGTCAGCTCCAGCAGAGAAATGGGAGACCCTGCTACTCTCCAGATCTGCATTCAGCTCAGGCTCGGGGAGAGCCTCTGGCTGAGGGATCTTTGGGCTCAAAGTCCATTTTAAAGCTGTGCAACTTGCTGAGCAGACCCAGAAGCCCTCTGGAAAAGGAGCTGATTTGTCATGATGTCTTGATCTCCGAATCATAGAATCATAGGATCACAGAGTTACTAAGGTTGGAAAGACCGTCAAGATCATTGACTCAAATGTTTGACCGACACCATCTTGTCAATTAGACCAGAGCGCTGAGGGCTATGTCCAGTTGTTTCTTGAACACTTCAAGGAATGGTGACTCCACCATTTCCCTGGACAGCCTGTTCTGGTGCTTAAACACCCTTTCCGTGAAGAAATTCTTCCTGATGTTCAACGTGAATTGCTCCTGGTGCAGCTTGAGGCTGTTTCCTATTGTTCTGTCACTCATTACCTGGGAGAAGAGACTGACCCCCACCTGGTGACAAACGCCTGTCAGGTGGTTGTAGAGAGTGAGAAGGTCCTGCTTTGACCCTCCTTTTCTCCAGGCTAAACAGCTCCAGCTCCCTCCTTCCCCTGAACTGAGGGGCCCAAAACAGAACCCAGGGTTCAAGGTGAGACCTCACCAGTGCCCAGCACAGGGGTCAGGCACTGCCCTGGTCCTGCTGCCACACTGTTGCTGACACAGCCCAGGTCCATTGACCTTCTTGGCCACCTGGGCACTCACTGGCTCATGTTCAGCTGCTGCCAACCAGCACCCCCAGGTCCTTTTCTTCTGAGCAGCTTTCAGGACACCTTTCCCACAGCCTGCAAGGGGTTGTTGTGACTGAAGTGCAGGACTTGACAGTTCACCTCACACCCTTGACCCTGGCTCATCCATCCAGCCTGTCCAGATCTGAAATGTATTCAGCTTAGGGGAGAGTACAGAGGGGCAGAGGAGACCCTTGAGGCATTGAAACCTGGATTTTAAAATGTATTTTGGTACATTTAGATGTCAGCTAGAGGTCTTGAAAGCCTTAGAGCACATTCTTCACATATTTTGCAGGTGGATTTTTTTTGCATAATCATAGATATCTCTGTCTGACCAAATGCCTGTCAATGGCAATAGGAGAAAAACTGGTGCTTTTGAAGTTTTACCCTGATTGCTAAGCAGAAGAGGTGAGAAACAGCTCATATGTATCTTTCAGTAATGATGCCCATGTCTCTCTAGTGACTATGAAGAGAGCTTTCATGACTAGATGATATTTAGAGACTTCTAATACAGGTTTCCAAAGCTATGGATCCCACATTAAGTAGTGAAATAACTTCAGAAATCAGGCTCTTGGTGAGCTGAGGTTGCCCTTGGACTTTCTCTAAAGCAAGTGAGGAGTTACTGGGAAAGAGAATGGGCAAATAAGCCAGCCTGGATGAATGATAGAAGAAATGTGACTACCAAAGGACAGTGTTTGCTTCTACAGTTCCTATCCATAGATACTCTCAATGTACTTTATAGACTGCAGTGAGTGAATCCTGACAAGTCCCACCTGCAGCTGATGTTTACCAGGGCTCCCAGCATAGCTGGGGCATGGAGAGGTGCAGCAACTGCATTTCCATAACATCAGGGAGACAGGATTATCCCCCAGTCTCCCTAAAAGCACCCTGGGTGACTTCTGATGAGGTCACATAGAATTTGGATGCTGTTGAAGATACGGATGAACTTCGGAGAGAGAGAATTAAAATCAGAATCCCTCAGCTACCTCTGCCATAGCTTTCTATATGAAAAGTGGAAATAGTTTGGCTGTTGATAGCCTTTAACATTTTGTGCATGCAGAGCATAAATTCTTAAGAATAGGTATTATCTCTTGTTACTTGTCTGTACAGTAAGAGCTTAATCTCAGCAGGAGCCTGTGGGTTTTCAAGTAACTCAAATAATGTGTTATGTGATTTACTTACTTATAAGGAAGCAACTCATCTGATTCTGTTCTAGAATTTAAAAAGACCATGTACCCGATACTTTGCCCACTGCAATAATGACAATAACAATTCCCAAACATACCATATAAAATGGTTAGATTTATGACAGTGTCTGGTTCTTTTTTGGACTCAGTTCTCACGGATGTCCTGACAATAATTCAACTCCACTCTTCCCCCACCCCTGTCAAACCTTAACAAACCTCACTGTGTCAGAGCTGCAAACAATTTCTTAGATATATAGCCCTGAAATAAGTATTCCAGGCAGTATGTTTTTTATTAAGTTAAAAAAAAAAAGATATAAAGTCAGAGTTTCAGCACTGCTAGCTCACAGCCAAAAAGTATATTTCTTTTAATGTGGTAGAATATGTAATGTTAATTTAAAAGACACGGTGTCTGTGCATTGGGAGTTCAGGATATGCGAAAGGTTCAAAAGAACTTATTCAAAATCAAAAAGTTAAACACAAAATTACTAAATTTAAAGGGAGTCATACAAATGCAGATAGAAAAGATGATTTTAGAATGAAAAAATAATTCTTTAAAATGGGGCTAAAACTCTGTGCCTTAATGAAGTGCCAGAAAGAGAACTTCACAAGGAACCGATTCAGCCTTGGGCACCAAGAGATGAGTGAGCAAAGGCTCAATGTCAAGGGCAATGCTACATTCAGTTCCCAGTAGAAATTCATTGTGGGTTGGCCTCGGTCCTCCCACAACCTTGGATTTTATCTGTGGACTGGTGATGGTACTCTATCCCCTGGGAGGTGCCTCTCACCTCCTCTGGCTGGGAGGCTGTGAGGTGATGGGGATCAGCCCTGGTCTAGCTCCAAAGCCTGGCTTAAAGCCTTGCCCAGACTGTCACTGAAGCCTCACAGGATTTACTGTCAGAGCTGTGCATATGGTTGGATGGTGTCTGGCTTGGTGGGCATCTGGTAGACTTCACAAGCTGGGATTTACACCTCTGTGTCTGCTGGAAGGCACGAATGGACCATAAACCAATTGCAAATGAATATTGGAAGTTTTCCCTAACCCTGACTACGTGTTCTGCTTTCATTGCTCACCTCCTTGAGGAAAGGGTGCATTGGGAAGGAAATAGCGGGGATGTACCCGCAGCAGGGTGAAGCATGGCTCCATCACTGAGGCAACGGGCTGTAGCAAGGGTGAAGTGCAGAACTGCTCAGTCCTGAGGGGATGGATGCAATTCTGGGTACCATTTCAGTGGCTTAGTGACTCTAAATATGTGCAGAAATATTAGAATGATTGAGTTTGGATGCAGAGACCAAGGCAGGGCTGGTTGTGTTTTTGAAGGGTGCAGGTTCGCACCACTGGCACTGCTTTCAGACCCATTTCTCTTTCTCTCTTGGCAGACCTGCCTTTTAATCATAGTACAATCTTCTCCTCATAGCCAAGGAGGTGCCACTAGACTTCCTCAGCTCAGAGGTTCTCAGCTGAGTCCCTGAAAAGTTTATCTGGGATTTAAGCAAAATATACCACAGCTTAGCACAGCAACAACAAAGGTTGGATCTTAGGGAGCTGGAAGACACACTTTGGAAGGAGCTGGACTCATGATGGGTTTGGGGCCTTAAGTACATTTGCAAAACTGAGAATTGAGTGGATCAGCAGGAGGTGTTTTGTTCTTGTGTAAGCAGCTACCACATTATCTTAACCATAAATCTTGCCCTCTCAATTTTGTAAACACTCAGCATGCAGCAGGACTTGCTTAATTTTTTCATTCGATTACCTGTCACTACTTAATAGGAACCATGGAATCCACCAACTAATACAAATACATTAAAAAACTAATTAGGTGGAACTACTGTGCTTAGGAAAAAGTTGTAGGTTGCCATATGCATATGGCATCAAATATCCACTTTGGTTTCTATTATGGTGATGGCTTAGTATTAGCAGCAGTCACAGATTGGCAGACAAATAAGAAAGGATTGCAAATGCAGCTTTAATTGATGAAATAGTTAATCTGGAAATTAGGATTCTGTTTCTCTGCAATTGTCAGTCACACATGGTAAGTTTTCAGCTTCTGAAGTGCATTTTGCAGATTTTGTGCTGTGCATAATTTAATACAGTTCTTTACCCACCTGCCTCCCAGCCTTGTCCTCCCCACAATGACTGACAAATTCTGAATCAAAGTGGGAAAGGAAAAGAAACCCTCTGCTTCTAAAATGGGCAGAATTACCATCTGGATCAGAAAGGGTTGCTCCTTAGTTTTCTCCCAGAATACAAATGGGCTGGTTCATTCTCTGCTTTATACCAGTTTTATTACGCTCATTCAAACCACTGACGAAATTAAAAATGGAACATATTCTCAGCAGATGTAAATCCATACTATTCCAGTGACTTCCATAAACCTATTCAGATTTACACTAATTGTCCCGCAAACAATTTAAGGCCAGAAAAGTTTATTGTGTTCATGCAGCCTGACAACACAGGCCTTAGAATTTCATCCAGGAATTCCTGCGCTGAATCCAATAGGTTATGGGTGAAATAGAGCATAGCTTTTAGTAAGACATGTAAGGCTGGAAGATTGACTGGAATAAATGTCTATAAATCCAAGCTATGAATGGTTGCTGTGAGCTGAGGTTCCAGAACTGAACCCAGTTTAAGGATCTAACAAGGAGAAAGTTCATCACATTTCCCTGTTAATCTCTGAATTGCCTCAACTATAAAAATAAGCTTATGTCTGCAGTTAGAAATTCCCCAGGGCTGAGATCCATCTGTTGGATTTGATTAGCCCTTCATCAGTGATATTGGAAAGCTCTCTTTTATCAGATATCTTTTCCTTGCACAGGGTATTTTAGTTCCTGATTAAGATATACCCTTTCTTTTCCCTTCATTATTGGGATACAGTGAGCTCGGAAAGTCGCAGAGAACTGCTCCTGCTTTGAACCATCAAGAATCAGCTCAATTCCAAGTGGAGAAGATGAACTTCAGGAATTGTTTAGAAACTCTGCACTCGACTGTGGGTGGCCCCCAATCCTTGGTGCTGGTATTGCTGTGCTTGAAACCCTCTGGGGTAACAACTGGTAGAGGAGAGTGAGCTATGAAGCAGTTTGTGCTTTTCCTTGAGTTTCAAGAAGTATTTAGCAGCACAGAAGTGTACTGTCCTGGCTGCTGTGCACGTAGGCTTTGTGACTGCATGGCAGCCCAGAATCCCACCCCTGGAAATGTTCAAGGCCAGGTTGGATGAGACTTTGAACAGTTCGGTTTGATGGGTGGCTTCCCTGCCCATGGCAGGGGGGCTGGCACTGGGTGATTTTTAGTGTCCCTTCCAACCCAAACCATTCTATGATTTTATGCCAGACTGTTATGCTGGAACGTGGCTGAGGTTATTGCTGCCGGTGTTCCTTTACTGCACCCCTGGTGCCCCGGCCAGACACAGCTAGTGTGGTCTGTAGCTCAAAGTTACAAATAGCTAGAAATGGTGCTTCAGCAGCAAAATATTTTAAGAACACACCAGTTAACTGCTGGGGAATTTACCTTCTTGGTGCACACAGTTAGTAGATTTTTAGTAGTTTTTCAGCTATTGTTGCTTTACTCTCTCAATGACTCCTTAAACTTCAAGCTTGGGAAGACCATGATGTAGAGAGGGGACTTGAGGCTCACACCTCTGGAGAGACCTTGCTGTTTCAGCCTCTGCTGAGAGCTTTAACTTCCTCTACGTGCTAAAATTTCCACCATCAGCTCAGAAGGATAAATCCAGCTGTATCACTTTGTGGTGGCTAATGCTTGTGTGGATTCAATGTGTCAGGTAACCCTGTAGAAGCCTAAAAGAAAAGGGAGCTAATGTGTATGTCTCAAACACTGATAGCTGGGTAGCTGTGGAGATAACCAAGGATTGATGCAATAACAACCAAGGGCTGTTGGTAATAACACACTGTGAGAGACAACAGGATGTGGCTGGAGAAGGGGCTGTACAGAAGCAGGGCAGCATTTTTTCTGGGACATACTTGTTCTGGCTCCTGGATATAATCACAACACAGTACAGGGCAAGAGTAGGAATGAGGTAAAGAAGTGTGCATGGGCTGTAGGAGGAATCAAGACCACCTAAGTCCTTAGAAGCTCTCCAAGGCATTTCCAGACAGGTCTAGGAGAATGGACTGCACATGATAAATAATTTGCATAGAAAGCTGCCAGCAGACCATCAGCTTACAGAAGCTGGCACTGACTTGGTCACCGGAGCTACATATTGATTTTAGTGGAAATATGCCAACTTCCCTTGCTCAGGATATGGCTAGGATCCTCCCCATTCTCTGTCTCCCAGGCAGTGCCACTTCATATCTGCTTTGTGAAGCTGTCAAAAACAAGCTGAGGGTGCAGTGCAGTGGAGAGTCAAGCTATTTATTTGTTATTTAATTTTTTTTTTATTGGTTGAATGACAATAAAAGTGGTATCTCATCAAACAAATACAGCTCATGCCTGTGCCAACAGGCAGGGCTGAATGACAGATCTTCTGCTGTTGCAACCCATGTGTAGAAGAGTGAGAACATGCCTGACCAGGGAGAGGTTGATTGAATTGGCTGCTTTGCTCCAGCCTTGCCCCAAGCTGCCCTCGCTTACATCTGCTCCATGTGCATCGTCCTCAGGAGCAGCTGATGCAGAACAGACCGGACACATTCACAAGTCCTAATTGCTACAAATTAAGTGTCTGCCATTCTGGAGTGCTCTTTGGGCAGCTGTGGGGGCAGCTGGATGGGGCAGCTGCGGATGGAGCCCACTCACATGGCATTGCACAGTGAGACGCTCGACTCTGTCTGGTTTGGGAGATGGGACCAGCAATGCTTCAGCAGGTGAGGAGACAGCTCCCTGATTAGGAAGCGATGAGGGAATGGGCTCTACCTAATTTGCAACAGAGAATTGATTGCTTATGGAGAAAATTTCTGTGGTTGTAGCTGCTCTGCCTGGAAACAGTGAGATATTTATTTGCTTAGTGACTGATAACTGTACTTTGTCAGTGACTGAGCACTAGTCACATACCAGCCAGTTCAAATCCATCCTCCAAAATCTCATAGGTGGGATTTATATCTGGATTGCCTACTTCCCAGGTGAATATCCTAGCCTCAAGACTCTCGCTTTCTGCATGTTCTGGGTTTTTCTGCGGGTTTTTTTGGAGGGCCTAGATGACTCTCGGGCACACGGTGTGACTCTTGTGGATGGTTCTGTGCAGGGCTAAGGGTTGGACTTGATGATCCTGTTGGTCCCTTCCAGCTCAGCATATTCTTTGATTTTGTGAAGAACAAAATTAGTTTGTTTTTGTGAAGAACAAAATTAGTTTGTTTTTGTTTTGTTTGGTTTTTTTTAAATGAAATTGAGTTGTCACAATTTTGGTCAGCTTTTTTGGTCAACTAAGTCAAACATCCTTGTGCAGATGCAAAAAATAGAAAATAAATATAATAATAAATATAACATAATAATATATGCAAAAAATATAAAAGTGACCTTGTGGTTAATGTGACTGCCAGGTACTGAAAGGTGTGAGTGTCTGTCATACCCCTGCCCTTTATTTCCCATCACTGCCTATAAAACAGATGTTTTTCCACTTCCTGGAGCTGTTGGAAGATAGCTCACCTGAGAGCTTACAAGTTGCAATACTCTTGTGTAGGTGACAGCTGAATGGTGAGTGCTTAGTCATTTTAGCACATGAATAGCTGTTTTTACAGACTCACACAGACTGTTCTGATGTGTCAGCTGCGTCAATGGTTTCATGAATGAAAGATAACTCTTTGTTTCAGTTCCATCTATCCATGCAGTTTCTGCTGAGTATGAGGAGTTTTGATAGAAATACACTTTTCTGCTATCTACAGTCTATCAAAATGGTGTAATTATCACAAACACAGCATGTGCTAAAAGTTCTGTAGAGAATACTGTGAAAATTCCTTCACTGTTTTTAGGCCTTGACCCAGAACTACATTTTAGTGAAATGGTTGTTTGTGAATCTGTGCCTTCTGCAAATCTGTTGCTTGAGCAACAGCAGACATTGGTTTGCTCTGGATACGTTCTGTGAAAAACTTTCCATTAACACCAGCAGCACTTGTGCCCCAGTGACTCCACTGTTTCTTCATTGTTTCTCTCTGGGATGCAGGAGGTGGTAGCATGTTTTGGAGTGGTTCAAAGCTGTGGCAGAGAATTTAGCAGATATGCTAAATTTTGCCATGTTCCTTTTTTAAGCTATATTTCTGAAAATGGTTTCACATCCTGCGGTATTGTAGCTAGTCTGATGACACTGCTCTGCCTAAGATGGGACACATCTTCAAGGTTCTCTTGTCTCTGACTCGGTTCTGGGTAAGTCTTTGGGCAGAGTTTAGTGATTCTTGCTGGCTGGAAACAACCTTAAAAGCTGGATGCTCAGAAGTGCTGAAGGGTCTGAGGGTTGCAACTCCTTTAGATATAAAACTAGACCTGGAAGCAGGCATGCACCATGATCCCAGAGTCTTAGAATCACAGAATTTTTAGATTGGAAGATCATCCAGTCCAACCCCCTGCCAAGGTAGGGTCACCTGGAGGAGGTGACACAGAAACACATCCAGTTGGGCTTTGAATGTCTCCAGAGAGAGACTCCATGACCTCCCTGAGCAGTCTGTTGTTCTTGCCACCTTCAGAGTAAAGAAATTCTTTTTCATGCTGAGGTGGAACTTGTGTTTCAGTTTATGGCCACTGCTCCTCATCCTGTCACCTGACACCACTAAAAAGAGTCTGGCACCATCCTCTTGGCACCCACCTTTGAGATATGTGTATGGACTGATAATCTTTTCCACAGCCTTTGGAGAGGGATGATGTGACCACTCACATCAGTCACAAAACCCTTGTCCAAACCCTTGCCCACCTCAATTGTTCCATGTCTACCTTTTCCTAGCAGAGTTTTTTCCAGCTAGTGCAGCACTTAGGACCTTTTTCAGCACTAGCACACATCTAATGCAGGGGAAGGAAATTATTGTTCAGATTTGTTTACTCCTGTACCCTTCTGGGTTTGACAATCTGCCAGGAAGCAGGTGCATCATTTGACAAATGCCTCACTGTGGTGTCTGCCTCCTCTGTATATCCTCAGCTTGTAATTTTCAATGGATTGATATATGGCACCTAAAATACAGGAAATGCAGCTTCTTGACAATTCGATTTTTCAGTTACTAGAAGAAAAAAAAAAAAAGGTAGAAAAGGTACTGAACAACATTACTAGACCAGATGGGGAATTTACCAGAAGCATCTGTAACTCTGTAACCATGGAATGTTCCTGTGTAGTTACTTTACCCTTTACTAACTGCATCATGCATTAGCAAAATCTTTGAACACAGGATCTGTAGAGAAAACATGTTGCTGAAAAAGAGGTGTTGTACACTCTTCTAATCATGGAAAAGGAGTGGTCTGCACATCAATGACTTTTTCCATTTCCTGGCTGAAGGGAATGGAAGGGAAGATAGTGAGACTGATGAATTTGGTGAGCAGGGTGGAGAGAAGAGAAAGTCAACTCAGTGCAATTTTGAAGCAAAATTAGGAAAATGGATGATTGGGGATGGAAATCCTGATTTCTGTTCTCAGCCTCTCTTGTTTTTCTTTTCTTCCAAAATTTACTCACTTGTTTGGCCCAAATGTTTTTCTTTGCTTGGCTTTCATTACCCCATTGTCTTTATCTCAACGTGGTTCCCTTTTGTTTATCACACAACTCCTTTTATTCTCTTGCTTGTTTTGTTTCTACCTTACCTTCAGGAGATTACTAGAACCAAGTGTTGATCTTCCCACCCAGAGGGAGATCACTGCTTCAGCTGCCTCTTGTTCCATCCATGTCCAGATTGTTTTCCTTTGTGTAGCAGGCTCTTCACATGGTCAGGTCTTTTTGTTTTTTCTCTGTAATACAAGTACACTGGTTAGAAAATCAGACCAAGGTATGAGCTAGGGTCTTGTGCCACTGATTTTACATGCTACATAACTGTTAGCATATGCCTAGGACACTTTTATCCCATCTCAAGGTATCACTGACCAGACAAAGCCTAAGCAAGGTTGAGGAGAAATCATACGTCAGGGAAAAACATTTGATGGGCTATACATTCAAAATCAAACTGGGTTTGGGCCCTGCCTTTCCACACCCTCTCCAAAGCTCTGCCTGCATGCTTTGTCCCCTTGAATATCCCCCACATATCCTCAAGCCAATGCCACAGCTTGCAACATCTATCCTGAGTTTTCTGCTACCGAAAAAATAATGTCCTGGGATGCAACAGCCCTCACGCATCTTGAGCTGGAATATACACAGTAAATAATAATAAATGTATCTTCAGGCCATCTCAGGGGGCACAGAGCTATGAAGTGTGCTTGTGGTTGAGGACAGCTGTTTTGTCTCCTGGTTTATTTAGCAGCAGAACCATAGTCTGTGTCTGTAAGCCTTGTTCTACTTGTGATGGGGAACATTGCTATTTTTGTGATTGTAGTGACTCTCCATTATGTTTCTTTCTTCTTCTTTGTTGTATCTTTTCTTTTTAAATTTCTTTTTTATTTCTTTTACTTGAATGTGATTATTTAGCCTGGTTTCGTGGTTCCTCAGAGGGCTGATGTCAGGTGAGCCCCAGTGTCCCAGTGCCTTAGAGCATTTATGTCTGTGATTTCTGCTCTAAGCAAACTCAGGTGAAAGGAAAGATTGTTTTTCTACCACTTGCTTGAAATCATCAAACAATAACCTTTTCCTAGTTGAGGGTGCGATTAAGCAATAATTCTCATCTATAGCTGTTTTAATCAATAAAGTGCTATTTTTCAGCAAGGTTTAGGAAACCACCCCTGGTGGTGCCAGACCCACAGCTGGTGTCCATCCGAATCTCAGGCCCATGTTCCGGTGTAGTCCCTGCCGAACACTGCAAATCAACATGAACAAGTTCCTTCCCTATTGTGATGTGTCCTCTCCTATTTCACATCAGTGCCCTTCCCCTGAGGTCCTGCTTCAGCCCCACTGAAGTGAGGGTGGGAGAGGCTCTCTGATAGAGAGCAGAGGTTTGGAGACAGATCCTTTGCTCCTTATACCTACCTCTGTGCTGTTTCATCATCAAAAGTAAAGCAAGCTGAAGCCTTGTCCCTGGGCACAAGAAGAGTAACAGTGCCAGGTAGTGGTACTGTGAGGAGACAGTTGACATCTGATGTGATCCTTGTCCGTGGTGGACGTGGAAAGATGAGGAGAAATCACACAGAGCTGCCTGACATGGAGGTGAAAAAAAGAAAGCAGTTATCCAAAAATAGAACAATATATTTCTGCTATTAATAAGAGAGGACCCACTCTCTGGCCTGAAGGCCAGCTTTCACAGTCTGGCAATAAACCTTGTAGCTCTCTGACATCAAGGAAAGCAAATTTAATGTGGAGCTAAACTCATGCTTTTCCTTTGCTGATAAATTCAGCTTATTCCCTGCTGTCCAGCTGGAACAAATGCTTCCATTCCCCCTGCCCAGATATCAAGCTCAAGAAATAGCTGAAAACCTGGAAGGGAAATTTTTTATTTGCAATATATAAAGAAATGTTGCGGGGTGCTCTTTTTGTCAGTTAACCTATTTTTTTTTACTGGCAAATACCTTTCATCTGGTAATTTCTCACACTCATATGAGTTTTATTTAATATGCAGCTATGTATGAAGAATTGGGTTTACTGACATCAATAACAGAATCAGAGAAGCAATTATATAATGTTTTTATTTCAGTCATTCACACCTGGATTAATCAATTAATATTTACAGTGGACAACTAACTCCCATGAGAACTGATTGTGCTAGACTTGCAGTTTGAAAACACAACTGCAATAATTTTATTTGTTTGCCTCCAGCAGCAAAGATATTTGGGTTTTTTTGTAGCAGAGAAAAGAAGAAGTAATGAGAAAAGGAGGCTAATGAGAAAACTAAATACTCTCATATCTATACACCAATGTGAAAATATGAGGAATCATCTCCCTGTGGATTTGCTCTGCTCTTAAGCCATTAGAATTGTCTCAGATCTCTGCATCTGGTCTCTGCACACACTGAAGAAAGGAAACGGAGCTAGAGGCTGAGTCTTCGCTTCTGTGTTCTTCTTCTCAGACCAAGGCTAAATGAGGCTTTTAAAATAGGAAAATAATTACCATTTCCATTTAAATTTTGTGGAGAAAACACAGTTATTAAAAGGTGTTCTACTATCAGTCTGGCAGTTTTTCTGCTGCAAAACAAACTGATATTCAGAACTGTGGAGTTCCTACACTGGAAGCAGTACCAATATCTTGGTCCCAAATCATCTTACTCAATAGAAATCCCCATCAGAACATAAATTTGATTGAAAGGGCAACCTGCTTTCTCTAAAATAAACAGTGTCCTTTTACAAATGAGTGCAATGTTTTCCTGAATAAACACTTTGCATTTCAGTCACTGAACACAATATTTTCAGGCAGCTGCTGCAGAGAAAACCTGGAAAATCCCAGTGGAGGCATTTTACAAAGAATAATTCCGGACTAAGCTGTCGAGTCCCCTTTGCTGAGGTCTAAGGGGAACTGAAAAAATAAGACCATGCTCAGTCTTGTGAATCACTGCAGATTTTCTGCTAAATTAAATGAAATTTATGACACAGATTAAAAAAATAAAATAATTTGTTATGTATGATGATTGTTTCTCTACTTTTTCTGCCACTGTGGATCAGGTGTGGCTGTACTCAGGTCATCAGAGTCATATTGCCCTAAGTCTGAGAAGAGATTTGGACTCCAGACTTTGTTTGACAGTGCCCCTGCAACAGTGCAGATACTTGTCTTGAACGGCTGTGGATGGACTTTGTTTGGGCTCCAGTGCTCACTATCCTGCAGCAACCTACCAACGATGAGATGGAAATAGTGAATTAGGACATCAATCCCACCCAAATAAAATTCACAGATGAGAAGTCTGCCTTCAGTAAGCCTAAGGATCTCACTTTTATAGTATTAGATGTTCTTCCAAGACATTGTGGCACAGTGTGATGATTATTAGCTCAATTCAGTGACACAATTACTACAGGCCATTTAGCACAAATGTTTCCCCTGTTGCTATCCATTATACCAGGAACTTTAATAATGTCAGTGGGTACAGCTGAGAGCAGTGCATGTCATGAAAGAAATATGATTATATGTTACCAGCACAGCTCAGCCACACATTTATAATGTACAACCTATGACAACACCTTTCTGCTTGAATATTTAGGAAAAGGCTACTTTGCATCCCAGCTGCAGGCTACTGAAATGAGATGTTGGACCAAAATTCAGGTTTTTTCTGTCATCATTGTCAGTTGCTTATTACATGGACAATTTCTCTGTGCTTTTGGATCAGGTTCTTCTCATCTGTTTTCTTCATCTAAAATGTCACTGTCCAGATCTGAGCTAATCACCTTGGACTATCTGTAGAGTCAGTACAGAGAAATATGTATCTCCAGAGGATGATTTTTCTGCTCCTTAAATAAATGTCTGGGATGGCACGAAGGACCTAATTACAAGTAATTAGGTGAATCTGCTGGTCTAACCATAAATAAATAAATAAATAAATAAATAAATATTAATATTGATACTAATAACATCAACAATAAGTAGTAGGAGTAGTAGTTTGTATTCTGGTCAAATAAGTTCACTCTTTTCTCTTAAAGCCTGCTTGGCCTTCACAGTGACCTCAGGGTGTCTGGGAAGCCACAAAAATTCAATTCCCACAGGAAGAGCAGTCAGAAGACGGCATTACACAGTGCTCCTCACTCAGATCTCAGGGATCCACAACAGTATGTGGGGTGTTACTTCACTAAGATGCAGGGGGATTTGAGTACCTACTGCTAATTTAGGACAGTGTCAACAATCAGCTTTCAGTGTCAACAATCAGCTGGAGTATTTCTTTCAGTAGACTCAGGAAAAACACCTGAACTTCCAACCTCTCTTTGGGATTGTAACAACAGTAGCTCTGTTTGTTTTACAGCAGTAATTTGAATGTTTAAATTAAATATATTAAATGAGACCTGGAAATAATCTTCACTGAGGATTTTAAACTGTCTACCTTGAAAAGGAGTACAAGCTAACTGTGCAGAATGGTTTGCAGAGATGGGCACTGAATTTCCCCTCTAATAAAGGTCAGCAAGAATGATCATTCTCTCTAAATGCAAAAGGGAGTTAAGGTTATGAACCTACAAGTTGCTTAAATCTCTCTAAAAAGGTTTTTAGACATGAGATTCTGTGTGATGGCAAAGTGATGACACTCGATGCTGGAAGCAAGGTCATTGAAGAGCCCCCCTCAACCCTGCAGCCTTCACACTGTCACCACCTCAGAGAGCAGCACACAGGTTGATGTACAAGCCTTCAATCTTGTGCTTGTTCAGCCTATGGTGCCCAGAAATCCTCCCACCTCTCCTGTGCGATGCCCTCGATGCAGAAAGGGAGAAGGGAACAAACGCTGATGCCCCTGCAATGCCAGCTCGCCCACTGGCCAGTGGCACAAAAAAGAGAATTAAAGCGCATTGCATGAGAGAAAATGAAACGAGGGTTTGGTAGGTAGGTCAGTGGTGATAGTCTTTTCAAGTCCTGGCTTCAAAGAAATCACTCAGGAGCCTGCTCCTGAGAAAGCACTGAGGAAGCTCTTGAAGAAATCCCATTTCAATTTGCTTATTTAAGTTAGTAGAAAAAAGACCTCCTTGTTACCTAATCTGTTGATGAGTTCAGACACTTTCTGGAATGATTTCTTGCATAATTCGCCCTATTGATACATTATTTATAAGTTCTCATTCAATTTCAGGTTCAGGATTTGGATGTAAGTCTTACATAATGAGTAGCTGGTGTCACCTGGTGTCAGAAGAATCAAAAGTGGTTTTGACAACCCTGGGATTGTCACTAAAGCAGCAATTTAATCAGAGTTAATTTTTCACTGCTGAATTGTTGCAAAATGCTCTCTTGCCATTACCTCACAGAATCTAATAAATTAAAATGTCCTTTATTGGTTGAAGAAAAGAGTTTCCTGAGGAACATCAGTTCCTGGCTAAACTGTTCCCTAAACAGAGATCCAATATCTATGACTGACAGATGTACTTTCATGGCTTTCTAATATGATACATGAAGGATCCTTTAAAGTTTAATCTGGATAGACAGATATGGGAAGATTTATAGTGTTGGCACCATGAGCTTCAAAACATTGGTATTCTCCAGAACACTCAGTGATACACATTGAATTTAAGGGATTCAATGAGGCTTTTGTTTCTACACTGCCCCTGGGAGCTCAGGATTTCCTTTCACTTCCTGGCAAAGTGGTTCAAATATATATATATATATTTATACTGAGAAGAGTGCATGTATATTGACAGAGTCTCCACTTACTGTGGATGAGAAACACCCTTTAGTGACAGGCAGATAATAAGTTTTGAAGAGAAAAGGGATAAATTGGTTGCTGGAGATAATAAATCACTTCCTTTTGTTTGAAAGTCAGGTGCTAAATAGCAAAAAACTTGCTTATCCTGTCCTGCTGTGAGCTGGAATATTCTGTTTCTACCTTGTTGTTTTGTTTAGTAGAGCAGGAAAAAAATTATTACTTAAGGTTTATTACTTGTGAGTTTGTTATTTAATATGTCAAACTTTGAATCAGGCTGGCCTTATTAATGTAAGAATCATTCACAGTGTTCCCTGTGAAGTATGCTGGGTATTTTAGATGGCATCAAATCCTTGTCTGTCATAAGATCGGCTGTAGGAGCCTTTGCTGCTGACTTCAAGTGAAGTGAATTCTGCTTCTAGCTGTATTTCAATGCCTGTTTAGAAATAAGATATGGGTTTGAATATGGGTTTGAAATGGGTTTTCAATTTCCCTCCAAAAAGAAATCACTGCTTCTTGTTTTAAAATTGCTAAATCTTTAACTGTAGTTGCCAGTACTCGTGGCTTGGTGCTCTTCATGGGCTGCATGTGAAGAATCACAACTTAAAGTTCCCATTGATGCCAAAGTACCAACTACCTTGTGATTTACTGTTTTTGGAAACAAATGTTCAGTTCTTTTAGCCTGATGACTTTCGAGGGATTAGTGGACACTATGGTGACATTTTCAAAAGTCTCCACACCCTTCAGCACCTGACACACTTTTTGAAGAAAAGGGACAGTGCGTATTTGTTCTAATTCTCATGCTTGTGCTTTGAAAATAGTATCTTTTTTCAGCCTTCTTCCCCCCCCCCTTTTTTTTTTTAAATATAATAATGTTAGAACCTGGGATTGGATTGGATGAGCATTCACACTGAAGATCAGTAAAACCCCCCGAACTCGGCATAAACAGACATTACTACCCACTTTCAAGCAAGCTGGCGTTAAGTCAGCTGCCAAACATTAATTGCTGTCCCCTTGCTGAATCCCCATTGGAGTCTGAGTCACATCATTCCCCAGCCCTGTTTATAATCACCCTTCCACACCATGGCCTGGTGGGAATTCATTAAGTGGTGTATTTAATTATGTAAATACAGTGGCTTCTGCCTGCCCTCCGTTTGCACTTGCAGGTTTGTTTATCCACTGAAGGCTGCTCCCAGCTCCAGGCTGTGCTCGGCAGGCCTGGAAGTGTGCAAACACTTGCTGTTACAGATCAGCAGACAGCAATGCAAACAAACGTGTCCTCATCAGCAATATTCCCTCAGGTGGAGACCATGAGGAGGAGGAAAAAGTGAAGAGTGGTGCTGACTGGGACAAGTACTTTGTTTTGAACACCATCTGGCACTGACAGTGAGGTGCATCTTTCCAAGTCCACCCTCTCCTGTCATTCACAGGACACCCAACCTTGACACCAAGAGTGGATCTAGGCCAAACCAGAGAACTTTTTGGAGGGCAGAACCCTGTGAAGATAATGTAGTTAAGGAAGGATGGGTGAGCTACAACTTTGGCCACCAGCAGCTGCCCTGCTTCTGGCTTTTCCCAGTCACCCTGTGAGCTCCATGCCCATCCACAACAGGCACAGAACCAACACTGCAAACAAAACGCTTGCAGGGCATGGGTACAGGTTTCTCAGAGTTTCCCAGCTACTTTGTTGCAGAAACGTAAGCACAGAGGGCTCTGGAATAGTGTTTGCCCCTGTATTCTGAGGATGAGATAAGGAGAAACAGCCTAATTGGAGGTGGCCAGAAAAAAAAAAGCCCCCCCCATTTCTTTTTTTTTATTTAACCACTTAATTCTAGCACAATGTTTGCTGCAAGGGTGTTTGAAGAACACAGTTTAAGGAGGTTTATTCATATTTATGGGAAAGTTTTCTGTGTTGATAACAGCAGAGAATTTACAGATGCTGAAGGTGCCCACGCCCACTGTACTCTGGCAAGGGGAAGATGCAACCTGAGAGACAAGGGGCTGCAGATGAATTACAAGATGATAATCCAGAGAGGGAAGTCCCCTTGTAAGAACACTTCAGCAGCTGGATGCAGGTCTCCAGGATGCTAACACAGGCTGCCTTGTCCCCACAGCTTGGGTTCCAGAGGCTGGCTCCTCTGGCCACGCTCTGCAACCACCCTACTTACAGTCTGCTGTCCTGAGTGGCGCTATCCTTCCACTGGTTATGGCATTCCAAGCAAGACCATTCCCAAATCCTTCTTGTCCTTTTATAATGCACACTGGACTCCTGTTTATCCATTCAGAGGGGCAAGGATTTTCCAGAGGGCTTTGACTACTGCCCAATATGCTGCAGAATTCAAAAGGATGATGGTGCTACACTCCATTTTGTTAGGGTTTATGAATATCTGAATGGCAGAAAAAAGGTGAAAAGAAGAACTATGGAATTTGAATATATGGGCACCATTAACTGAGCCTCTGTGACTAATTCTGGTCTCTGTGCACCTTTCTAAATTAAGGTTCTGAAGATATGTGTGCACAGATTTTAAAGATTTATTCTCTTCTCATGTGTCATTTATGCACAGGTTTATCTTCTCCACTGGTCCTACAGAAGAAGACAACGCAAAAAATAGTCCCATAGATTGGAGTGAGAACTTCATTTAGACTTGCCATATGCAAGAGACTTTTCTTTGAGTTCCCGAATTTAAGCAATAATTTAATTGCATCAGATGTGTCAGCAGCTTCCTTAATGACAATTAAAAAAAAAACCCAAAACCAAAGAAGGTGCTGCTCAAATTACTTGGATTGAATAGGAAAGGAAAATGATGCATTGCTGGATGTTTTATTCCATGAAACTGGTAGAATGCAGCCAACTTTGCTGTGTTACCTGACTGTGACTGTCAGTTAAATAAAAGAATTTTGATTTGCACTGGCAGCTGAGCAAAAAATTCTGGGCTCAGTTTTTTGAGGATATGCATTCAAGTCATTTGCCTTGGCTTTATCCATCATTTGGATAATCTCTGAGGTTTGGTAAACGTAATCAGAACCACATAGACATATCTTGCTGCACCAGTTTCTAACAGTGCGAGCACCTGGATTTTGTGATGATTATGAAACAATTCTGACACATTTGCAGACCTATTTGCATTGCATTTGCAATAAAAGTGAAGCAGAAAAAAAAAAGTAAAAAAAAAAGGAGACACCTCAAAGGAAGAATAAAATCTAAAAATACACCCACTCTCTCTGTGTTTTCAAACTAGAGCAGAGCACCAGAGATGAAAGGATCTGCTTCTCTTTTAATCTCACAGTGCAGCTGTCTCATCTGTTGCCTGCAATGTGTCCATGTCACAGTAGCAAGTTTCACCTTTCCCCAAAAGCTGCCTCCTCCTGACAGCAGTGATGAACAGTAGGCAGACAGCCAGGCTCACAGGATCTTTGGAAATACCAGCTCCCTGGAAGCAACAGTCATTCCTCCAGGATAGCTGTAAATCATACTCCAACTTTTCTGGCTCCCAGGGATCTCAGGGAAGCAGAGAATAGCAAAGCAACCTGTTGCTGTGTGAGCATCCCAGTCCCAAAAAGGGATCATTTTGTCTTTCCCCTTTTCATATAACATTCAGCTGAAAAGTTTCACAACAGGGACAAGGTTGTTCCCTTTTTCCTTAGCCCTGCCAAGGGGAAGGCAAATCTCCCTGGGATCTGACTGAAAGATATTCTCACCCTGTGCTGAGCCTTCACCATAGGATTACGTCAGGGAAAACATACAGTGGAGCTTTTTGACCATATTTTCTGAATTCTTAGTGCTTTAAGCTCAGGGACCTCCTATGCCTTTTTTGAGGGAAGAACATCAGAAGATGGTGCTCCCTAATCAAGTGCCAGCTCCGGTGTGATCCAGCACATCAGTGGATTAGGCACAATAGTGGAAATTCGGTGAAGAATCACATCCTTGTGATCTGTATGAGCTCCACCAAGACAGTATTTAAAGATTATAACAAAATTTTCATGGCTTCAAAGGAAATAAAAAGAGATTCTGATGAAAAAACTTGATTTGTTGGAAGTTTTTTTCTCTTTAGGAGTAGGGCAAAATTAGTACCTGGGGAATACAGTATATATGTCTAGCTCTGAGGGTGATATATTTGATAAAAAATAAATGAATACCACAAATCTTCAGCAGGAAACTAATTAATAATTTATCAGTCCCTGAATTGAATGGTAACAGTACAATATATCTTTTTTGGAGGGCACACCTCCATTTTCAGGCATTCTTATTTACCCTGGACACATAAATCTGCATTACTGAGAAGAAAGTTTAGCACAAAGTACTAGTGGCTGCTGATCAAATATTTATTAAAGAATGACTTAATCATGTAACTGGAACCAGCAGAGGCAAGGAAAAAAAAATCATGAGCTGGTGTTTTCAAATTAAACATAGAAATGCAATATTTCTTCTGACTCATAGAAGGAACAGCAACTAGGTACCAAGGTGTAGGCCAATTTTAACTTTCTTTGTTTATGCAAACAGTTGTTTCAATATACAAATATATGCATTGAGCTTAATTATAACCATGAGCAAGAATTAACTTTGTCTTTTCAAAGCACTGCCATAGTGAAGTAACAGGGATGGAAACCTGTTACCACTGAAATAATGGATTGAAAAAAGTCATTTAGAGGCAAAAATCAGGCCATTAGCTCTCACCTGAGTTGCTTCATGGCTGATGCAGTTGCTCCTGTTTCACCAACCCTGTGCTTTTCTTTCTAGATCATGCAAAATATCATCGTAACTCACTGTTCATTAAAACCGAGGTAGTTTGGGCTGAGGGTGTAGGGAATTGCTATGCAGAATGCCCTGGAAAAGGACCCTCCACTTTGTTTGAATATTTTGCTAAGTTGGACTTTCAGTTTGCTAAATAACTGTGTGAAACTTGAAGAGAGGAGAATGGGCTGCAGAAGGAAAAGTTTGAAGATAGGAAGATAGTTCTTGTTGCACTTATAGAACCCATCACAGGTTTGAGTTGGAAGGGACCTTAAAGATCATACAGTTCCAACTCCCTGCCTCAGGCAGAGACATCTTCCACTAGACCAGGTTGCTCAAAGTCCTGTCTGCCCTGGCCTAGTCCAGCCTGGCCTCTTCTAGGGATGGGGCATCTACAACTTCTCTGGGCAACCTGTTCCAGTGTCTCATTGCCCTCAGAGTAAAAAATTTATTCCTAATATCTAATCTAAGCCTACTCTATTTCAGTGTAAAGCCATCACCCCTTGTCAAAAGTCCCTCTCCATCTTTCTTGTAGGTCCCTTTTAGGTACTGGAAGGTTGCCATAAGGTCTCTCTGGTTTCCTAATACTCCTAATACTTCCATAAATAAAGTGCCATTTACCTTACAGTTGTAAAATTCTCTTATGTCAACCCCTAGCACATAGAGAGGAAACAGAAGAAAACAAAGTGTGTGCTTTTCTGCTCAGAAAATGCTGAATAAATGTGTTTTTGTGGTTAGCAACATATTACTCAGAAAAATACCACACAAACCTCAAGACTGACTTTAAGGGCTGCTGGTAAAAAATGGAAACAATTATTCTCTCTATGTTTGCAAAGTAGTTTTTGTAAAGACGAACATTTATATTACCAGAAGTGTTCTTTGGCTCTCCTTTTCTGTGTTTGTTGCTATTACTGCAGGGATTTTTGTATTACAGAGGAATTTTTTTTTATATCCCTGTCTGTTTGCTTGATCACAAAATGAAATAATAATCCTGATTTGGACATCACTGCTTATTGCCACAGAAGTGATAGGGGTGCTATAAACAATATTATCACCTGCATAATCTGATGTGTCCCTTAGTGATGGGTGTACATTCCTTTTCCCTACACCATTCTATGGTGTCAAGTTAATTATAAGCTTTTCACAGCAAAGGCTTTACTCTCACCTGTATTGTTGTGTTACCTTGTAAAACTTGGTGTCGTTTTTGCTTCCTGGACAAATAAAACCAAGGAAAAATGAATCAACAAGTTCTTGGAAGAGGAGGTTGTCCTGTTAAGGAAGTCCTGGATCAAAAGGGAGTTTTGAAGTAGCCTGGTGGAACTGGCCCTTGAAAGGCCCTTGTGGTGGAAGATAAGCAGAGTGTCCCATGCTCATTTTTGGCCACCGGCTGTATCTCAGAAATCATTGCAGAAAGACTTGCTCTGCTCTTGTGTCATGTATATGTTAAACAGCATAAAAGGCTTTATTCAGGCCTAGGATCTGATTTGACAAATCTGCTGTGAAAGGACACTTTGCACTGTGACTGATCAATAGGTCTGGATGTGTTGGTTTAGATACAGGAACCTTTTCTGTGTTGAAAGGAGAAAAAAAAGAAAAAACAATTTTTAATATCACTGGGGAACAACTGAGCCTTTGCTGTTACATTTGACAAAGAGTCATTGCAGGAGTGTTTCTGTGCAAAGCCTCTCTGCATTCTGCCTTCTAGTGCATGAATTGTGTCTTTCCGATATTTTTCCTTCCTCCTTTTGGGAAAGAATAATTTCCTAAAATGAGGATATGCAGCTTGTTCCCACCTCTGCCAAATTCAGCACCAAAACTGTTGTTTACACTCAAAACTCCCAGTAGCTTTGTCCTGATCTGTGTTCCTAGCTTGAAACACGTCTCCATTTCTCCGTATCTGGTTTGTGGACAGCTCATTTTTCTAATGCTTTAACAAAATCTGCAAGGCTGACACTCGCACAGAAATGCCATCAGTCTTCAGTAGGATGTTCTATTGATTTCAGATTAGCAAACATCATCTTAGAAAGGCTAAGGTTAGCCTGGTGTAAAGAAATCTCAGCTGGGGAAAAAGGGTGGCAAGGATCTTGCAAAACACAGTTTTTCTTAGGCTGGGGACATGGGTCAGCTAATTGAACACTGAGAGTCTCTCTCATTGCTGAGCATGGCAGAGGGGTTCATCTGCTTACATCTTTATCATTTGTCAGCTGGATGGATGTGCCACATGCGTGAAAGGCATGATTTTAGGTTTAGAAATTCCTTATGATGGGAACAAAATAGAGATTTCTCTCTCAGGGCAGGGATGTACTGAGGAGTTCTGGTTGCTCTCCAGAAAGACCAGCCTTCCCTGGGGTGCCATCTGACAAAATATTTAGGTATGAGCTATTCAGGAGGTCTTAAGCATATTGGTAAAATTAAGCACCAAGCCAATTTTCTGAAAAGATGAGAATTGCAGATGCAGGCTCTTAGCTGTGAGAAATAACATTATACTCTAAAGACAGATCTTTTTTTGTACTTACATTCTGAGCACATTTGGAATTTTTTCATTCATCATCCTTATGATGTTGGAAATAGCACAGGGTGAGGCTAAACTGAAGGGCAGATTTAAACCTGAGCACTCTGATGCCTTTATGTGCAGATTTACATAATCTCGGGTGTGTACTCCTGCAGTTAATTACATTTATGCATCATTTCTGATGACATATTTCCATTACATGACATCTTTTCAGTGCCACTGTGTGCCACTTGGCATAGATTGGTTTGGTTTGAAGAATAAAACGGCAATAATAACAGTCTTACCACCATCACCCTTCATGACCTGAACTTCAGTGTCCATAAATAAAAGTGTGGAGGACTGTTGTGAGCTCCCAAAGCCTTGCAGGTTTTTCAGATCGTTCTAAAGAAAGGGTTTAAAGCATTCAAGGGTAGAGTACTACTTCCTTATGAGCTGTAGATTTTCTTATGGGAAAACTTAGATCTCCTGCTAGTAGACAACTTTCTTTGGAGACCTTAGACCTTCTATCTTCTAATATGAGAAACCTTGGTGTGTTGTGTGATGAGGGAAGAAGAGACTGAACTTCAACAGTACTTCAAAAAGTGCAATACAGAGGTCAGCCTTGAGTCATCCCCTTCAGTAACAGAGAAAACTGAGGTGCAGAGCAATGAGATGACTTCACTGAAGTCGCCCAAGGGCAGATCAAGGTCCTTTCCAACGCAACGACTCACCTTAACTGTCTCTTCTTAGCAATGCCATGTGAATTTTGAATATTGTCAGTCACTCGTTCAAGCACAATAATTTTTTGACAAAGCCAAAAAAAAAAAAAAGTGTCTACCGGATTTCTATTTCTTTTTTTTCCCCTTAATAATTTCTGAGAAGAAAAAAGACAATTAATTGAACAACTCTGCCATTTGTCATGAAATGTGTGCTTGATCCAGGCTACAGGGGTTGTCCTTTTCCCAGTAAACAAGTACATATTAACAAGTCTGCATCACATCTCACATTGTCTAGGTGCATTTTTTGTTCTTTTAATTCTCAGAAAAGGCTAAATACCTGAGCCTGAAGACTGAAATTCCCTTTCTTGCACTTGATGGCAAGGAACCAGGTTTATACAAAATAGATTTCTTCTGCTCAGGTATTCTCAAAGCCAGAATAGGTGACTTCTGCTATTCCTGAGATAGACTGGAGGGAAAGAAAAGAATATACAAGTAAACAGGGAAAATCTGTAAACTGGGAAAACAAATTTGAGCTAAGCCATCCCAGCTATCACACTGAGTTCTGGTGACTAGAGCTTCACTTTGGTTCTAACAGGTGAGGGATGATGCCACCCTGTTTAGTGCAGCACAGAACTAATGGAGCATCTGGAAAATGAGAACAACTGACATTCACTGCTCTTTTGTCAGCTAATGACAATAAAAATCTGGTTTCCAGACACTGCACATGCACACTGCAACCTCAAACACTGAGGCCTGCAAATAAAATGTGAGCAACTTCATGCATATGCAACTGTGATCAAGGAACACGCAGTGAGAAACCAAGACTTCAAAAAAGTCAAAGTTAAGACTTTCAGTGAAATTTTAACCTGCCTCTCTTGTATGGCCATGTGTGGAAATGGTCTATAACTCCATGGGCACAATTTATTTTGTTACATGGGAGCTTGATTTGCTTGGTTTACAGCCTAGGCATTGCTTTCAAGTATTTGGACTGTGAGGGCAGGTTTATATGGTCCTTTCCTTATTTATTGCTGAAATTGAAAAATGAGTAGGGATGAAGACAGATCAATATTCTGCTTCATTACTCATTTAAATGCAACCCAGCATAATTCCTCTGAGTAGCTGAATGTGTTTTTAACTTATCCTTCCATGATACGGCCCACAGGAAATACATACTTTCTAAATAATCTTGAAAGGACTTCTCAAAGATCAATTTTTCGTCACCTCAAAAACTACTTGTAGATCCAGCCCCTTCTCTCCCTTCCAAAATTATTTCCCTCAGCACAGTCACAAGTTTCATCCTGATCCCCCTATAAGAAGTTAATGGCTGGAAGGGGTGAAGAGCTCAAAGCAAGCTCAAAGCTGCTCAGGCTGGCCATGCTCTGTGCAAGTGAAGTAGACTCATAATTTATGGGTTGGACTCCTATGAATCTTTGTAAAGTATATACAGTTAAAAGATTTTGCAGTTTTAAATGTTTAGTAAAAAAAAATGGGTTCTTTTTAAAGAAATAGTGAAATTTGCATACTTGATACTAATTTTCTCAACAAAAAGTTGTAAGATATAGAATAGATGTATATACACATATTTCATGCATAAATAGATCAGCCAACTGATGTCCCCCATCCCTCTGCCCTAACTTTTTCAGTCTGAGGGAAAACCCCACAGCATTTTTGGGGTTTTGTTTTCTTGAAACTTTTCATTATAAATTTTTTTCAAATTATAAAAAAATATTCTTCCTTTCTGGACACTGATTCTTTCCCCTACCCCATGGCAGTTGAAAGGGATGCTGAAAATTGTTAAGTTTTCAGCACAGGTTTCCTCAGAAACATGATTTTCCTTAAGAGCAGGAGTGTGTCAGGGCTGAATGATCGGGGATCAATGTTTAATTTTACACTCTGGTTTGGTATTACTGTAGACCATACCAAATATAGATGGTATTGAATTAAAATAGTTTCTATTCTCTCTCAAACACCACATGTGCCTCAAGGAAAGGTTTGCTTGAGGGTTTTTTTGTAAGTTTGTAAGAACCCAATTAGAAATAGAAACTGTGAATGTGTACATGCAATAACTTTCCACCGGATTCCATTCAAAAATTTATCTGAGTCTGGGGAATTAAATTATGAATGGTTCTGATGTTCACAGAATTAATTTCTTTATGAAAGAGCAAGACACAAGTCAGAAGAAATGTCAGAGCATTAAAAACATCTCTGAGACTTTCCTCATGAAAAAATGAATTGTTCAGGAGTAATTTTCTTGGATTCCTGGAGCTGGATTGGGCTGTAGTCTCTCAGCTCAGATTAGAAACCTCTGAGTTGCGATGCAGTGATGTGAGTCAGGACCTCAACCCTTGTACATAACCTGCATTCCCTCTGATGATATGACTGTCAGTGAGCCATTACTGGCATTTCAGAGAGGAGCATGGCAGCAAGGAACAGAAGAGAGAAAGGAACAGATTTCTCCTAAGTACTAAAAAAGAAATGCCTAAGTTAAGGGCATTTCAGGGGGGCATGATGACACTACAGTCATCAAAGACACTCCATGTCAAAAGACTTTCTCTATGTCACAGACCTTCAAAGTGGGAATCACTGTGTCTCTCTCCCCTGATGATGGAGGAATTCCAAAGAGGGATTTCCCCAGCAGGATGGAGTTACACTGGAACAGCTCACTCAGACAGGTGTTGGTTGACATCCCCATTCTTGGAGGTTTATAAGAACTGTCAATATAAAACCACAGCTGACCTGCCCTAGAGCTGATGAGTAGAAGCCTCAGTGGCAGAGAGAGACCTGTGCTGATGGGAAAGAGCAAATAGGTGACTGTCAGTACCACAGACATCACATCTATTTGAAATGATCTGAGGACAAAAGCAGGCATGGAGATGAGGTTTACCCACACACATGACAGCCTTGCCAGGGTGGATAAGTGCCCGTGGCTTTCAGGGCACCATTTATCCTAAGGGACAGTTTGTGTCTTGTGTCTGCCCTTCACAGACACCCAAGGTCAACTGAGACACCCACCAGCAACTGAGACTGAGACCACTATGGTATATTTGCCTGCTGCTTGAAGTGCTCCTAGACCATTCTATTTTTTTCCAGAAGCCTAACCAAGTGTACAAATTTCTGTCTTTCAAAACCCTGCATGCATTGCAGCCTCCAGGCAAACACAGAGGGTGTGATCCTGCAAGGTGCTGGGAGACTCAGCGGTCCTTGAAGTTGGAGCTTTATGGCTGAAGTGTTCTATGCTTTCTGCTTCAGCTCTTTCATGATGTTTTTGCCTTCGTTGATTCCTGCTTCCAGGAGGAAATCCTCCATTTAATGCAGAGGGATGCCTGTGGCTCTGCCCTGCTGCTAGCATCTTCAAAAGCATCAGCATTTTTTCATTCTAATTAAAACAAAACTTCATCAGTTATCAGCCATTCCTGTGCATGGATCTGAGCTGTGATTGAAATACCCTTTTTTCTGTGTGCTTGTTTGCTCAGTATAGTCATGTTCATTCATGGTTGAAAAAGAGGGTTATTCTAGCAAAATAAGAAAGCACCATTCAACCTTATTCAATCCAGGCTCATTCATGCTTTGTAACTTCCAATTGCAGGAGATAATTCCTCTTCATTACTACTTTACTCACTTCTGCAACCCACATTCAGGTTCCCAAGTTCCCTGAAGGATCCTGTTTGGATACTTCACTGTGTACTGACCGTACTATCTCCAGCCTCACTGATTTCTGCATGTAACGGGATATATTCAGAGCATAAATCCTCTGTTGATGTCTCACTAAGACAACATGTGTGCTATGACAGATCTGATCTTTCTGAAGGCCTTGAAGACATCATTTAATGGACAAAATATATAACTTTAAGGTGCCTTTTACTTACACTGAAAAAGCCTGAGCTCTGGTGGTATCACTTGCATCTTCTAATAGTGCAGTTAGGGGGAGAACAGGGGTACCACAGAGTTGGGCTGCCTGAAACAAATGAGACTATTCTCATATGCTCAGCTCATAGAACCATAGAAAGGTTTGGGTTGGAAGGGACCTTAAAGATTCCAACAACAGTTCCAACATCCTTGCCATAAGCAGGGATGTCTTCCACCAGACCAGGTTGCTCCAAGCCCTGTCCAACCTGGCCCTGAACGCTTCCAGGAATGGAGCATCCACAGCTTCCCTGGTCAACTTGTGCCAGTGACTGATGGATGCAATATATTTTCATAAACCTTTTGCCTGACTCAGGTGACAGACTTTGGTGACAACTATGCCTGTGAAGTTATGATAGTCTTGGTATATTAGTGAAAGCTGAGACTTTTTACTAATCCTCCAATAATAGTGTAGAGTGGTCTAAATGACTCATATGCTTGGCAAAACGGAACAATGTGCTCAACTCCAGAGTGACAGTTTTCATATGTCTGTTCATATGTTTGTATGGTTTTTTAAAAAACGCACTAAACTGAAATAGTAATTTCCTCTTTCTGCAGGGCTTTGTTATTTCTCAATCCTTGCTTTATTTGCAGAAAAATATGTTGTTTATTCAGGTGACTGTAGCAGGACTAATTATATGCTAATGACTTTAAAAAATCTGTGTTTAGCCAAAATTCAATTGAAAAATCTTAGATGGTATAAATAAATGTAGAATATTGCCCATTATGCCTCACTGCTCCTACTGCTTTAGCAGCTCACTGCTGCAATAGCAGATTTATCAAATTGCCCCTGATCAATGCATGAAATCCAATTCTGAGTAGCAGAACTGTGAAAGAAAAAGTGCTTTTTATTTTTTTGGGGGAAACACCTGCTTCACGCTGTGAAAATGACTGGCAGCTTCCAAAGAGAAGCTGCAGCTTTATAATTAATTTCAATTTGGTAGAAACATATTTTTACTTGACAGTTTTGTTGCACTCAATTTTTTAACAGTCCAGTCTTTTCTGCTTTTGAATATTTCTGATCAATATGATCTCATTATTTTATTTTGAAGAGTCTTCAGTTTTTATGATTTTCAATGTCTGACTAGGCAAATCAATCAGAACTACACACTGATGAGACAGAAAATCCATTGGAAATGAGATCAAATCCTCAAAAAATAACAATAGAAAATAGAAAATTTAGAAAGGAAATATTTCAGAAGATATTATAACAGCATCTGAGTTATAATAAAAAACATGTTTCACAACTATTTCAAAATATTCAGAGTTTAATCTGAGCCAAAGTCAGTAATAACTATTTCTGAAGTGGGAGAAAAGATGTGCTTGACCAACAGCAATGATCGATTCACGATTTTTTATGTCTTGTTTAATCCGTAGAAGCTTCTGGCCAGTGTGTTACCCACCATTACTTCCCTGCAATAGCAGCAATGTGTGTATCGAGGTGATGGGGGCTTTGGCGACCATCACAGTGTACTTGACAGTCATGTCTGCAAGCCAGCAGAGCCAGTCAGACCAGAGAGCCTGTGCCAGGTGATGATCCTGAGCTGGAAATGGCATCCACACTATGGGCTCAGACAAATCTGTTGGCAAAGCAGAGTGAAGCAGAGATCCCAGAATCACAGAATTGTTTAGCTTGGAAAAGACCTCTAAGGTCGTCAGATCACATTGTTAACCCAGCACCACTGTGGTCACCACTAAACCGTGTTCCCAGGTGCCACAGTCTCTTTTTTTCAACACTTCCAGGAATAGTGATTCTACCACTTCCCTGGGCAGTTTGTTCCAGTGCTTGAAAACCCTCTCAGGAAAGACATTTTTCCCTATTGTCCAATCTACACTTCCTCTGGCAAAACTTGAGTCCTCTTGTCCTGTCACTTATTACCTGGGAGAAGAGACCAGCCTCCACCTGGCTACAACCTCCTTTCAGGGAGTTGTAGAGAGCAGCAATGTCCCCCCGAGCCTCCTTTTCTGAGGCCTCCCCCCAGCTCCCTCAGCTGATCCTCATCAGACTTGTGCTCCAGACCCTTCCCCAGCTCTGTTGCCCTTCTCTGGACAAGCTCCAGCACCTCAATGTCTTTCTTGTCACGAGGGGCCCAGAACTAAACACAGGATTTGAGATGCAGCAGATGCTTGCAGTACTTGCATAAACTCATGGAGGAGGTGATAGTGAAAGTGAGGTGTTGGAAGCATGAGAAAGTGTCTCAAGAAAAGGCATTTTAGGACAATCATTGCTTCCTGTTTTAAGTGAGGACCCATATGTGGACCTCCAGGGAAACGCTCCTGGGTGATTCCCTGAGAGGAGCAAGAGTCTGTCCTGCATTATCCAATATAGGGTTGATAGAAAAACTGGATTAAAACCCCTTTTTGACCTCAGTAGCTTCCCACTTACTGCCTGGATGCTTCCCAGAGCTGGATTTTCTGAGGCACTCACACATTAATGACGAAATAATGTTAACCATCATGCTTCTGCTTGGGTTCTTCATCTTTAACCCTTACTGTGCCTCCAACATCCTGCAGAAGTGACGTATGTGCACAGCTCAGGGCCTTAGGAGAGCTATGTGCTACCAATTTCCCTTCAAACCCATCTGAAAACCTGAGCTGTGAATAAAGAAAAAGATACTAAAAAAAAAGTAGAAAAATTAGCAGAAGGTAGCAGAAAATGTGGGTTGGGATTAAAAAAATGGTTAATGTTACTCGTTCTGGGGCTTCCAGGTCTATTTTTCTCTCTGAGTTGTGTTCAAGATTTTCAGCCTGCGTTATGAAACCTACTGTGCAGTCATGTGGATCAAGACAAGCTGAGCATTCCTCCTGCCTGGGGTTTTCGGGCCAATCTGACATTTTCCAGACAGACACAGCTGTGCCAGAGTGGTTAGAAAACTGGAGCAGTTATATTACAGTGTTAGTTTCTGTGGGTTATATTTCACTTTCTTCTGAATAAAATGAAATTAATAGTGTTTTTTTTTAAACTGAACTTTAAAAAAATCATGTGAATTGATCAAAAGTCTAAATGCTTTTAAATATTGATGGAGCTGTTGTGCTTGCCATGGATGGGAATTCTTTCCTCACAGTGCTCAAGAAAACTAAGACCTATTTCTGCCATGTGACATTTGATGTTTTATTTATTCAGCGCCTTTCACTGGATGATTTAACACAAGATGCTATAGATAGCAAAATGTCCATTAGCGAAAAAAATGTCCAAACAAGTAATCGAAAATTATTCTATTGAAAGAATGAAATAAAAATAAGTTACCTTTGTCTTAAGAATGAGCCTGAGTAGGAAATGGTTATATTCTGAGAGGGTGCACTGAGGAAATATTAAAGTACATTAAATATGCTACGCTTTCCTTGGACACACTCTTCTGGATTACCATATTGGTGTAAATTAAGAGTAATATGCTTATATTTAATCTCCTTAAAAAAAGTGCCACAGGGGCATTGAGACTGTATTTGGACCTTGCCTGTATTGTTCTTCATGGCACAGGAGTGACTGGACTTAGATTGAGTGAGCATAAAAATCTTTTCTGGTTGAAGTTGCGGGATGCAAGCAGCATCCTACATGTTTGTTTATGACCTTGGCTGAAAGCTAAGTGCTCTTCTCTCTGATCAGGGACACTATTCAAGGGTTGTCATTAAATTCTGGGATCCCAAAGAGAATAGTGAAGAGATTTACAGAATAACTCAGTTTGGAAGTGAGCTCTGCAGGTCTCCAGTTCAACCCTCTGCTCAGAGCAGGTCTGACTTTGAAGTTAGCTTGCTCAAGGATTTGCTTGCTTTCAGGTTTTGGATATCTCCAAGGACAAAGATTTGACAATCTCTCTGGGCACTCGTCATAGTGCTTAATCACTTAGAATTTATTTTCCTCTTAAACCAGAAATTCTCCTGCTGCAGCTCGTGTCTGTCACATTTTTCCTTTATACCATCTGCTTATGAGAAGAGATGGGCACCCTTTCTGTTGTGAAAGAAAGCACCAAGAACCCTTTTTCATAGAATTATAGAATCACAGGATGGTTTGGGTTGGAAGGGACCTCAAAGATAGCTAGTTCCAATGTCCCCACCATGGATGGGCAGGGATGCCACCCATTAGATCAGGTGGCTCTTTAGAATAAAGCCCCCAGCTAGTTCATTCCAGCCTCTTCTAGCAGTGGTTTTTGGTGGAAATCTCATCAAAAGACAAACTAGCTCCTTATGGGGTGCACCAGCCTGATCCTGCTCACAGGCAACTTTGAATGTGATCACTGTGCCTGAAATAAGGAACAGCACTGGACAAACATGCTGAGCTATCAACTGCAGAGGCAGATGGGGATGCCATGATTCAGGTGCCTGTGTCTGGATCTGGTGAAACAATTCAGCTGTGAAAGCTGGAAGGGATGAAGGTAGATGAGCAGTGGAGGCTGCTCTGGATGGCTTTTACAGATTGGGTAAGAGGGACAGCACCCTCTCAGCACTGAGATGGATTTTGAGCCTGTCTTGGTACTGCTAAACACTTTAGAGATGGAAGCACCACTGCATAGCAACCCTCTGGGAAATTAGGCTGTTGATTACAGCATAAAGAGATAGGATTTATTTATTTTTTATCAGGAGCTTTGTTATTGAAAAGTGTCGATAAACTGACAACAATATCAAAGTTTAGTAAATATGTGTAGTAATGTACTCAGCTTGGCAAAAAGTTCACCTGGAAGGGTTTCTCTTAAGTGACATGTAACTTTGGCTCAGAATAAAGAAAGCAAAGCTTTTAATGTTGAGGGAAAACTCACCTGAAGTACCTATTTGTGGCCAGCTAGTGTTGCAAGGAGCCTGAGGTTTGCGAATGTTTTGTGCCAGGACCACTGACCGGGTGTACCTCCAAGTGCAAATCTCTCTTTTACTCCATGAAACAGTGCAAAAAGCCTCTCTTTTGTCTGCTGCAAAATTAATCCAAATAGTTAAAGATCAATAGTTCATGTGAAACAGAATTATTCTTCCCTGGTTGGCTCTGATATTACGCAGGCTAGTATACAAGTAAATAATTTCCAGATACAAGTAAATAATTTCCAGCAACAAATCAACAACATCCTCTTGTTATTTTCCATTTGATTTCAGTTGTTTTACACATTTATTTTAGAAAACATTTTTTAGAAGTGTTTCATTACCTCAAAATTGGAACCAGCTGCTCAAATAAGAATGATAGAACTGCTACAGGTATGTTAGAAAATAAATAAGAGCTTAGAAAATGATTTGTTTGTCATAAAAACTGCAGAAAATAAAGGTTTTATCAGCAACCAATGAAAGTTTTAGAATCACATTTATTTTCCACACGTTTACTTAACCTATAAATCTGTAGAATATTTCAGTTTCCAGTGCTGAAGATCTGGAATCTTCCCTTATCACTGATATTCACTTCTGTGCAAAGGAATAGCAAACAGGCAAGATATGCTGTTCTAGTTTAGGTCTAGTTGCAGCATTCAACAAAATTACAGTTCCAAGAATGACATAAAGCACTGAATTACACTGAGCTCTTGTTTCTTGATTCTCCGTGTTGCTCTTTGGGTTTTCTGATTTCTCTTAAAAAAGTAAGATTTGATCTTCGAGCATAACTAAATGTGAATTGTGTAAAGAACTGGGTTTCATTTATAGGTCTTGCACTTCTGAAATCTGTTTTCCTTTTTAGTGTGAAAAAATTGATGAGTTTTAAAAAATCTTAGGCAAACCATGTCTGATATTTACTTGTCTTGATTTGGTGATCTGGAGGTATACTTTGATGGGCTTGGCTGCACAGTAAAGCAGAAGACCCCTATTAAATGAAGCTTTGCACTATTAAAGCCCTCTGTGGATAATTTTCCAGCATAGCTGCTGTTCATATTTATCAAAGTGCTATTAAAAATGACCTTTCCACCGGCAAATGTGTATTTTCTAGTGCTTATAAAATACGGGGCTTTGGGGTGTATCCTGCAGTGGTTTGAATCAGAACTGGCAGGGAACAGGGGGCACGTTACCATCCCCTGCACCTGGTGTCTCATTTTTCTCAAAAGATCCAAAAGCATCAAGGAAGATGATGATGTTGAAAGCTGCTTAAAGAAAACACTGTCTCTCTTTTCCCTGAAAGTGGGTCACACATAAGAATTCAGCTGCTGCTAATTAATTTTTCTGTTAGTCTGCTGGCACATCTGGCTTATCATGCCATGGACCTTCGCTGTCAATGCCACTTTGCTCTCCATTGTGGCTCTCAGCCGCTTTGTCCCCAAGGTCAGGCATCTTTATTAGCAGCTTTACTGGATGTACAGTAAGCTGGCTCATCGGCTCTGATGGTTTCAGATAAAATCTGATTGCAATGTCTCCCTCAGAGGTGACCTGGTGAAAGGAGCAAGACATCACTGGGCTATAAAAGTGATGATTTGACTTAAGCTGTTGAAAAAAACCCAAAACCAATCCCCCCCAAAACCCCATCCCATATCTAAAAAAACACCCTGAACCAGTGAATTTTTCTGGAGTTTGTGTGTTGCCCTGGGGTTCTTGCTGTCGAAATTGTTTGCTCTTCATTGTTTCTCTAGCAGTAGAGGAGCACATAGACATGTGTCTTCACTGATAAGACCTTAAATTCCCCTTTGATTACAGCTGCTATCTGCCTCACTACAGGTCAGCTCTGGCAGCATGATGAGGGACACAGCATGAAGAAGAATATTTATGACCATTTTTGGCTTTCACATAAGAACTAATGTGATCACATATCCACACCTTGGTAGCTGTTAGGGAAGTGCTTCACCACCTCCTGCCCAGCCTGAAGTAGGGTTATGATAGTTATGGTGTCAAGCTGTGCCAGGGAAGGTTCAATATCTTGAATATCTTCACTGAAAGACTGGTCAAGCATTGGAACAGGCTTCTCAGGGAAATTATAGAGTTGCCGCCCCTGAAAGTATTAAAAAAAGGTAGATGTGGTGCTTCATGATATGGTTTAGTGGGCGTGGTGGTATTCAGTCAAAGGCTGGACTTGATGATCTTGGAAATCCTTTCCAATCTTTATGATTCTGACTCCATTCTATGATTCTATGATTCTGCCTTTTTCGGAGTATGCGCAGTGCAGTGGTGACACGCAATGATATTGTCTGCACCGGAGCCTCACGAGCTCAACACCAAACCACAGCCCTGGTAGGGCAGAGGAAGTTCTTACCTGATTTATGGAAAGAGTCTCCGAGATTTACTGCAATGTGTTATAACAATTTCACTGTACTCCACAGTGCAAAATGAAGATGGGGATATATTTTGCTGTAAATCTTAGAGGAGCTCAGACAATAGCACAGCCTTTGATTTGTTAGCAGCTGCCATGCTGGTAAAGGGCTTTTTTAAAAAACTGCAATTGCAGTAGAGTAATTGTACAGAAATTACCCTTTATTTGTTTGAATAACAAAGGCTATGAGTGATGCATTAGATCACCTATTGAGATCTATTCCAGCTTTTATTTCCAAGTTTATGTGACTCTATTGGGATGACAAAAGCTGAGGATAAAGATTTGTCTCCTCAGAGTTTTCAGTAATTGCAAACAGTTGCTGAATATGATCTTATAGATGAGTTTTACAGCTCTGGGACCATGGGTTGCTGCTCAGTTCAACAACTTTTTTTCTTTCCCTTGGTGCTGTTTGTTTACTCCTGATGAAGTGCTCTCTTGGTGGTGCATCCAATCACCTTTCGCAAGCAACAATCGAGGGAGCATTAAGAACGTAACAGGAAAGGCCTGATCGTGTTCCCAGAGTGATGTGGGTAAACTTTAAGTCTGACTTACATGTGAGCAGAACTCGGCTCCAGGGACAAGCTACCTCTGAGCAGAGACCAGCAAACTCTTGTTTCATTGCTCAGACTTGCAGAGTGTTATCTGCCTGCACACAGGTCAGAGCGTGGGCAGCCACCAACTCTGTAGGGCGTTGAGCAGAGGGAGCAAAGTATCAGAGTGTTGACCTGATAATATTGCAATGGTATTTTCTTAGCTATCTATTTGTCCCTTTCTTCCTCAGACAGCTCATCAGTTACAGGAGGTTCTGTGAGATGCAGACCCTCACTGTGGAATCACAACCCCTCCTGTCAATTAACTGCAGAAAGTGCCGAGTGGGTTACTTTAATTTATCAGCCCTGTATCTGCCATGATCAGGTTTAGGTTTTTCTGTGTTTCCACTCTAGATATGAGGTATTGTCAGAAACACTTTTGAGACGTTTCCTGGATGTACCCTATCCTAGAGTAAATACTTGGGAGGTACTGTCTTGTATAAGAGTTTCCAAAGATCAGCTTAGTTTCAAAATAACTTTGCCACAGAGAATTTAGAATGTTTCCACTTGTTTGGCATTCCCTTCTGTGTGCTGCTGTGAAAGATTCCTCCCTTTTTTACTACAGAGTGAGCACAGCTTTGTTAAATTTTCTTATGTTGGGTTCCTCACTTGATTCCTGGAGAGCAGGACTGAAAATAAGCCAAAAATTCTTCAGGGAACTAAAGCTGCTAGGCTGGACCTAAATTTTAGACTAATGGTGAAAGAGTTCTGCTGAACATAAATATCTCCATTTATTGAGTAGCCAGTGTTTTGCATGAGCTGTCTTTGAAGGCTTCTAGAGGGAAATCCTGTCTGACATCCTTTGGCACCAGCTGCTTAGGCAGGTGCTGGAGATCCTTCAGAAAGATTGGCTTGCTGGGTGTCAGAGAGCAATTAATCTTATAAGCATGTATTTCAGGGTAGGAGAAATTACCCTCTGCTCATTTATTTTCATTAAGAGCAGCAGGATCTAAATCCTCCACCTAGACAGCCAGACCTTTGATACCCAAACAAGGTCAGAGAAATCCACATCTCCTGAACCTCAGGCTCATCTACTGAGGGAAACTTGAGGCAAACTTTTACTGACAGGCAAGTTCAAAATCATCCTGTAGCAAGAAGCGAGGTTAATACTTTCCTTCTTTTTCTACCCAGGTTTTGTAAGGCTTATGTGAAATGATGTCTGTTCCTTCCAAACAACTCTGCAGCCATCCCAACCGCTTCTGTGCAAGTGAGAACTACTTGGATTACTTGATGCTGTTCCTTCCTAGTCTGAGAGTCTGTATCAGGCACCTGATTCACAGCAGAGAGAGTGGTCAGTCATTGACCAGTTTAGTGAACTCAACTAGAAGGGCAGAAGTCTCCAGCAAGCTTTTTTCTTCTGAACTCTTTCAATTTGTAAAAATAACTGTCATTAAAAAAAAGGTCAGTAAAAGGGGAATGGCCACTTCACAGATCCCTTTGTGTGTAAGACACTTGTTACATTTTCCTCTGTGCGTGTTGATGCTTTCACTAACTTCACGGATGCTGAGACAAAATACTGACACCGGGAGAATCACATTTGTCATCTCTACTTAGTAAAGTTTGGGAAAGTAAAGTGCCAGTAATCACGAGGCCATGGACTGACAGAATAATCTACTGCTAAATTCTGCTAAGGAAAAACACAAATTAAATCACTTTTGCTCTCCTTGTTCTCTCTCTCTTTCTCTCAGATGCACAAAAATTCATTTGCATATTGCCTAAAAGGAATATATGATGTGAATCCTCTTGCAGTGCAGTTTGGCAACTATGTCTTTACTCCTTACTTTAAATGACAAAACCAACAACATATAGCATAGTTTTGTTACACTTTTGTCTTCTTTTCCAGTCAAAACTGAATGCTTGTTTTATGCTGAAAACATCTTGGCCCTCCTGAACAATCTGTAAAATTTGTACCGTACGAAAATATTTTGAAACAGCCTGTAATATACTGGGCAATGTGATCTAAAACTTAAAGAACTGATCCAATTCTTTTGCAGGCTGTGATGTTTCGGACTGCTTGAACAGTAGACTTGCTCCCTTGTATCTTCCTTTTGACTTTCACTCACTGCAAATCTTCAGGGGACCATTTCTGCTGAAATAAAATGGTGAGTTTTGGAACTTCATTGATGTTTATGTTCAAAAATAGCATGTGTGATGAAGGAACAAGGCAGCATTGTTTTTCAGTCCAAACTTTTATTTGTCATAGTCATCAGCTTCTGTACCTGGAGGAAGAGAAGGCAGGTGTGTTAACCAGATGGACAGATGGAACAAAATGTCACTGAACTGTGCAGGCGTGGAAATAGAAAGACCTAGGACAAACAGCATTTTGGATGGAAGGTGACCCAGGCAGTCAATTGTAAGTGAATTATTACTAAAATTGAAAGAAATGTCTAGAAAACAAGTTGCAAGATGCAGGGAGTGCTGATAAATGTTTATTACTGTTGTGCTGTAAAAAGTGAGGGACACGGACAGGTCTAAAACTGGAAGATTAATATTCAATAAGTGTATTGGAGGGAGAAAAATGATATTACTTATTCATCCTCTTCAGCCGTCTTGGCTTAACTGGGACATCATTTGTAGTAATTTAAATCTTTAGGGAATGCCTCTCATTTCAGAAGGGCTCTTTCTGCAAATATCAGGGATTTAGAGTCATAGAAGGGTTTGGGTTGGAAGGGACCTTAAAAATCACCCAGTGCCAACTCCCTGCCATGAGCAGGGGTGCATTCACTAGATCAAGTTGCTCATATCTCCGTTCTCCTGTAAAGCTCTAACCTCTTTGGAGCCAGTTCTTCATCTTTTCCACCCTTGACTACAGCAGCCCATACTCATGTGCTGTTCCCAGTTTCTTATTCTAACACATGATCTGCATATTTTTTGATTTAGCTTTTTTTGGTTTTGTTTGGCCTGTTTGTTTTGTTTTGTTTTGTTCTGTTTTTAACTGATAACAGAGAAACTGCCTAACTCATATCACACACAAAAAATTATAATAAGGAATTTTCTATTATTACTCCTGTCTGTAGGATTTTATAGTTAAGGATGTTTTCTGCCACTACTGCTGTTTAATGATTATGGAGATAGCCTGAAAATAACAACTATAGTGAGATTTCCATCTTGGCTGGAGAGCAGCAAGGAGCATGGCGTTCTGACTCTCAAATTGTTGTTTCTGGAAGGCCGCAGAGCCCCTACAATTGATTATTTTTCATTCGAATTCTGAAATCTATTTTTTAATAGACTTGATCCTAGAAAAATCATATAAACCATAAAATTAACTTCAAGTCTTTCAATGCCAAGCACAAAAATTTGATTCTCCCCCGCCTCTTAAATAAAATAAAAAAAATACATAAACATCAAAGATTTGGTATTGGCCCAAAAAAGAATAAAAGAAAATGTGTTGGTTTTGGTCATTCTGCAAAGTGACCAGCTGCCCAGTCTGGCATAATTAAACAGATATGCACAAAACAAGCATTCTAAATATCCTCGATTTGCAATTCAGACACATGGAAGCAGTGGTTGAGGAAGAGCTGAAGACACCCATATAAGCCCAGTGTGGCTGGAATGTAATGGGCTACGAGTATAAAGTAAGCTTTCCTAAAATTTGAAACTGAGACCAAAGGCAACAGAAAATACAAACTAGTGGCTCAGCACATATATGTGGATTTTATCTTCATTTAATCTGATTAATTTACACTTAAAAAAGCAATTTATATTCATACAACTGGTGGGTTTTTTTTAAGGGTGGCCTTATTTTAGTATCTGCATTTCTTGATGCAAGTTTCTCAGGCACAGGAAAGACTTTTTGCTACATCTGTACAGAATAATTAAAATAAAAATGTTTATAACTTAGTATGGGAAAAAACTTTGATCAAGGCGTGTTTGTTATTTGTGGGCATCATGAAAATTTTTCTTCCTATTTAGGAAAGTGCAACAAATGACCATCGGCAGTAACTACTATTGATATTTTTTTACTTCATTCCATTTAACAGCCCTCAATTTTTTCAATGCAGATCCCACTTTCAAAGACATTAGCAAAATAGGGCCACATATTTATCTTGTAGTCATTTACCTGTAAAACAAGTGATGTATATTTTTTTGACAGCTTTAAAAGGCTGCAACACGAGGTATTGTAAAATTCCAGGACACCCATTCATACTTGTTCTTTTCCCAGGAGGTTTCCATCACCTCGGCAGTGTGCAATGTCAATATCAAACTTTATGGGTGTCTGCTCTAATTATGGGAGATGGGAGGCAGAAATGCAGAAGCAGCTCTGGTGACAAGGAGCAAATGGTAATTGCTTTTTCACTTTGCAAGTCAGTCAATTGCACTTCTAGGGCAAGATTAAAAATCCTATTTTCCAAGTCCCGAGCCAGTGTTCATGTGAATCTGCAAGCTGGCTCTGATGACCATCATGACTGCTCTCATACACCTGTTACAGGCTTCAAATCACAAATCTTTCAACAAGATTAAGAAAATGAACTCCAAGTATTTTAGTGGCATGTGGATTTTTACATGTTCAAGCCAGGCATTTTCTGACACCAAGTTCCTCACTTGTTTCACTCAGTAAAGTGTGAATTGATATGTAGTAGTGTCTTCCTCTGTTTCCTGACACAGGTAGTCAGTGATTAGGACGAAGCTGAGATCAAATTTACGTTATCTTTGGTTAAAATCATCTTCTACAAACCCAAACTCTCCATCAGTCAGTTCCACTGCCTGTGAAATAGTACAGGCCCAATTTTTGAAACAGCCAGTGTCACTGATGTTACGATTATGGACAGGGATCATCCTCTGTGGGCTGAAATAGTTGCGCTCCTTTGGGACAAAGAAGTCTGTGAATGTAGGAAGAAGATTTTCATGCTTTAATTTAGACTAGTCCTGGTAAAGAGTTCGCTTGGGGTCACCTTGTCTGTTTGAGCAAGGATTCCCTATATAATTAACATTATAACTAAAAATAATTAGTTTATGTAGAGCCACCTGGGATGAAGAGATGAAAACAGTGGAGGGCTCCACTCGACACAAAGCAGAGAGAGCAAGAAATATACCTTGGTCCTGCAGCTCCTGGAGGTTCTTGCAAGTTTTGCAAATCCTTTGTTTTAGGAACCCAGAGTGCTCCCCCATTTTATTTATCACACCCCAGAGAGATATTTATCCCTAACAGAAACCAGGAACAGGCAAACTGTCAGGACCTGGCTGGAATGTCCCTGTGGGAAAAGGAAAAGGAGACCTTGTTTAGCCTGTCAACTGTCACAGCAATGGGAACTCTCTGGCCCGGTGTGAGAAAATACAGCAAACCCAATCACCTCAAGAGGGTTCAGAGGGACTTAGAAGTGATCCTGCATATTAATATCTAGGGAAATCTCCTGCTTTCACAAGTTCGTTAGTCAGTGGTTAACTCTCACCCCTTCATTCCTCATACACTTTTCTGCCCTCAGTAAATCCTCCCATCCCTCTTCAGTTTTGCATCCTTATCAGTGGGGAGTGGGGAGATGATTCCTGCGTTGGAGAATGTTAGATTTATGTTCTTGTCTTTGATCCTCTGAGCTTGTCATTCCCTGCCAGACAGGGTTATTAGTACTGAATTCCTTCGAAGACAGCAGCAGCCTCTGTCTGACACAGAGGAAACATTGAGGTCAGCTACTGAGAAACCCAGATGCTGGGAAAAGTATGTCAGCTTCTCAATGACAGTGGAGGACTCCTATACATCCTTGGAGAGGGAAGAGGGAAGATATTTGAACCACAGCATGGGGGAGAAGCTGGATTTGCTTCTGATACAATTGAGAAAACATTTATATCTCTACCAGAAAACTATCTAGTGCCAGGAGCTGAAGTTCGAGCCAGGCTGTGCCAGGACATTCACTTCCCTCCAATATCCAGCGCTTTGTGGGAAAGGTGCCTGGTCTGAACTGATTCCCAAACCATGCTGAGGAACCAACCATTTGGGGGCCTGCAGGCAGGCCTGGGCCAAAACCAGCAAAAGGCTTTTTTTTTCTTTTTAACAGTATGGATCCAGAGTTCCTGCACGTGTACCCTGGAGCTGTTAATTTTTGTTGAGACTGAAACAGTGGCAGATGAAGAAAGAAGTTTAAGTTTCACAAGGGTCCTAATCTGAGAACATTGCAGGTGTGCAAATATCTTTGTTTTTTCTCAAGTCAGAGAGAGACAGTATTTAATACTAAGTGCTCAGCATCTCAATCAAAATCTCTTTCTTTAGTAGCAATATTGAAAAGAGAATACAATGCAAACTTCATGAGCCCTCCACAGTTCACTGAACTAGCTAAGCTCTGCAGCACAGGCTCCTCATTTTTTTTGTGCCACCTACCCATCATTTCAAGCTGGAAACTGAATTTGAATTATGAGTAGATCATGCTGGACATCATGATGTCCCTTTCAGCTCTACAATAGATGCTAAAAGTCTCTTCTCACCAGGGTTGTATACATTTGATATATTTGGTGTTATCAACAGGCAAGAGAAAATACTGCTTGTGCTTTAGTTGTCATTGCTGTGTTTTTTATGACTGATGTCAAATGGATATTTAGGTGCTTAGATTTCTATGACATCTGTTCCCACTGTTTTCCCTCCACAAAAAAACAAACAAACAAAGCCCAACAACAAACCAAGACTTTTGAAATTTCAGTAGAACATATAGCTTAGTAACTGATTACCTTCTGATTAATGTCTTTACTAATTATCTGGATGATGGGGCAGTACACTGTGAGCAAGTTCATGGACACCATCACGTTGGTGGAGTGATTGATATGTGGAGAGTGTTTTGCTGTTTTCAAGGGAATTTGACTGCTTAGATAAAGGTGTTGGCAGGAGATTTGACAGAGAGATACAAAGAAGAAACATTACCTTTATAATTTGGTAACTGATGGTCTGAGACCAGTTCATTAAACTATGGAAAAAAAGGCATATTAAAACCACCAGATTTGGAGTTAAGATTATTCAGAGTAAGATAAGAGAGGAAATGTCGTTTTTCCCAGCATGGAATAGGAATCTCCAGGGTTATAGAAGATCTTTAGCACTATTTATTGGATCCAACAGTTGCAGGTATTGGTGATTCCTGGAATAGAATTTTTCATATGATCAATACTAGGAAGTTTCTACGCTGGAAGTTACTGTAATCATACTTTGGTATTCTCCTTGATCAAGAGGCAAAGCCTGTTAATTTCAATAGATTTTCTTCACCATCTTCATAAAGATTTAAACCAGGCCACTGTTTAAAGCACTGAATGATGGGATACAGATAACTTTATAATCCTGTGCATATGAGGATTGATTGAAATCGATATTTTGCAAATCACATCATCTTTACTGGAAAGTACTTGGTTTTGGTGGATATCCAAAATTCATAAATATGTAAGATGAAAAGTCAGAACTTCCTGTGAATGGTTCATTAATTGGAAAGGCATCCAAAGTCAGTAACGATCACAGTTAGCTCGGCTGAATTGGGTCTTTCTTTGCATTTTAGCAATTTACCACTGCCAAGGGCAGAATATTGAATTAACTGAGTGCAGACTCATATTGATGAGATTCATCTCACCTTATGCAGGAATGGGATTCCATCCTTCTGTTTTGTATGCATGCAGAGTAGATGTCTGCTTCTGAAATAGTCATCTTGGACATTGTTTATGCAAGATGGAAAGTGATGGGAAATTTTATCTATTTTAGCTGTCTTTGTTAGAGCTAAAGGAAAGGACCCAAGATGGTTATACAATCCACTGAGTTCAAAATTAGCCTTTGTTAAGTTTAGAGCCATATTTGTATCAAGTATGGATATTTACTTTATAGATGTCAGCATGTGGGCAAAGGAATCCAAACCGCTGTTAGTCCGAGGTCCCCGTATAGTCAAAGGGAACTGCCACACATCTCTGTAGGAGATCCATTCCACATACTCAGGATGGGAGGATCTCATCCACTCAGGAGTCTGCTCTGAATTACTTTTGAAAGGGGCCACCTCATTCTTCCTGTTGATGGCAGAAGAAGACAAGCCTTTCTGTCCTGACATTGAGAAGACTTCCCTTTCTCCTTTTCTTTGCTCATGAGTGGGATAGCAAGAAGTCTGTCCATAATGGATCTTGATCTATTTATCACATATAAACATAAATACACCCAGCCAGGTGACTTGAGATGCAGATTTTCACTGCTCAGGCCACTGCAGTCTCTTCTTCCTTTGTGTCCTTGCATAGTTAATGGTCTGTCTCCACTTGCCAAGGGAAGAAAGATGGCTGTGACATTTCTCTGTATGGCATATCTTCCCATTGTAAGTATTCCTTCCCCTCACCTCGTGTCTCCACAGGATACACATCTGCTATCCTCTGCTCTAGTGGAGGGAGGATGAATGATAACCATGCTCCCATCAGATGTCTCAGTGTCTTCACAGTGTTCTTGAATCTGCTTTGTTCCTGAAACGTCCTATTTTCTGTATTCTGCTGATGCAAGATCTGCTAAAGTGTGTGCTTGTGGGGAGGTGACCTTTGCAGTTCTTTACTTAAATTCAGGTGGCAAGTGCCCAAAAAGCTGCAGATGTGGTTACTCATGGCTGGAGTAGGGACTGACCTCATCATCTGTGTATAAAACTCTTTGCTCTATCCGTTACGAAAACAGGGCAGTAAGGGAGCGCTTCAAAAGATATATTTCAGACATGAGCAGATCCTTGCATATATTTGGATTGGGCTGTATGATAATCATTCCCTCTATGGCAAGCATCATTGCTTGACGGCATTTCAGTCCCAGGATACAGACTACCAAGCACATATCACACTATAATAAGAAAACTCCAGAAGCTGTTACATACTTCTAGGGGAAAAAAGTCCATAGACAACTATACAAAATAGTTTTATGTTTGGTTTAGGAAGCCACTGACTGACAAAACATTGAAAAAGTGAAAATTTTCTTCACTTTGTGTATTTTTGGTGAAGTAGAGCTTTTAATGAAACTGGTTGCCACAAAAAACAACATGAAAAACCATAAAAATCAATAACCAGAAAAACATGTCTTAATTTGTAATCTTTTCTTTCACCATATAATTCAATTAAATGAATTATGAAGACACAAGGAGGTCTTCCTACAGGAGGGGTTGTATGGGAAGTTAGATCACTAAGCAGGTTGTTACCCTTTTCTGCAGTAAAGATAAAATGGTTGTCACCCCGTGCCTCATGTTAGCATCCTTCAAGAGGAAAGAGGTTTTGAGCCTCTCAGAAAGGAAACCCATTACCTGCAAAACCCACAATAAATGTTTGAGCTCAGCTTCCATCAGGGTGATGCATACATGTACCCCAAGATTACTCATCAATTACCAGGCAAAATAAACAAGGCTCAAGGGATTTGTTTTCACCATATCCATTTGCAAAATTGCTGGCTTAAGGGGTGGGAAGAGGAAGCTGGCAAGGTTCTGCTTGCAGGAGCTGGGTTTAGCTTTGGATTTAATTTAATCCGAGATGTTACTGTTGAAGAAGAAGAAAGCATAAAGGGTGCAATACAATGGCTTGCCATATTAGGTCTGTATTTTCTTCAATATCCCCCTGGTAGTTAACTGTAAATTGGTTTTGAGGCACATTAGTAAATGGATAAATGAACTACAAGTTTTCAAACTGAATTGTTGCAGTACTATTTTGCTAGTAGTGGAGGGGTAAGGATGATGCTATTACACTGCAGTGCTATTACACAGTATTTTATGTTCCCTTTGAGACCTAACAGAGATCAGTGGAGCTAAGGGTCTCAGTCACCAATAAATATGATGGCATATTTTACCGGTGTAATGAAGAAGTAATGCTACTGGTTTTTCCAACAAGTAGATTAATATGCTTTAAAGCCAAATCATGTTCATGCAATATATTGGTAATGACACGTCATTAGCTCATAATTGCTGAACAGTACATTCGGGTTCGATATCATTTAATTCAAAAGATCCACCTCGATAATACAGCTGGGGCAATACCAGGGGTGTGATGTGGGTGCTCCAGATGCACATGTGCTTGTACCACACATGCTGGGGTGAAATGCCCTGCAAGGTCACACACAGCACCCATGGGTCTCTGCTCACCACCCCTGGCTGGTCCTTGCTGGACAGGTGCTGTCTCCTCATGGTCTTCCAGGGGAGGACACTTGTCCCAGACTGGGCAAGGTGGTGATGATACAGGGTGGCTTCTGGCAGTACCAACCCAGGTTCAGGCTGCTGCTGCTCTCACTGCAAGGTCTCTCTTTCCCCATTTCACATTTCCAGGCTTCTTCTACACTTCTTTTCAAGCTGACTCCAGAGTCTCTTTGCTCTCTGGGGACTATATGTGAAGATAAGCAAGTGGGAAAACAGACACCTCTTAAAGACTAAAGGTTCCCTTGTCCTGCACTGGGCATAGGAATGTGTCCTCTCCTGGATAGGTTGTAGTGGAGGGGATGACAATATGTGACAGGATTGGAGGTTTCATAGTGACATGTGCTGTGTGAGACTTTTCCAGCTTTGCAGGGTGAGAGGAGGAGGAATGCATACAGCACATCCATACATCATGAGCAGTTTTTCACTCCATACCTTCTCTCTGTTTATTTATCTGGAAAAACAGAAAAGGTTGGCATATCCAGAGACCTCTGGGGACCCCCCAACAATTGCATGCCATACAAATACTTTGAAATGTGAAGTTCCTTACCCAAAAAAATGACCTCTTTTTCCAAATGCAGCCTTTATCTTGCCTCAGGCATCTGCAGAGTGCATCTATGCCTAAATGCCTCTTTCTCTGTCAGCCAAAATGCCACCTCTGCTGTGGTTGTGTGGAGCAAATCACCAGCACTGCTGGCATGGAAGATAGAAATACTCCAGATTAATAACAAGTTATCAAAAGTGTTTATAATAAATGGTGGCAATCACATCCTAACAGAGCAATTCATTCCTGTACTAACTCCACTGAATTACACCTGGGATAAATTTGAACTATTATTTATTGTGTAGGACTCAGCAACCCAGCACAGCAACTACAGCTGTGTCTTGGGATCCAGATGAAAAAGTTTCATGTGCTTTTATTTTCCCCTGACTGTTTCTCATATTGTTCACAGATGGATGTCTCTGCTAGAAATTAACAGTGAAGCTGATGACTTTGTTTTTATTGAGCTGAACAAGTCAAACAACTTGTTTTCTCTTCTCACAAGGTTTATTTTGGCCTATCTTGAGACTGAGAATTAAATTCTGCAGCTGTTCCTGGTATTGATAATCAAAATCACAAAGGAGACCATTTCAAAGTCATGAAACAGTATATTATGATTTTTTTTTTTACAGATGAAAAGGTCTCCTAAGTGTTTTTAAACTTTTGAATGTTTTGGGTCCAAGGAATACACAACAATTATTTCCTATGAAATCACTTCTGCCAGGCATGAGGGAAACACATGAAAAACAGAAGGTGTTTGATATTTCCATACGGTCACCATTCCTGGAGCTGGAGCTTTATAACAAATGGTAAATACAGCAAGAGTTTTAAGAAGGTTGTCAGGGTAGGTAGCACAGCTTGAATAACAAGACACACACAGGCAACAGTCCTGTTTTTTGCCTTAGACAATAATTTTAAAGAAGCAATGTCCTCTAAGGAATGCCATGTTTTCTGAGGTGAGTTCTTCTCATTTTGTGAGGTTATAAGTAGCATTAAAGTTTCTTAGGTCATTGCATTCCATGGTAATTGGGATCATAGACTCACAGAATGGTTTGGGTTTGGGTTAGAAGGGACCTTAAAGATGACCTGGTTTCAGACCCCCTGCCATGGGCAGGGCCTTCTTTCACTAGACCACATTGCTCAAAGCCCCATTAATCCTGGCCTTGAACACTTCCAGGGATGAGACTTCTACCAACTAAACACACCCAGGTATAAGTCCTCTTTGCAGATTATTTCTATTTTTCTTTTCAGTCAATATTAAACAGCAGAACAAACTCAGAGTTTGTTCCTTCCTGTTTATTTTTTTTTTTTTTTGCTGTGAAATAGTTTAATCCTATTTAGCTTTATTTTTACTTCTAGGTTAATCACAGGAAAGAATAGTTTCATTTATCAAAGTCATCCACTTATTTCACTTCTTCTCTGAAGAGCTGTCATCTTTGAACTTGAGCACAAAAAAACCCCCAAATCAAAGAAAGGGAGCTCAAAATAGTCCTATGACAGTCTGAACGTACCACTTACCTCATTTTTAAGTGTCTTCCTTTCAGACAGGTTTTCAATGGAGTTATTTAAGTGGAGGCTTTTTTTAAACTAAGAATGCTCTGGAAAAAAAAATAAAAAAAGAAAGGAAGGCTGGGAAAGGGTCTGTTTGTGTCTGTCCGTGTGGAGAACAAAAGAAGACAAAGAGATGTGAAGATGTTTTTGAAACAGCAAGACTAAAAGGAGGACATCCTCACCTGTACCTCGCCAAGCCTCAGAAGAGCAGTGCATTGCATCCCTTTGGTTGGAGAGTGACCACACTGAGATAATCCAAGCAGCGAGTTTAATATTTTCTAAAATCCCTCCAATCCAGCTGTTTGTTTGCGCGTGGCACCAAGTAGCAGCATTGTTTTTTGTGATGTTTTCGGAGTCACAACCTGTACATAAAGAGGTTCTGAGAGGTAACAGATGACTCTTCAGAAGGAGAGTGTAAACACGCAAATAACCCTTCCCATCTCTCATGCCATGTTTGTGTGCCCTGCCTCAGGCAGTTAGAGATAGGCAGAGAACAGTAAATTGTTCTGCCCTTGCTCCTCCCAGAGGAGAAACATCTCAGTGTCTCTGGTGATGGGCTCGATGGGAACATTTCCTTTGCTTTGACAACATGAATGATCCTGCCAGGAGCGTGAGAGCTGACACTCGTGAGGAAATAATTTCCAATACTACTGAAATCCAGCACATCACTCCTAAGCACAGCCTGTCCCCTTACCTGATCTCACATGCCTGCAACACCATTGTCCAGCTATTTGAAATTGCACTCCCAGAGGCAGCATGTCTGCACCCTTCCTTGCCGGGCCTGACTTGTAACAGAGCACAGAAGAACAGTCACTCCTTATGGCAGAGGTGACAACCCTGTGTCGTGGGGGGTGCCACTTTTAGCAATTTCTACTCATGTGTGTAAACCAGCCTGTAAAATATGTGCTACTCACGTCTGCTGCACACTTCAATATCTTACAGCTGTGAACCAGGGAGTGGCACTTAACTGCGGTGATCTTGACTATGAAACTGCAGGTAGAGACTTCACTGGTCTGGTACATTAATATCAGCTCACACTGCTTTGGGAAAGGAGATAAAAATAATAGAAAAAAAAGGTTACCTTCATTGCTTGACTATCACTATGGCATCAGGAGATTGCAGGGCACTGCTGCTGAAGGTCAGTAATGTCCAGGGACATGATGAAGTGACGAGTAATAAAGGTACAGGAATACTTAGGGTCATTTTCATTGCTCCGTATCAGTCAGTGCTGCATCTCAGCCTTGATTCCTACCTTTTTATACTGTATCATAAAAAAGATATAATAGAAACAGAAAGTGTTCAGAGAAAGGTGAGCAAAGCAGGCTAAAGAAAGGGAAGGTTTTCTCTTGGGGTCAGGCCACTATGGCACCTTCAGACTGGCCACATAGAAAACATGCCTAATCAAAAAAAAAAAAAGGATAATGTTATGTACAGGGAGTAACTGGATAGAATGATCTTGTTAATGTTATCCAGATGGTCAAACCTGGGACCTTATTAATCTACTGAAGTTTTAATGTGGTTAATGGCATATTGCCATTTATAATTGCATTATGCCTTCCGAAAAACCCCTCGACAGCCTCAAGTCATCCCTTCACAGGTGATACTGTCCTCAGATGTAATGGTCACTGTGCAGTGAATTTCTGCAACTGTCCTGTAGCTTGTGCAGACTAAGAAGGTGCAAACCTTTGTTATTTTATTGTTAGAGAATCTTAATTTAACTGTAACTCTTGTGATTTCAGAGATGGACAGCACTGTCTTTCCAAAACTGGACTGACAATACTTTGAATTCTTTATGACACCTCTAATTCTGGCTTGTAGAAGGTGCTGCTGCTTCTTAGATGTCAGTGGAAAGTTGCTAATTTATATTGCATAAAATCCTGGTCTTTTTCTGTTCAACAACTCTTTTCAACTTTCTCTGCCTAAAGGTCTGTTTAGTTTTTTTACTGTTAGAGCACTCAGGAAGGTACGAGTCTTTCTGAAGACCTACCTTCCCTGGAAAATTTTCATGGAAGCCATTGAGCTATAAAGTTGAAGTTCAGAAAATGCATTCTCTCCTGACTGCTATGACATGCTTACCTTTTTTCTGCCTTTATTAATGTTTTAGCTTAAGCACCATAGACTTGTGTATTTTTCATCCTTCACTTGAGCCATTAACCTGTACCTAGTTCCATGTCCCTCTAATTGGATTTTAAACAGGTTGGTCCCAAATCTTTTCTACGTCCCTTTAAAACTTGACTACACATATAGACTGCTGACAAATTAGGCCACATATGTTGCAGGCTTCTATTCATATGAGAAAAATAGGATTTTGTGTACTATATCATCTGTACCACAAACAAGATTCTCCCCCCCCAAGACATCCCCTTGTACTCCAGAGACATAAAAAATAACACGGCGAGAGAGAAACTGTGAGAAAGAGGAAGAAGGAAATTAATGAACAGAGGAAGGGGAAAAAAGAGGTCTTCTGAACACAGACAGTTAATGAGATGGAGAGGTGATGCATTGATGAGACATGTGCAGTATGCTGGAAGAAAAAGGAGATACAAGAAAGGAACATCTTATTACAAAATCTGCCTATTCTGTAACAGATGAAAGAATGAGTATTGCATTGTACTCACCATCAATAATATTGCTTCAATTGGTTTCTTTGTGATGCTTATGATACACAGATGATAGAAATCTCTAGTGTTTCAGTGGTGTCTGAGGCTGCACAAAGCCTCAGACAAAAAAACAAAAAACCAAAAAAATAAACCTGAATAGTAGAGCTACAGTTCAGTTGCATCTTCTTACAAGTACTCTGTAACTCCAGATTCTCAGAAGTGTTAAATAAGGGGCTGTGCTGATATGGGTGGCCCAAACCAGTGTACAAGGTCAGAAGGAAATCTCTCTTCCCTGACTATGTATCTAGAGGAAGACTTCATATTTGTATATGCAGCAGAATCCATTATGGTCAGTTACCAGCAGCATGTTTCTCTAGCTACAACAGCCTGCTTCGTTCTCTACCAGCCCAAGACACCCCTGTGGCACAGAGTAGGACTTTGGTTTGTATTTGAGCTTGATAAGTTATGTGTTGTGATGGGTAAAAAAAACCTGCAGTGGTAAACTCTGTTTCTGCCCATTACCTGCAACATATGATGATTTCATCAAATGGGTTTGTCAGTAAAAGTTAATGACCAAAACTGTCTCTACAGATTTCACTTATGCTCTCAATTGGGATTTATGGTGTGACACCTTTGACTGTAAAACCAGGGCTTTTTTCTGTAAGGTATCAATAAATACTTGCAAGCAAAAAGGCAGTAAGTTGACTGCACAATTTATGGAAATATGCTGGTGTAAGGCTTTCCTTTATATTTATATACTAATTTATTAGAAACAATTATTGTAAGTGTGTTTTTTCAGTTTGTTCTAGACCCTAAATGTAATATAGAGACTGCTCTACAGTCCTCAGAGGGTAAAAATATCCCTGCAAAGTCCAAAATATCTCCACCTTCCTGTGCCGTGTTGGAGGCATTGTCATTTAGTCAGAATACCCAGTTTACAGTGAGATGCATTTCTTGGGTATCAAGACTACAGGGACTCCAGTGGGGACCAGTATTAGTGTTAGGGATCCATCATCTGTGCTAAAGAGGATGACAAGGAATCTTATATGAATGCTCTAGTGGGTGTGGATCACTGCATATGACACAGAAATGATTTTTTTTCATCAGTGACACCACAACTGACTTGGCATATTTATGATCCTGGGGATGTGGAAAATATAAATATTAGACCTTTAGAGTTACCCAGACTTTTGGATCATATAGCTGTAAAATTGGAGAATTTGTGGAGAAGAAGATGCCCTAGTACTCCAAAACTCCACTTTATCCCGAATCTTCAGCTTTCCAATAGGTAGTCTCAAAGAGAGGTGGCAGAGATGTGCCTGGTTTGTTGGCAGGCACCTTGGGTCAGAAACTTCAAAGCCTATCTTGACTGGAATAGAATTTGACTTTTTTTCTTTAGACTGCGAGGAAGACGTAGTTTGATGAGAAACTTTTTTCCTCTTACAGAAATTCCAAAGGACATAAAACTCCTTTTCCATTCACGTGCACTTTTTATCTCTTATTCACAATTTTATGCAATGTTTTTGACCTTTTTGACCTGAAAAATCACTGGGCTGATAACAAAAAATTCGAAGTCATCAAGTGCTCTTCCTCCTCAAGGAGAGATAAAGACCATGAAATTACCATCAAGGAAGACTTTTATTTGCCAACAACTTTGAAAGGGCTTTGAATGATGAAAACACCACCACCTCCTTATGTCTTTTCAGAATGATTTATTTCCTTTGTCCTTTAAGATCTAACAGGGATCATGATTCAAATTGAAAAATCATCTATCATCACTCACTTTGTAGCTGTGTGTTAAAGGACAAAGAAAATAGATATAAGAGAATAGAAAAGTCAGATCTGAGTCTGCATTCGCTTATCAGTTCCCAGTGTGTTTATTTGATACTTTTTGGAATGTTGAACAAAAACATGGGTATGTATTTCACTCGGACAAGAGGACCACTAAGTTCAAAGAAGTAGGAAGTCTGCCCTCTGTTTCGTTGGTAAATCCAATTAGGATATGAAAGCCCTATTTAAGTCTTTCTCAGAAGGAAAAATCTGAACACCTGGTGAAGGTGAACAGGTCAGTTTGAGGAAGGGATGAGGCTAACAGCCACTCAAACCCTAATTCACAGGAATAAAAGTAGTTGTTTTGTTCTGGGTTCACAGATTATGTTGAGCTGGACGGGAACCACAAGGATTATTAAGTGCAGCAGTTAGCCCTGCACAGGACCATCCCCAAGAGACACACCACCATATGCCTGAGAGTATCAGTTCAGAGGCTATTGCAGGCAAAACAGAACTGGGGGCATTGTATTTTGGGGCAGTGACTTTTTGTAAAACATCCAGCCTCATAACCAGCTTGGGCTGTCTGGAGAATCCCAGCATTTTCCCAAGAACTTGTATCATTACGCACACACAGTTACCCGTGGCTCATGTAGCATTGGCAGCAATATAAAGCAAAATCCTGGAGCTAGGCATTGTACAATTCATGGATTCAGATCCCCCTGCCATTCTGTCCATCACAGATAAGGCCTTTAACATATCTCTGCCACAGTTTGCCCAGATACATTTTAGGGACGTGTTTTAGTGGTGGACTTGGCAGTGCTGGGTTAATGGTTGGACTTGATGCTCTTAGAGTTCTATTTCAACCTAAAAGTTTCTATGATTCTATGATTTGTATAGAAAGGGTAATAGCTCCCTTCAGAGAGTGTTTCTATTTTTAAGGAGGCTGTGCATTTGTCTTGCTTGCTCTTGTAGTCACATGCTTAGACATCCAGTCCATCTGGCAGCTGCACATGGAAGCAAAGCCCACTTGTCAAGCACTGCTGTTTGTATCCTAATTAGCAAGGGAAGCCTTTTGCTCCAACATATCTAACACAGAGGTAAAAATAGGAAACAGCCATTGTCTGGTATATAATTATATGATAAAGTAACTTCCCATGGCATAAGAGGACATAAGAATGAAAAGGACAAGTGAGAGATTGAAATCTGTTTGTTTCTTAATTGCAGGCAAACTGGGTTATGGACAGCTGGGTTAAGGACCCATTACACAGAATGTGAGTAGCAAACTTTCAGGAGACTGTTAGCAAACCAAAGGCAAAAAGACTAATTGTTTCAATGCCCTTTTTGTGTACTCAGCCTTGGTGAAAAAGGGCACAGTCCCATGTGAAGGCTTTGGAAGCATCAGGGTCCCAGAGCAAAGGGCCTTGCTGATAATGTATAAGGTACTACAATTTATGTGTTTAAAATGTCTGTATGAGGTATGTCCTCTGCCAAAAATGAAGGGAAACGACTTTCAATTCTGTTCAATTTCCCCTTGCTGAATAGACCTCACCCACAGGGACAAACTGAACGCAGATAATTCTGCGTATTGACCTGCCAGCGGGTAAGGCAGCCTTCCTAGTATATTTAATTGCATCTATCACCCCATTTCCATAACTTAAAAATATTATCTGGCCTTGCTCTGCATGGAAGCAAGACTTCCTCGTGTTCCATTTCTCACAGCTGTCTGTCCTACAGATGTCCTGAAGGCACGTATATGTCTCCCTTTACCACCTGGGTCGCTAGTCTTCACTTTCCAAGCATGTTTTTGGCTCAAGCAACAGTGATTTATGTGTGTGAAACTCAGAGTTTCACTGCATGTGACTGATGGCTCACCCAGGCATATAGTGCTTTGTGAGCACTGGTGAAGGACACTAAATGTCCCTTCTGGGAATATTTGTGGAAGGACTGGGAAGGATGAACCCACTCAGCATCCTTTTGTGCAAAATCTGAGTGATTTCAATATTCTTGCTTGCTTGCATACAGCAGCATTAAATGCTATCACTGCAAACATCAGAAGAAAAAATATGCAAGGAAAATTATTATTTAAATTTAATTTACGAATTCTGATTTACAGGGTTTTTTCCTCTGTATTTCATTGCTGCTTGGGCTTATCTTTTGGACAACAAAATTTTGTCCTTTGTTATTCAGCAACTGCAATTAGACTATCGTATTATTCCTTCTCTTCTCTTGAATACCCATTCTTCTACTTATTCCCCAAATAGCCTTACTCTGGTAAATGTAGAGTTTCCTAACTCAGATCTTTTTCAGATCCCAGAGTCACTTTGTTGCCCATGCAACTATCTTCAAAGATGTAATTTATCTGACAGGTAAATATGACAGTACTTTTATTTTGACTTTTAAAATACCATGCAAACCTTCTAAAACAATAAGTATTGACAGGAAAATGGTGCACAAAGGTTGACTCTTGATGATCCTTTTTACAAGGAATAGTTGTATCCTGAGGATTGTTTTCAAAGACATTTTCACAAAGCCCTTGGATTTTAATAAGAAAACAAATTGAGTAGTCAGGCATTGAGGAAATGAAAGGTGAACTTGTAAGAGTCTTTTGGTCAATACTTGGCAGCACATTCATTAATTATAACTGTTATTATTGCTTCTAAAAGCACTTTCTTAGACTTATTCCAAATAAAGTTTGTAATGCTAATAATTTATTTCTCTAATATTTTTCTTGCCCTGCAGTCATATAGTACCCAATTGTAGTTATTATTACACCTACCCTGTTCTGTCTAACTGAGGAATTACTCACTCAGGAGGCCTTTTTTATTAATGAAAACAGTTCTGTGTTAACAACTATTTAGGGGGAAAACTCATGTGTGAAATGCTTAAGGTGAAGGAAGTCAGGAGCAGGGGAAAAGAAGGATCTGTGGTTTAGCCTCATGATGAGATCTTGGGTAACAAATGTGCTGGAGGCATCAGCTTTGGGCTTCTAACTTGGAGTCATGTTTCTTCCCTGGAAGTGTTCAAGTCCAGGTTGGATGGGGCATTGAGCAACCTGGTCTAGTGAGAAGTGTCCCTGCCCACAGCAGGAGAGTTAAAACCAGACAGTTTTTAAGGGCCTTTCCAACCTAAACTTTTCTACAATTCTTCTCTCAGGATTGTTGGTCTGTGTCATCTGCAGGGAGATTGCAGGAGCTGGGCTACTGTTCAGTATATGAAAATATATCTAAGCTTAGGTGAGACATCAGTGGGTTTCACTGAAACGAAGCACTTCTGTCTGCCCTGCAAATTGTGTGAGAGGGCATGGCAACAGTGTTTTCATGCCCAGCTCAGTGCTGGGGGAGCGATTACATAGATAGTTTAATGGATTTCCTTAAACAGAGGAGTAGGAGAAAAGTGTTTCTACAGTGGGAATGTGTTAAAATACTTCCTAATCTGCTCTAGGAATTGTCAGCAGTTTTGGGGGGATATTTGAGTATCTGAGTATAAATTCTGAGTTACTGACTGTGGACTGTGTGGGATGGGGCTGAAGTGGCTCCAGTTTTCAGCTCTGGTTGGTAGCAGGTTGATGTAACCTTGCCTGTAATATCATGTTTGAATGCCTTGAGCACCAGACTGTTTGTGCATCTTCTGCTACTGCCAGAAAAAAATCTATTGGTACTGAAAAAAAAAATAGAAAAAAATCTATACTGTTTTTTCAGGGGCTCTTTCACAAGAATATTTGTTTTATAAATACATCAGTGTCTTCTTACTGAAAAAAAAAGTCACAAGAAAATTCCTAACTGGTTCTATCACCCGAAAAATCTCATCCATGTGGTTCTCTTGAGGGATTTCAAAACATTGTTGGCATGAATCACTGGACAAGTATGAGTTATCACTATCCCACCTAAAATGTTGAATTAGAGTTGTCACAAGCAGAGGGAGTTTAGCTCAAACCATGATCTTAAGGAGATGAAACATCTTCAGTAGAAAAGGCTTTTAACTCAAAATCTAAATAGTTCTTGCTGTTATTTAAATCTGTCTTGACTCTACTTGTAGTTACCACAAGAAGTTACCATAAGTTATAATGCTGTGGAATAGATGGAGAAGGAACATACCTTGCCAGCAGATTGTTCAGCTCTGCTCTTGCTGTAGTGATGAACCACAGCTCTAGTTCTACACCTCAGAGAACAGTGCACTGCAGTGTGGTGAAGGATTTACTGTGTGTGCTGGACAGAGCTAGAGAAGCAATTGAAAAATGCAGAAGGATGGAGGGGCAAAGTGTTGATGCAGAGTACAGCTGTCTTCTTTTCAGCTGGAAAAAGTGCTGATGCGTATTTTTATTATTTAGCATTCAGATGCAACTCCTTTATAGAACTTGCTCACAGTGGGGGATGCCTTCCTTCCCAATGAAGTGCTTTCTCTGCCCAGATGGCTGGGGGTTTGCAAAATACATTGGGCAGGCGTAGGAGCAGACTGTCGTTCTCCTGCGCTTATGCCGAGGCCAAAAGCTTCTGTTCTAGCAAGCACTGCTTTGGGAAGAGCATTAGAGAGCTCCCTACAGCATCTGCTCACAAACGCCAGGAAGGAAAGTCCAGAAGTGAAAAGGTCTGTTTCAGATCAGCAAGTGAAATGGTATTTGATTGCCTCTTTGGAAGATAGTAATGCTACAGATTGCCAAGGTTGAGAAAAGGTGACGCATCTTCCATCGTCATCTGGGAATAAAATCTCAGCTTAATTCAGCTGTATGGGAGAAAGTTGTGTTTGGCTCCAGTAGCATCAGGTTGTCATACAAAGTGTTGAGGTGGTGAAAATGCCTGTAGGTTTCATTTTGGAGAAAAGCAGGTCCGTGCCACAATGTGGCTGTACTGGTCTGTGTTACGTCATGCACGTTGGTTTGTGCCATAGTGGTAAAACACAGAGCACTGATGAGCAGGTCTCAAGTTACGCAATGTCCCGGTAGCGATAATCACTGCAGATGGCCCAAAGGCACCTGAAAATTTAATTTCTCAGGAAATTTCCACTTCCTGTCCCAAAACAAAGTTCAAAACAGTCCTGAAAAAAAACCAAAATGCTTCCAGGCAGAACATTCCACAATGCAAGGTGAGAGGAAGGATGTGAGAAAGAAAACTTGTTTTTTATCCCTTTTATATTGCATACTATCAGCTTCTGCACACCGGTTTTGGTGTTTGTGGTTTGGACTAACTGGCTATTGTTTGTATAGGGTAGCCAGAAGAACTACCAGACTTCTCCATTTTCAGCATTTCTGATGGCCTTATGTATATGTTTAAGGGGATTACATAAATTGCTTTGTGGGCCAAATGTGAGTCAAATAAATCTCATTTCCTGCCCCATGGACACATAAAGTTTACTGATGATCACCCTACATTTCTTCTGCTGTATTTGATAGAATCTGAGAATCAGAGAATCATTTAGGTTGGAAAAGACCTTTAAGATCTTTGAGTTTAACCATTAACCAAGCTAAGCTCATCACTAAACCATGTCCCCAATCACCATATCTACACATCTTCTAAATACCTCCAGGGATGGTCACTCCATCACTTCCATGGGCAGCCTGTTCCAATGTTTGACAATTGCTTCAGTGGAGAAATTTTTCCTAACATACATTCTAAACCTCCCCTGGTTCAATCTGAGACCATTTCCTCTTAACCTCTCACTTGTTATCTGGGAAAAGAGATTGACCCCCACCTGCTTACACCCTGCTTTCAGGGAGTTGTAGAGATCGATAAGGTTCCCTCTGAGACTTATTTTCTCCCGACTAAATCCTCCCAGCTCCCTCAGCTGCTCCTCATCAGACTTGTGCTCCAGACCCTTCCCCAGCTCTGTTGCTCTTCTCTGGATTCTCTCCAGCATCTCAATGTCTTTCTTGCTGTGAGGGACCCGAAAGTGAATACAGGATTTGAGCTGAGGCCTCACCAACCTCCAGTACAGATGAACAATCCATTTGCTAGTCTAACTGCTCCCAATTATTTCCTTAGGGAACATGTGCCTTTTCCGCTGGCTTACAGATGACGATGTTACCCTTTCTCTATATAGGGTGCATTCACAGGATGAATGGAACAAAGGGAAATCATGGGATTTTAGATGTTTTCTGAAATTTTTCTTCCCTTTAAATGTTTCAGTGAAGATCTGAGGTATAAAAGAGTAGTTTCATTTCAGACAAAATAGGTAATTTTATTTTTGATTAGTGTATAATACAACATTTCAAAACTAAAAAATAAAAAAATATTCCTACAAGGAAAAATGATAAGTTTTTATTCTAAAAATGATGAAACTGAACATTCAAATATCATAAAAGCTCTCCAGCTTGAGCGTTTACTCCCCTTGAACCTCCCTTTGATGCAATTCATGAAGTTCTTGCTTGTCTATTGAACAGCATTTTCTGTTCAAATAAATTTCTGAACACTGTTTTCTGTCTGAGGAGCATAAACAGCAGTGCAAATGTCTACAGAGTTTACTTTTCAACCTGCTTAGCCTCATAGCATCTTTACTGTTCTGTCCAGCACTAAACTTCCTAACTAAGACCAGAGCTTAACCGATGTTTATTTCTCGGTAGCTGCCTACCTGCAGGCAGGCTGACTGCTAGCCATGCATTATTAGACTTTCACAGACTCCTTTGACTTCTTTCCCACTGACTTCAACCGGGGATGGTCTGCAGGATTCAGCCATCTGAGTTAGAATGTGGATTTGTTTGCCTTATTAACTCCACTAACAACAGAACGGCTGCATTTCCTCAAGCCTTTAAACCTCAACAGCCACAGATCTTCTGGCCAAATTAACAGTAACATGAGGTGAGAGAGTGGCAATTCTGATGGAAAATGCTGCGCTGCTTTTCCCCTTTGGGAACGGAGCAGAACGTCATGCATTTATATGTCTGCAAATGGACAGAGGCACATATCCTTCATGAGCAAATGATTCTTGCTGCTAACCAGTGGGCAGCTGGGTTGTAATTAATAGATTATGCTCATACAGTAATGATTCAGAGAAAATTGCGCAATTTGGAGCAATGGAAGTGAAGAAGAGTTGGCAAAACAGCACACTTTTAAATTATTTTATTTTAAATAGGCATTGAACATGTGCTGAATAGCTGAACACAGTTTTAGAGGCTGAGGGAAACACCTCAGACTGAGCAAATCTCTCTTGATGCCAACAGCTTGATCTGTACTTTCTCCTTATCATGGTCTGGTTACTCCTGGGTGTGAAGTGCCTTGAATTATTTTACCACAATCAACAAAAACCTTATAAGGCAGTTAGAATCCCTGAGTGCCCCTTCCACACATTAATGTCAAATATTAGGGACGGACTAATATACACAAATTTGGTATTGTCTCTAGTGTATTCAAGGAGGTAAAGAGCGGAAAATTGTGGAAAGAGCTTCACTGTTCATTTGATTTGCTTCACTGCATGTATGTGAAAATTCTCTGAGCAAACAAATATAAATAAGGTTGTTTTCACATCAAAATTCCTAAATACATAACCCAAAGCCAGTATAAAGCCTAAAATATTGCAAAATAAGCAAGAAGCCTGTAGCCAGGTGATCAGAGAAAGGTTAGTTTAGTCCCCATTGAAGGGAAAAACTGTGTTGTGTAGGTCCACTAGTGTATATTTACCTAACCTGGGCTGTGAGAGGTCCAGAGACAAGTCCCTCTGCTGCAGGCTGCCTCTGATTTTAAACTATTTTCTTTATATCTCACATGACTCAGACTCCTCCTTAACCCCTGTAAATTTATTTACATACCTAGCAAGATGTTTGAAGTATTCATATTTACTATTTATCTAATAACCAAAGGCAAAGGAGTAAAAGAGATTACTTTGGTGGGCTTGGCTGTATCTTCACTAACTAATTAAATGGTGAAAGAAGAAGTTTGAGTAGTTGAAGCCAACTGGCACAGAATGACATGCATCTATGTTATTAAACTATCTTAACCTTCAAGTCAGGGTGACTGCATCCAAAGTGCCAATTAGGAATAGTTTCTGGTTTACGTTAATTTTTGAACCATGTTCAGGAGTTGTCTGGGGAAAATACATTTGGCCAAGGAGCAACACTTTAACAACATACAGACAACTGAGGTTTAGCACCCAAATGTTAAACACAGCTTAAATTTCTGGTGTGAACTAAGCATTTAGGATCCTAATAACTTTCTTAAACACTTGCTGATTTTTCAAATGCAAAATATCCCTTTCCAGTGGCAAACAGAGATTTAGAGCATGTACTCTGGGTTATTTTTAACCAAATTCTACCTTTTACCTGCACAATCCATTGAAATAATGACAGCAGCCTGGTTTCTAACCCTCCCCATAAGTGCTTGCTCCCAGCTATTTAAAGGCCTCTCCAGCACTACAAGAAGATACAACGTGAAACTCTAATGCTGTTCCCTAGTTTGTCTCTTAGAGAACTTGGAGAGGTTCAGAGCTCTCAGCAGAGGAGTCTTAATCAACAGCTGCTCCATTTGTGACTCTTGACTTCTGTCTCTCAATAATGAAAACCACTCAGATATTCACTGTCTGGTGCAAATGTGTCAGGGTGATTGCCTGTAGATATGGATGTGCCTGCAAATGCTCAGCTGAGGAGAACTGGGGAACTATTCAAGATTTTGTATGTTAGAATCAAAATTGTAATTTGGAAAGATGGAGACTATTTCCCATGAGCCATGAAATATGAAAAAACTGAGAACTGCAGTGAAGGGAAGTCACTGGTTTATTTACAATTCCAGTTTTCAGTCATAATGACTTTTTAAAAGTTCAAACAAAATAGGACAAATAGAGTAGCTGCTAACAAAGCAAACCTGAAAGAAAATGTGCTACTAAGGTAGTCAGCAGTTTCTTCCTTGACTGGGAAGTCCAACCCAAGGGATATGCTGAATTCCTGCCAATTCTTTACTTGCAATTTCAGGAAAATAATTTAAGATCTCTCCTAATTTATGTCAAGCAAGAGAGAACTGTAAAGTCCCGTCAGTGCACAGAGTAAGATTTTCTGTACTAAGAGGTATTCAGATCCGATGCTAGGGAACTACATTTGTTTGTTAACATTATTCACTCTCTGGACACAAAAGATCTATGAAATTTCTCAATTCCACAGGAGGCATTAGGGTTGATCTTGATCCATACCACTGCTTTGCTTCCGGGCTCTTTGGTGACAAGGGGGGATGAGTCTTATCACAGGAGACAGATTAGCTGAGGCTGGAGTGCTCAGCCCAACAGAACAACATCCATGAGGACATAGATCACTGGAAAACCAGGTGAGAAGAAGCAAGCAGTGGCATGTGACCACTAGGAAAATTAAGACTAAAAGCTAACAAACAGCATAAACATAACAAATAGTTGTGAACCAGCCATTTAGCCTGGAAAGAGAGAAAAAGCTGAAAACTTCTGTAAAGGTGCAATATGCAGCACAGTTTTGCAAGAAGCAGCAGAAGTGGGGACAAAACATGGGTGTGTCCAGCGGGAGACCCTACACCAGTGTCCACCCATCAGCTTTGAGGTCAGCTGGTGTGGAAGGAACATAACACTGCCAGGCATGCCTGACTGCCACAACAGGGTGGGGACATGCAGTGTTCCTTGATCTGCCTTTCAGAAGAGACTGATGGCTCAGTGGAAAGAGTGGTGAAGAAATGTTTTAGCAAGCCAGCAGAGGAGATTATTTCCAGCACTTCAGCCTGGCGATACTTCATTTGTTAATACAGACACAGCCTTGGTACCTCTTGGTATCTCTTTTCCCATAATCCCTTTGAATTTTGAGAACAGAGCCTGGCACACCTTTTTTCACAGGGACATTAAATATACAAAGCAATAACCTCATATTTCACACACTTTGTCCCAGCTCACAGGGCAGTAATTGAAAAGCAAGAGAAAACAACTGCAGCTCCTCATGCTGCAGGAGTTACATCTGTTATTTGACTAATTAGTGACACATAATAACTGGTAAGAGCCTTGGCAATACAAAAGCTGCTTTAATTCTGGTCAGTCTCCATGAAAACATCCCAATCTCACATTCCATTTGTGACTGCAGAGTTACGTGTAGACATCAGTGCTGGGAAGCAATGTATTCATGTAATGATGCACTTTGAGGAAGAGTGGGAATAAAACTGCTCTGAATGGACAGACAGATCTGTCTTGCATAGTTCTGTTTGCAACGAGGAGGAAGATTAGTTTCTTGCTTCACGGAACCCATGACCAGTCCTATGTTAATCCAATGGATTGGGCAGGCACTCAGCGGAGAGCCCAAAGTGCAGAGGAGATGGAAGGGCTTCATTATCTGGGTCACTTAGCACTGGGATGACCCAGGATCTCCGATCTTTTTATCCTTGTTTGTTTTGGTTGAGTTTTGCTTTTAGGTCAAAACATGTTTACCCAGCACTTTTCATTTAGATAGTGACTGATCTTATCTGGTACTAAGGAAGAAAACCATGATCACAGCAGAAACTGGCTGTTGTGAGTTAATATTTTCTTTTACATGTATCGATTACAATGTCAAAGATTCAAAATCAATTCACTTAAATGTCGCTCCAGACAAAAAATATCTGTCAGTACAATGGAATATTGCCAAACCAGAGGAAAAAAAACACCTGAGAGCCCCTATCCCTGAATGCGGGGATGCATATGGTGCCAGTAAGAGAACACTGCTTTGATATCAACAACAAAAAGAAGGCTGAAAAAGAGATTAGCAATATATCCTATTTTGGCAATACTTTTATTAAAACATACATTCAATTCAGAAATTATCTAAAATTTTCACTGCAAAATTTTCTGACTCATTTCACAACTTCCTCAACTCTTTCCTTGCATCCTCTTTTCCCTGTTGTAGTCCTGTAAGCTGACTGTCCTTCTGTTGTCCCAACAACATCCTACACATTTCCTTCCTTCTGTGGGATACAGGCTTACCACCATCTCTGCAGGGATTTAGTGACAATACCCCCCTCCTCCTTGCTCCAGCAAGTGCTAAACCAACATCTGCATTTCCTGAAGTCACTGGTGTGTCCGGACCCTGCTATGAAGGTACCTCAGAGACTGCAGAACTGTCCCTGCTTTTTTTTCTCTTCCTCTCCTTGTAATCAGTTACTGAATAGATAAATCTATCAAAGTGATAAAACCAGAACAGGACAATTTGCTTTTCACTTGAGTTACAGGAATGAGTATAATTTTGCTTTTTGGCTGCTCACATAATGGATTATTGATGCCTTGGACACCCAATGGTCTGCTCCATAGAATCAACAAATTCTCCATATACCAGACATTGCCTTCAATGTAATCATCAGAAACAGGTGGTGCTGAGGAAAATGTCAGAAGAAGAACTGCTTTACAAATGGCTTTCAACTGCCTCAAGTCTGGATTTTGGATATGTTTGATGTGATGTGATTCTTACCCTGGCCCTTGTTTTCCATCCACTGGTTTAATTCATCCCCAGCTGACCCATGGTTTTGAATTAATCTGTGGGCTTTTTATAGATTTGCTGTATCTTCTGCTCCTTTTCTTATGGAGCATAAAACAACAATCCCTTGACCTGAAACATAACTGCTTGAAATTACAACTCCCAGTGTAGTAGGGAAGAAGTCTGAGCTCCCACTAAGCAAGTCTATGTTTCTCTGTTGCCTTTCTTAGGTGTTCCTCACTCTTTGTCTTTTCATTCTGCAACCTCAAGGCCAGCCATGATTGTTTGTCTCCAGAATATAGCCCAGAAAGAGAGGGAGTCAACAGGGAGAGGTTTTCTTGGTGGTCATGATGAATATAGAATTGTTTGGGTTGGAAGTGACCTTAAAGATCATCATGTCCCAGTCACCTTCCATGGGCAGGGATACCTTCCACTAGACCAGTTTGTTCAGAGCCCCATCCAAACTGGCCTTGAACACTTCCAGGGATGGGGCAGTCACACCTTCTCTGAGAAACCTCTGGCAGGGCCTCACCACCCTCACAGTAAAGAATTTCTTCCTAATATCTAATCTAAACTCTAATCTTCAGTTTGAAGTAATTTCCCCTTGTCCTATCACGTCATGCCCTTGTAAAAAGGAATGCCGTCTCCAGCCTTCTTGTAAGCCCCCTTTAGGTATTGCATCCTTTGCAGTACCTAAAGGAATAGGAATACCCTTGAGGAATCAGAAGATACTTTAGGAATAGCTTGTATCCTTTGCACAATTTGCAAAAAAGAAAAAAAAAGCCATTATTCTACTGCATGAGTAACATCACATGGATCACACTGAGCTGCTACAGTTTGGCTCAAGAATGTGAAGAGCTGTGGCTCAAAGAAGCCTTTGACTCTGAACGTCCTACTGACCATACCTGGGTCACCATTTCACTGGACTTTGGTGTTAATGGAGATGCAAGTTTATACAGTGCTACCAGTGGCTGCAGGCTCAGGATCAAATCTTTAGAGCTGTCCACTAAGGCAGAACTGCACAAAACCCTCTGGTGTTTCCTCTCAAGTCTGTGTGGTCTACGATTTTTCCTAAAAGATCACAGAATTCTTCATTTCAGAGAAAAGTCTGGTTACGATATCAACAGAGCAAATTTTTCAGTGTGTCAGTAGTACAAAAAGTTAACATCAAACCCAAAACCAAAACAATTCTAAACAGTGGGTTTTTTGCCAGAGAAGATACTATGTTCAAATCAAAGTAACTGTACTTTTAGACACATTTAGGTGTTGAAATTGAACTTCATAACTACAGATTTTTTATTTTTATTTTGACATTGAAGTGTTTCACTAAGAAAATGTGGGAATGAAATAGTTAATCTGGTTTTTAGTCAGAAAAGCAACAGAATATAGTCAAGAAAAACTTGACAACCCTCACTTCCATGTCTGGATGAGAAATTGACTTACTGCCCAACTCCAGTCTGGACAAAACTTCGTTGTTGATGATAGAAAGGAGTTTTCTCATTCCCAAAAGGTTTAGCTTTTTTGTCTCAGGGGACAAAAATACAGACAAAATGGGTTGAACCAGGCTGAACAGACTTTTATGCAAGTGTGCTGAGAGAAGGATGCTTGCATCCTCCTTCATAGAGTCCTTCTCTGGTGCCCTTGCTCCTGGCATCTAGAAAGGCTTCCATGGAGGTGGTTGCAGGAAGACCTGGTGTTTCTCTGCTCCTTTAACCTTTAGACATGGCAAAGGAGCTGTGGTGCTGACACATCCATCCTCCAGGGAATTCCCCAACTGACTGAAGCTGGGCCAAGAGGGTGAGTCAGAACTGCAGCAGACAAGGCTGCTCCTCTCCTGCCAGAGAGGAGAGGCTTAATAGACATGGGGAAGCATTAGGGATGTTTCAGGCTCCCTCACTGCAGGGGAGGTGACAGCTATGGAAACAACCCGTTTTTAGCAGCAGGACAGAGAATCCTGACTTGAAATTCTCTTTCTGGGGAAGTCAAGCAGGCAAGTTCTGTGTATGTTTATTGAATTTGCTTAAAAATGGGTTTCAGGGGAAATGAAGCTTGGTGTGAAACAAGTAGCTTTACCAAGAAATGAGAGAAATGGCTTAAATGTTGAAAAAATGGTTTTGACCTAAATAAACATATGGATTTTGTAATTTTATTTTTTTTAAAAGCAGCAGCTCATGTCAAAATTCATTAGGTTGAAGAAATCCAAGGACATGTAAAGGAACGTAAAATGAAATTAACATGTTTTAGTCTGGTGCAAAAGGGATCATTTGGTGGGGTTTCTTGTTATTTTCTTTGATTGAAAATAATAATTATCTTTGGACTGAATCAATGGTTCCTTTCTTTCTACCTTCCTGTCACTTTTGTGGACTGACCATTGAAATTAAATGTTACTCACACAGTTTTCCAAATGAATCACAAGGCTGTCCCTACTCTGGAAATGAAATAAATGGTGTCTTTTTTTTTTTTTTTAGCTCAATAGCTTTATTATTATTATTATTATTATTATTATTATTATTATTATTATTATTATTGCTGTGCCTAGGAGTACATTAGGTTTCAGTTTGTAGCCTAATGACAGGAACAAAATAGATGGGAATTGAACTGCACCTCGTCACTAGTAAAAATCAGCTACTGACTCTGTCCTCTTCCTGCGCAGGGCTTTCTAATCTGGTTATTGTTCCACTCCACTGTCCCACTGGAGGATCCTGCATGTTGCTTATGAGTCAAAAATACCTTTGATGGACAGCTTTCTGTGGGGCAGTGACAGTGAGGCCAGAAATTGTTAGCGATGAGCAAAAAATTGTGTCCTGCAAGCAATTTATTTTAAGCAATGCCTAAATGTCTGGGGTCAGTCATTAGAGACAGCTACTACATTTTTCAGTGTCATTATCTAACCCACCATCATGAGGGAAATGGGAGGACACTTGATGACCAAAGAGCCACCAGCCCAATTATGCTGTGATGAATTCCTTTCAAATCTGCAGAGTATTTAATGCCTTCTTAAATGAAGCCACCCATAATTAGAAACCTTCCATAACACACACAGGGATCCGAGTCCAAGAGAAGCTGATTAATTGTTAATGAGGTTCCTTCACTTACCAGACAGATTGGAAGAGGGGAGGAAGCAGAGCTAGAGGCAGAAGCTGGCACTGCTGTGCAAATGCAATGAAACTTTCCTGTCTGCCAGACCAAACTTCTGCTATGCGGCTTCTTGTCCAAGCCCTGTGGCAGAGCCAGTTTTGCACATTAGGGAAGTGATTTCTGCTTATCCCAAAATTTCAGACAGCAGATGAGACAAAAATTGCCCCAACTTGACTGATGCTTCTGGAAATTGTAGAATAAGGTTTTTGTCACCACACTGCTAAATTCATGCTCAGCTGGACAAAGCCACGGACAGTTTTTAAAGTGTTCACAGGCATTGTCCATTTACATTGTAAATGTGATATTTTCAGCAAATATCCAGCTTGTTATGTACATGCACGGATCTGATGACACTGACATCAGAACAGGCATCCAAACAGGCAGCATAGTGTACCTCAAAGGGAAAAAGCAAGAACTATAGGTGGTTACTCATGGGAAGTGTGCATGTAAAGGGGAGTGTCCTGTTTCAGAGTAGGAAGCTGGAAGTAGGCCCACGGATGTTGAATTTACTGCACCCTTTCAGTTACTGCATATTTTGCCTTCTTCCCAACTATTTTTTATTTTGTTTTTCTTAAAAGAAATAAACTCTAAACTCCCCCACTCATTTTGTCCATCCAAGAGTCAAAATACTCATTATTATTGTGCAAAGTTCTACACATTTTTACAATCCGTACTTAGTTTTGTGGCTGTTAGGGCAGCGTTCACAGGAAATGAAGCTCAGACCTTGGAAAACTTAGAAATGTCTAATAATTTTTTTTTTCCTCTCTCAAAGTATTATGAGTTCTAGTCTATATAGCTGAACATTTCCTAAAGCAAGAAGAAAATTGTTTGTGCCCTGTTTTCATTGCTGGAGTGTATTTTTGCTATAGAGAATATATGTTTGGAGCATAACATTCGAGAAGGGCAGCTGAAATTAGTCTTTATATCTTGAGTATTATTTGAAAACAAACTTGGAAGGTGGAACAGGCTTTAAAAACATTTCCTAATATGTTGTTTATATTCTGCTGCTTGAGTTCCGAGATGTCTGACTGAATGAGAGTCAGAGACACAGTCACAGTTTAGTATAAACCCAGTCAAAGTATGCACTTGAACGTTTACATCTGGAAAAGGTTCTTGGTAGTTCTGCATTTTTAAATATTCTATTAAATGAATGAAAAAGGCGTGTTAGAATAATTCATTGAAGAAAATTGGGGGAGGTATTTGTTGTTCCCAAATTGGCCAGCACATTGAAGTAAAACGAAATTCATGGCATGTCTGTTCAGTGTAAATAATGCTGAGCAAAGCTATTCCAACACAGGGAGGTGCCTCCTGCAATTTCATTATGAGGAGCTGTGACTGAGACTGGAGACATACATTTATTCATTTAATATTATTTATTTATTTATATTTTTTTTTAATTTTTTTTTTTACTTGGGTGAATAGTGGAAGATAACAGGCACGTCACAGTGATGCAGCATTAACAGCTCTGGTGATGTCATGGCTGAGTCACAGCAGTCAGAACATTGGTGATGGCCATGTCCAGGGAGAGTTTTTGGTGCCTGGGGTGTCCCATGATGGGTCTAAACAGGGCTATTCCATGGTGAGGTAGCAAAGTAGCAGGCAGAATGAGAGGTGAGGGCAGGGGAGGGCTGGGCAGGGACTGCCTGTGCAGATGGAAGGTGACAAGGCTGGGCCAGAACGGGTGTCTCCTGTCCGTCAGGGAGGCATGGATTGGACAACCTTGACATGAGGATGGGAGAGCCTCAGGCAGGGAGTCAGGGCTGCCCCATGGGCGTGGGGGATGGTGATCCTGTCTTTGAGGGCATCATTCCCAGACAGGGATATGACCAGATCATGGCATGCACCTGTTCTCTCCTTCCCCACGGCTGCACTGGAGAGCATTGTGGCTTCCTACAAGGACACTGCCCAAAGTTAAGGAAGCCCACAAAGCCCTCACCACCCTCACCTGTGGTGCTACAGGCAATTGGAAGCTCTTCATGGCCTTGGGCAAAGGCAGCTTCACACCACCCACTCTCTCTGTGTGAAACTTGTCTCAAAATAAAGCTTGAGATTCATAGGTTTTTTTTGCTGGTGGAAAGGCAAGGAGGCACATTGTGTGAGGGGTGTCTCAGGACTCTGAGTCTTTTGGCTTGAAGAAAAGGAGGCTGAGGGACAACTCATTGCTCTCTACAGGTTTGTGAGGAGGGGAATTGGAGAGGGAGGTGCTGTGCTCTTACCCCTGGGATCCTGAGACAGGATTAGTTTGGAGGACTCAAGGGTGCACCAGAGGGGGTTCAGACTGGATATGAGGAACCTTTTTTTTTTACCAAGATGGTGCTCCAACACTGGAACAGGTTTTCTAGAGAGGTGATCAATGCCCCAGTGTTTAAGACGTTTGGATAATGCCCTTAACAAAATGCTTTAACTTTTGGTTAGGCCTGGTGTGGTCAGGCAGTTGGACTACAGCTGGATATTTGTAGTCCACTATCCTATGGATATACAACTGTCCATATAGTTGGATAGTTGTAGGTCCCTTCCAGCTGAACTATTCTTACTGTATTTCTATTCTAAATATACTGGAAGACCTAGTACCTTGTCACTTAATGTCCAAAAAAAGAGAAATTAAGTTTTATGAGGTTTTAAGCATGTGTATGGGGGTCAACCTTCCACAAATACATATAAGTTTTGATTCAGATAAAGATCTAAGCATGACTGGAACACGACCTGCTAAAACTGCAAAACCCAGTCCCCTTCTTTTCTTTTGCTTCTGTTCTCCCCTCTGTAGCGTCAGTTATGTTTGTTCTTTGGAAGCGTGCTTTACATTGTAAAAATTCCTATTAAAATAAACAGGTTCTAATAAATAGGCTTTTATATTTAAAAGGCCTTTCTGCTTTCATGATTTCTGTAACATCTAGCCCAGCAGTTTAAGTTCATCTCTGTTCAAGGCTTGAGGTGCCATTAAAGCGAGGACATTTGCAGTATTTTTCAGTGAGTATTTATGTTATCATCTTAAATTGTTACAGAACTGGTTTTAATGATGACTTCTGATAAAACACTTCGATTTCCCTTTGTTATGTATATGCAATCAAGGCACTACTGAAAGCTCGATGTCTGGAGAGGATTTAAGTTATTTCAGCCTTATCAGAAACATTCACAAATGGCATGAAATAAATGAAGAATTCACTATAAAATGAATGAAGTTCCAGCTCCAAAGTGCACACACCCCATTAACAGCTGGCATGTTGTACTGACATTGTAGCTACTCGTTGGCTGACACTGAGCTGTACCTTGTGTTGCACCGATTACACTTTGAGAGGTTCCCGATCATTTTGCAGCATTAGCAAGATCAAACCCTGTGAAATGACAGAAGCCAATTACATAAACACAAGGCCTCCCAGATACGCTCCAGCGAAGATAAACTTGCAATTCATCTTTACCCGTGGTGGCTTTATGGCACACACTTGTGTACTTAGCCCGGTTCCCGTGGATCTGGAGGGCTCTTTCCCTGCACAGCTGTGCCAGCAGCCCCATTAAGAGCAGGATTTAACATGAGAGAAACTTTATGAATCTGAACTTATTTAAAATTATTCCGCTTTGATTTTCAACTTCCTTTTTCTTGGGGTAGAAAAATCATTTGGAAGGTTTTTCAACAGCAGGAAACATAATTCTGCAAATTATTTTTTATCCATTGATAAAAATACTTATAAAATCCAGCAATGAGCTGCTTTTGGAAGTGTAGCTTGAAGCAATGAATCACTGCCTTTTTAAAGGCATAAGTAGGATCCAGAGAAGATGTTCTTAACATTAAAATGCTTGCTGCAATCTAAAGGAATGTCAGAGTAAGAGCTCGAATTGGGAGAAATTATTTCTTGAGCTTTAGGGTTTTAGGCATGCAAAAAGTTCAAGGATAGCATATTATTTTGTACAACTGTCTCTGACACTTGGCTTTAGGGAACAAGTAGACTAAAACAATCCCCAGGGTGACTTTGCCACTTACCTGAGGCATAAATTTACTGTAATGTTTTTACTCCTTACTGTTAACAGATATTTTTAAAAAGAGGGGATATTTCCATAATTAAGCAACTCTTCTACTATTACTTTTGAGATGTGAAAGACATGCAGCTTCTAGTACGAAAGAGCAAGTGTAACACAGACGGTTTGGATGGTGCCTTAGCTTCACAAAGCCTGAGGCAAGGTAGGCAACCAGGTAGGGAGAGGCATCACTGGAATTTTTTAATGCAACAGCATTTTTTTAATACATGTTTTCTCAAGGTCTTATTTTTTTTCTCACTAAGAAATGTGTTCTTTGTCCTTCTGATACAGATGGGAGCTTATTAGTACTGCTTATCCTACTTAACATCAGCCATCCTCCAACCTATGGGTTCTACAGGGCTCTCTTAACCCAGGAGCAATAGCAACTGAAGCTTTGTATCACCCTGAATAGCTACTTCTGACTCCCTAAAAATGCAAGATAATTGAGATGGCTGGGAAAGAAAAAAAAAAAAAAGGGATATTTGGGACTTGAGGGGAATGACAATTTAGAGAAGGCACATCTGTGGCCAGAAGAGGAAGGCCAAAGTGTGCAAGTTGGAAGGGCTTTAGGAAACAAGTTGAATGACAAAGCATCTTTGGGGAAATAAAGTTTGGGAACCCTTGAAAAAAGAGGAATGTCAATTAAAGTTAGGGAGAAATTAATTGAATGAATGTGTGAGGAAGAGAGAGACATCAAGATTTACTTGAGTACCTGAAGCACAGCCCAGATCAATTACTTGCTGTTGTCAGCATCATCAGTGCAATGTAAGAAAGATTGAATGCGTGCTATAAAATGCACTGTTTAACAAAGTTCAAGCTATTAAGTAATTAGAATATAATGTGTGAACATGCTGAATATGCTTATTTAAATGTAAATGTTTATTCACTGTTTATTTTTAGTGCAGAAAAATTATCCACCTTGTTTAGTTGCCCTTGCTCTTTCGTATCCTGCTGATTTATTGGATACCTTTAAGCCAACATTCAGAGGGAGCTGCTCCTTTATCAGTGGCATCCAGGGACTCTTCTTGAAAGGTGCAAAGTAATCTGCAAAGGAAACAAATGCAAGGTAGGTCATAAATACACTTTTCTTCAATGGGCTAAGGGAACAGCAATATTACATTTCCACTTACAGAGATCACTGTGGCCATCTGTCAGTGATCTTATGGGACAAAGCCTGAATGGCAAATCATGAAGTCAGATTTAGTTTGGAAGGGACCTTTAGAGAGATCATGTAGTTCAAACCTCCCTGCTGTTAACAGGGACACGTTCCACACCAGGTTGCTCAAAGCCCAGCCCAACCTGGCCTCGAACACTTCCTGGGATGGGGCATCCACAGCATCTCTGGGCAACCTGTGCCAATGCCTTGCCACCCTCACAGTAAATAATTTCTTCCTAATATCCAATCTTTACCTACTCTTTTCAATTTAAAGCCATTTCCCCTTGTCCTATCACTACATGCCCTTGTAAAAATCCCTCACCAATCAACTAACATTGCTCACATACTTGGAAAGATTAGGCACAGGAGTAAATGGCTTTGTTAGTAAACAGTGAAATAGTTTATTCAAATGAGAAAAAAATTGAAGTTATTGTTTGTTGGTGGCACTCCACAGAGCCAGCTGTCCTGAGTCTGCCACTGGGAAATTGCATGGCTTCAGACTGATCATTTCACCTTGCTATGTGAAATCATGGCAAAGCACTTCTCACACACAGATATCAAAGCAATAACTACTGTCAATTCCCCAAAAAATGCCACAATTTTGCTCCAGATTATGGCTTCTAAAGCAATCATGAAAGGTGAAGCATAGTTTGTCTACAGGGTTTTTCTGATGTTAACACATGCTCATCCAGTAGCTGGCAGAGTTAGGCAGAACTTTGTTCTTGATGTGGGTAGTCCTACTGCTTTTGTTAATCCCAGCATTTTAAAATCAGTGTTTGCCTGTATCCAGTCATCCTAGAAGAGAGACAAAAATAATGCTCACCTGTCTGTAAAAAAATTGTAGACATAGACAATGTCCAGTAATACAGAGAAATAAATCTGGATGCAGATTTTAGAGGGGGGGTGTGTCATATTTAAAATCACATAGTGAGGTGGCAGATTTAGTTCTAAGGTCTTTATTTAAAGGTCTCTGATGTTCCCAGTCTTTTGTGACTGCAAGCTATTCACCAAGCTTCAGATTCTGAAAAGGACATGACAGCCACTCTGCCAGCAGTACCTCCTGTCTCACATGTTCTCTAAAGTCTCTTAATCTTGCCTACAAAAGAGGTGATCTGTACTTAGTTGGAGGTTACTATCAGAAAGGAACAGCTGAACATGAAAATACTGTTCCAACAAGAACCTTAACATCATAACTAAAAGTCATGTCAAGATTTCACCATGGTCCAGGCTGGATGCTCTAACAAATGAGGGGAGGAATATGAGGTGACAATTTGCATGTGTGCAGACTTTGTCACTTGGTCTCAGGGCTAGAGAACAGGTTAATAGAGGTATAACCTCCAAGTCTTGGCTCCCATTGGTAATTTCAGTATAATGGCACTTAACTGGAGGACTCAGACCCCATCATTGCTGCTGAATGCGTGGGTACCATCAGGGACAAGTGCTCGTGCATGGGTATGCAGAACACATACTGAAAAGTGAGCAACTCACTTTGGGGAATGAAAAACTAAAAATGCACTGATCTCTTTTTGCATCATTAAAAATTGCTCTTTTTCCTTTTTTTTTTTAATTTATTTTTTAAATCAGCATGTCCAGAAACAGTAACTCCTAAGTCCTATTACACAGTAACTTCTAAGTCCTATTAAGCACTTCTAACATGCAGTCCGAGCCAACCAACTGCAATAAGACAAGCAACTAAACAGACCATTTGTGGCCCTTTAAAATATTTTTGGGGCCTTTGGGTTACGTGAGGTCTGTGTGGGAACATTTTAAAACATTCAGAAAGATGGAGAGTTTTATTGGCAGACGAAACCTGCCTTTTGCGCTGTGTTCCTCTGTAGTGCTACTAGGAAAACTCTGGCCACAGAGAGGGCCTGACTGGAGGACATGTGTGAAACCAGCTCTCATATAAAGACCAGCACAAAATCTATGTACAAATTCAGTGGTACACTGGGCCTAATGCGATTTTCTGCACATGTATCTTAGAATATTTGTGATGCCAAAGTTTGTGTCTTGCAAACAAAACCAGCTGATGCAGTGGGGGATGGTGCTGGGCACACTGGTGGAAGGTAGCTATTGTTTCAGGCAGCATTAATAGGATAGAGTTCTTATTTTAGAGTATAAATTCAACAACAGAACTTACACTGTTGCCACACAGCTAAGCACACAATTCGCTCCAGTGAGCACTGCATACACAATAAGTAAATATGCCATTATAAGACACCTGCCACAGACCACAAGAAGTGATGTGAAAGAAGCTTGGAAGTGAGATGCATACAAAACAGCTTGAGGAAATGCATGTACCTGCAGTCTCTCTGAGCTGAGGAACCCACCTTGTCCTTGATGATGGGTGGATCCAGTTCTGATAGATCATCTATAGCCTGGGTTGGAGGTATCTATGGTGCTTTGCAGGATTTCATGTTTGGTGCCTCAGTGCTTTGGCCACTACTGTCAAGCTGTTAGTTTTTGGGCAGAAATACTCTAATTTCGAGAAGTCTATTGATAGGATTCAACTGGGCACTCAGATTAAATCCTGTTGCACAGAAACAAAACTTTGGGTAAAAAAAAGACAGAAAAGACTCAGATAAAAAACTATGTTTGCCATTTTTCCATAAATACTGTTTCTTAATAAAAGATATTCTGGAATGATTCTGTAGGGAAAATTCTTTGGCAGTGGAGGATGACAAGAGACCGATTACATGCTCTGCAGCACAAGGAAAGTGATCTCTTCCCTCTCTGTTTTGATTAAAAATATAGACTTTTCTTTGCTTCTGTTTTTGTAAACACATTTATAGGGTACACTTTATAAAAACCGTGTACAGCAAGATGGACTTTGCCAAAGGTCATTATTTCCCCCTGAAATTTCTTACAGACTATCTGGAGGCTGTGGTTTCTATGTGATGTATTTTGCCTCAGCTATAAATAAACCCTGCAGCTGTAGTCCTGATGGTCTGTAGGTCTTCCCCTTTGATCTTATTCAGGGAAGAGCTTTTTTGTCATGTAGTCCCCCACTTTAGGACTCAAAGACCAAGACATCATTATCCTGTACCATTTGATTTTATTTAAATCTGTGGGAATTGGATGTGAAGTGCAGCTTCTTGCTGGTCAGCACTGGAAGGGGTGCAATCAGATCTAACTGGAAAATAGGAACTAAGGGAGGTGTGTGAGAGGCAGAAGGAATCCTGTCACAGACAGAAGAAAGAATTACAAAAACATGCCCTTTTTTTTAAAAATATGACAAGAATGTCAGCAGATCCTTGTAATTCTATTGCATCATGTCTGAAAGGAAAATTCAGAGTTTGATTCATAATCACTTCCAGTCACATTGAAAACTCAAAGCTGGGGGATTTTGCTGAGAATATAAGTTTGAAGGTTTTAAAAGAGAAAGATAAGAGGGAGAAGTCACCAAGATCCTATGAAAATCTCACTTTCTGACCTCTAAATAGCTTCAGGTTGGTGCAATGGTTGAAAGAGTTCAGCAAAGGCATGGCATGGGTATGAAACTGCACAATTACTGCTCCAACATCATGTTTTCTCAGTATATTGGGCAAAGAAAGGGTGAGAGAAGCTGGAAATGATGGACATCCATCATCTTCAAGGTGGGGGTGACCAGAAAGTGCTTGTAGATGGAAAAACATGGATATGTTCAGAGAATGGGAGAGTGAAAAGGAAGGGAACTGGGGTCTAGAGGAGGAAACCAGTTGTGGGATTCTTGTCCTTGACAGTCAGTCCTGGACATGATGGAGTGGATCCGGTGTGTTAGCAAGGAAACAAACTGACTTACTCTGCAAGGAGCAGTTGGGCTCTCAGAACTTAATCTCCTTCTCTTTTTAAATTCTTTCAATGTGTCTGAGGGCTGTTTCTGTTGGTTTGCTTTTTATTTTTATGATGTGTCAGGATTCAAGGCTTAAATGTATAGTATTGCAAAATTACATCTTGATCCCAAAGGAAATACCAGGCCAAGACTGCTCTATGGGCTGTGTGTATATCAGAAAGCAGGAAAAGAAGGCTTAAATAGATTTTATAACAGCAACAGAATCCTTTTAGACAACTTAGAAACTTTCACCCAAAGTAATTCCACACAGTCAGCTTCTAACATACTGCATTCTTTGTTTTAAATCAGAACATCTTTCTCTATTGTCTTTTTGCTGCAAACTCTTCCACAGGTATTTCATTACCTGTGCATTTTGTTCTGACTGTTTCATATCTGGCAAACTGGTGATTTAAAGTTGGAAGAGCCCATTTTGTACTAGAATTTTTCAGTCAGGAAAAATAATATAAATAACGTAAAGTACATTTAAGAAAGACATGTTCTTCCAGGATGGAAAGACCTTTAAGACGCTGGGATCTTCTGAGGCACAGAATTATAAATGTGGGCTGAATATGAGATATGGAAATTAAGAAATTTTCTGAGTCTTCTAAAGATGAATATAGTTTTAAAGGGTTTTTTAATGGTTTAAATTCAGTGAGACTTGTTCAACTTTGCTGTTTCTGGATGATGTTTCTCAGTGTCCTTGCACCTCTTCTTCTCTGACCCAATCTTATCCCATACTAACGAACCATCCATAATTGACTTTTTTCCCTAATGGCCTCAGTTTGCTACGTCAATATCAAAGACTTGTATTCTCAAAACTGTTGCCTACTGATACTGTGCATAGTGCTGCTGGTATTACTGACAGGTGCTCCAGACACTGTGGCCTTGCAAGACACTATTGCCTAAAAGATCTCCTTCAACTATCTGTGAAGTTTGGCCGCTTCTCATACACCTTTCCCTTGGCTGGTAAATAGAAGGTATATGATATGAAAACCCAGCTATCCCTCACTATGCTATGACTTGTCAGCTTTGCACATTGCTCTTGTCCCACCCAACAATTTCCTCTGTTATGTCCAGCAGTTTCCCAGACAACTTATCCTCAGCCCAGGGCTTAGGGAGTGATCCAGTCATTTTCCTGCAACCCTAAAAAGTATAAGTAACTGTAGAAAAAGCTGTGAGAAGACTGAGCAGTAACAGTCTGGCATTTCCATGATAGCTTTCTCCATTCTTGCTAAATCTGCCGTTCTGGGACAGAGAAGGTTCCTGCTTGCTCCTGACAGTCAAGGTCTGACCATGTCTTCATTATCTTGAAAGCCTCAGGTTAGTGTTAGTGTGCTTGGCTTAGCTAATAATGTGTAAATAAAATAAACTAAGGTGTATTATTTCCATCTCTGTTGGATTTCTTAATTTCTGTTAGTGCAATTGAAGCTTTTGTGAGCATGTCTGAGCTCCTTGTGAGGTGTGGAGGGATTAAGGGTATGGTTTGAGTCAGCAGGAATGGAAACCTCTTGCCAAAGTATCCCACACAGGGTTGGGAGGGAACACCTTGAATGCTGCCTTTCCCCTGCTTGGAGAACTCAGAAGAGCAAAAGTGGTTTTTAAGGGAGGGGATACCACAGCAGAGCACTGGGAAGACTCCCAGGCAGGTGGAGACAGTGGAGATAATTAAGAAAACTGGTCCTACGTATACTAAAATGATTACTTCATAACTTTAAATACCTTAGACCACAACAAAATGTCAGTCATATTGATATCCAGTCCTCTTTGCCTATAGGGTTCCCCACCTCTGTCTGGAAGGGCGCAGGGGTCTCCAGGCAAGTGTTTACCTCTGCCAGACAGTCTGGCATTCAAACTTAAATGATTCGTAGGCAGGCATTAGGGCTCTTCAGGTCCTGTTCACCAGCACAAACATCTGTACATCGCTGGGTTCACAGGATGTGTAATGCCTGCTCTTTAAACTAAATTTGATTAGTTCAAAAATAAACTCACTTAAATTCAAACACGAATGTCATTGTAGAAACAATGTCTCTGCTATTTTTCCTCTGTTGCTACAGCCTATGGAAGTTGTATGAAATGCAGTTTATGAAAGTATCTGCTGTACTCTGACTTCCACTTTTTATTTTGATTAAACTCTCTGATTTTTTTCTCCCTCAATTCCCTTACTAAAATCAGTAAGTCTTCATTTCATAGAGAGAAACTCCTTAACTTGTTTTGATCCAAAGTTGATGCTCATTAAGAATGGGCATGAACATTAGACTTTTAGGGTACACATTTTCAGCTACATGCCAGTAAGAAAGGAAGAGAAAATGTATCTGTGAAGGCAAGAGAAAATGAGGACAAAATCTTCAAATCTGCCAGTGATTCCAAGAGCCTTCGTTTTCTGCTCCCATCATGGAGAGAGCATGGAAAGGAATAAACAATTTACAAGCATAGTAAAACAGAGCATTAGTTAGACATGGGTAGTTACTGAAGTGACCATTTTCAATTTTTAAATGGAAAACCAAAACATTTTCTTCTGGCTAGCATAGTAGAAAAATTAAATGTAAGTGGGGATATTGCCAAAAGTTTTATTGCATATTAACCAATATTATTTTTAGATCACTGTGCAACTGGGTAAAATCCAATTCTTCAATACAGCAGCTCAGTAAACAAGTATTTGGGGGTTTTAATATTTTGATGGCAATTATCTGCCTGATGCTGGGTGCCAGTTCTTCTGAGGATCTAATCAATGGTTAAATTATTAAGCAGAAGTGATGGACAATCTTTCAGGAGTAATCACTTTATCAGTAATAAAAATGAGCATATAAAGTGTAAAGTGCACATGCTGACACCTTTGTAATGGCAACTGCTGCTTCTGGGAGCTCTCTCAGCAGCTATACCATGTTGTACCAGCACAACTGCTAAAATAATAGCACTCTAACATCCATGGAGGACAATAAGATAACCTGGATGAAATGAATTTGGATGTTCTTGCCTACTTTCATATGGCAAACCTCCCCTCCAGGAAAATACAATTACTCTGGGGGATCTTATAATTATCCTTTAAAGAATCCAAGCCCTTTATCCTTGAAATAGTCCAAGTGGAACTGGAGATTAAGCCTGGGAGATATTATCCATGAATACCAGACCAGCGAGCCATTGCAAATACTGATATCCTGCTCCATCCTGCCTGTTTAAAGGGCGTGAGCAGCTGGGCCCACATTTCCATCCAGAGGCTTGTTCTGGACATGTGTGTCTCTCCAGTGTGTTCCTTGTCATCAGTGGAGCATATCCCAGGATTCTCCTAAGCAATGTGCTGTGAGACAGCACCTATGAACAGTGTCATCTCTTCCCAGAGAAAGACATTTGTGCAATGAGTTCTTGATTTGGGGGATATTTTAGCTTTTCGCTGGCTGCCAGCAATTTTGATGAGAAGATGTGGATTAATTGCCGGGAGGACAGCAATCTTCCTCTTTCCTCATGTATTTTTGAGGGTTCTTTTTGTCATCAGTCCTCTGCAAATACATTTTGAGTTAAGTCTCTTTGTGACCACCCCTGATTTCTGCCTGTGGACCACAACTTTTTTTTCCTGGGGATGAAATGCTTATGTGACTAGATCCTTTAGGATGGTTTCTAAGGAGCCTGAGAGATGCTTGACAGCAAGCAGCAGGTCAGAGAGGCTTACCCACTAGTCTCTTTGGACTTTGATGGCTACAAAACCTGTTAAAATTCATTACAGTTTCCCTGGGAAGTTGTGATCATAATTGCTTTGCACTTGGAAGGAGTCTTGGAATAGCTCACACTTCTTTGAGTCCACCGTAGAGTTCTGCTGCCCTTTCTTCCACAAAGATCACTTTTATTTGTCCCAAAAGAGTGGGATCCATCAACTTCAGTTACTTCAGTTACCATCCAAAGCTTCATGGTGATGTCAGCTAACATGTTTTGTCTCAGTTAACAGAGTGAAGGTGGTCATTTACCTTGATGAAGCTGACAAGCAGTAAGTGGTTAAACTACAGAAACTCCATTTCTGTCACTCATATGTCAGAAATGATAGATTTAGTGGGCACAGACCTCCAAGCACTTTCAAGCTGCGGTCTTAGCTGAGCTCAAATGCTGTATCACGTTAGCTACCCTTGCTAGCATGAACAGGTTTGCAGCTGTATCTGTTTCTGTGTCCATGTATTCTCTTTTCTGCTAGGGGTTGGGAACTTCTGCTTTTTAAGGTGTATGAGTTTCTGCACATCCCTGCCTCTGTCGTCAGACTGGATCTCATTCAGCACAAAGCCAAACTGCTGCTGCTGCTGCAGGACCTGTGGGAATTGCTTTGCATTTTCTTCTTTAGGTTTTAAAAGAATTTTAGCTCACACATTATTGATTTAACTCGTACATTAGGTGGTCCAAGGTGCTGAGAAAAAGAGACAGAGGGGTATCCGCTAAAACGTGCCTTAAGGGAGTCTTGCAAGTAAAAGGGAAACAAGACATCTTAGGCTGTGGTTGTTTTCATCACAGGTGGCCCTCAGAGCTAGAACAGGGAGAGCTTTATGCTTGGTTTGTATAGACTTCAAAACCGTGGATGCCTCTTGCTGAACCCCTCCTGTAAAGTGATGAGGGAATTCCATGTTTCACTGCAAAAAAATGAAGTTATCCTAAACTGCTAGAGGGGGAGTGTGAAAGAGTACTGAGAAGTGAACCTACAAAAAGAATTAAACAATGCCATGTTTTCTTTTAGTTTCGTGTGTCAGTCTCTCTGTCAGCCCATGGTGTTCTTGCAACACCTTTATTCCTCTGCTTGGAGGACAAAAACTGACCCATTCACACAAGTGTCAGCAAAATAGTTCAACCAATGTCAAAGTTCAGGTTTTCAGTGGTCCTCTATCCAGCTGCTATTCTGTCTTAGTCTGGAAAAAAGAACCTGCATTCAAAACATGCAGAGTGTTTAGTCACTAATGTTGCTTGTGACCTTGTGTACCTTTGTATCATCTTCCTCATTCTGTAACAGCAAGCATAGAAAATATATGATAGCAATATAACCCTACAAGAATTGGAGAAACTGATGCAGTCATGGTTTGTGTTCACAACATTCTCAGCTTACACTGATGTTAGCAGGTATGTGAAGTTTTCTTTTACTTTGTATGGATGAGTGAGATTTTTTTCTCTTCTCAGTGGGCCTGGCCCTCAGGACTTGTCTACTGAGAAAAGAGTTTCCAGTGTGCCTGAGTTTACAGCTAGAAGTGTGGCCACTCTTATTTTTATTTGACATTCATCTGTTATCTTGAAGTGAAAAAGCTTTTAAAGGTCCAGATTTCCAAATAATGAAGATTATCCCTACTATCTTTGACAAATGTCTCATTGACATTGAGGAATTCAGGAAGGATCTAACAAAATTGAGAGAAAGGCTAAGAATGTGGCAGAGTAGGATAACTGTGGAATAGCACATCTGTGGAAAATAACATAAACCATGTCTCCTTGATACTTACGGTCGGTTCATATCACCTGGCATCACTGTTGGCAGGGCTCTGAAATCACTGCCTTTATGTGCAGTAACATCCAACAAGGCAATGGGAACAAAGGCTCCATCGGTTGTTTTGGATAATTAAGGTGTATGAGTTTGGATAATTAAGGTGACCAATACAAGTAAATCAAACAGTGCTTGGTGATTTCCTAAACACTGAAACTTAATCCTCTATATTGCCAAGCTATTAGCATAGTTCCTAGCACACCTTTAGTATGGTCTGCTTAGCAGGTTCTGAAAGATTTTTGGTTTTATTTTGGATGTGAGCAGAGGCCAGTGACCATTTTCAGGTGGCATTTTGAATACACAACAACCCTAGAGTGGGTGGTAGGATTGTCTAACAGTGTGGCTATGACCAGACAGCTCTGCTTTACCTTGGCGTGGCTCAAGGGACAAGTGAAGGCACTGTATAACTTACTAGAATAGGTTTGACCAGAGTATTGGAGATCTACGGCAAAAATATTACTGCTGACAATGGGCTATGGGTGTCATGGACTTTAGAACTGTTGTAGTGGGTCTGTTCCCAAATGTACCTATGTCAGAGACTGAAAGGGTTTATGATTTATGCATTCTAGGATCAACAGAGGACTTGGCAGGCTGGGAAGAGGGCGGCTGTTGGCCCATCAAAGCCCATCCCCCTGCCAATCCTGAAAGGTGGGAAAAACCCTCACAGGAACTCTGTGCAAGCCCAGGAGACACTGGAGGCTTGTGGCTGGCCTGTGATACTATCCATGGATATAATAATTCATAACTTCTTTGAGTGTGTGGGCTTTCCACCTCCATCCCCAATGGATCAAGGCCATCACTTCAACTGACAGACAAGGAAGCTGCAACTACCAAGTTCCATTGCTGGACCCCGTGGGCAGTGACCATACACATTTTTCCACTCTCTTTTCTTTCTGTTATTATCCCTTATCCTTGTCATGCATTTCCCTTCCTCTCCCTTATACATTTTCCCTAAAGGTCATCTTTATACCATACTGCTATAGATGAGAGATAGAGATGATAACACCCAAAATAGCAACATACCTGTTTACCTTTGAAACAAAATTGTTCTAGAATAAACCCTATATATATATGCTTTCAAACACACTGTCATTTCACTCTAACCCACCCCAGGGGATTTATTAATAAGAACCTGGGTTACCTCCCTCCCCCTTTCTGGGGTGGGTCGTAACAACCTGGCTGAAGCAGCCAGTCATTGTGTGTGGCAAGTCAGGGTACAGAGTCTCATGAATCAGCTGTTCATTTCAGGTAATGACATTTATTTTTGAACTCTGCCCTTGGTTTTAGTTCTGAAGGACTTGGGAACAAATGCTTTTTCTGGCCCAGCCCTTGTTCACTGGTTGTATAACCTCAGCCGTATATTTTACTTCCATAGCTAATTTTTGCATCGACACCTTGCCAAGCCTACTGTCCCATTTTTCTTGTCTGTTTACACCAGAGGATAGTTTTGCACAGCTCTGGTTCAGTGAGCTTGTAGAGTAATCAGTTACCAGGCACATGGATTTCCATCGCACCTGTGCTTCTGGGAACTGCCCAAAGATTCCTGTGCGGAGTCCTGTATGCCCATCTCCAACTCTTTCAGTAGCTGTGAACGAACATCTGCTTCAAAGTCTGTGTGATTTACAAAGCATGACAGCACCATTTGTGCAGGATGACAATTTTAGTGAGGAAACCACTTTGATGGGTCAGCAGGGGGAAGGCAAAATTTGAATAAAGTCATAAAAGACTATCTGAGACAAAAGAAATTTTGGAGGTGTTTCAACCAAAGAAATAAAAAGATTCTGAGTTTGGATTTCATCTGCTGACACTAGTTTGCAAAACGAATACACATCCAATACTCAAAGAACCATTCAGTGTGAAATCTGGCATACAGGAGATGGGTGCTGATATCCTTTGTTTATCTCCCCTATAATGACTCATATGAATCAGTTAACAGAAGTTATATTGTGCTGGGTGGTACATATCAGAGTTTTCAGATGTCAGGCTGAATCTTAACCTTCCAGAGGGACTAGAGTCCCTTGTGTGCATCAGAAGATGATGAGCAGTTAATCAGAGTTAATCGGTTTATCAAAGCTACCTTTCAGTAGCTTTGAAAAATTGTATGCATTACTTTTCTCTTTTAGGTAACATGAGAAATGCCATGAAGGATTTTAGTCTTGTAGCTGTTCCACACTTAGAACTGGTGTACCAAATTGGGTCTGAAGTTTATTTGGATTGGTTTCCAGTCACTGACAGTGGGCAGCATCGCATGCTACAGAGTGGTGCTGAACAATTTCTTCCAGCAGCCAGATATGGAATAATCTCCACTTATATCCAACAAACACCATTAAGCTTAAGATGTGCAGAAATGTACTTGCCTTCCAAAATGTTCAGCATCACCACTCAGGAAGGACTTAAGATAATATCATTGTAAAAATGACCAGACATTTTTTGATCTCTGCTAAATTCTTGCCCTCAAGAAAAATTTTTGCCTTCAGGCCCCGCTATAAAATGTATTCCTGAAAAGCAGCTTTGCTGGGGGCCCTGGTGAACACCAAGCTGAACGTGAGCCAGCAGTGTGCCCTTGTATTAAAGAGGGCTCACAGTGCCCGGGGCTGCATTGCCTGTATTGCCAGAAGGTCGAGGGAGTTTGTGACTCTGTGATCTTGTAGGTAATGTAATCAGTTCTAACAGTGTAGGTAGGGATGCACAAGGATTTGTACCTGAGCTAGGGTGTGTTACAGGCAGTAACCTGAACTGACAGATCTTACCTACAGTGTGAACAGGTGGACTGTAACATGGGATCAACCATCCTCCTTCTCATTGAGTTTAATACCAACATCCTTGTGCTATAGTATTGCTTTTGTCCCTTCTCCATTAACAGTAATTACTAGGCTACATAACATATTACTCTGACCATTAAGAATTGAAAAAATTCATTAAGTTCTAGTAGTTTAATTGTTTTCTGTAATAGATTAAACCCAGTGACATACTGGCCATTATATCAGTATCATTAGTGTTTAAAAATATGAATATAGAAATTATTTCTGACATCTTTCCATGTCTTGGATGTGCTACTCCCATGGGGAAGTGTAGTCATGCACATATACATCCATATTTTCTGACAGTCCAGACATATCCTCCTGATTTATAGTCATTGTTCTTTCTAGGATGAGATATGACATCATTGCTTTAAATGTGGCAATATATATTTCTGTGAATTTATGATGGTGACACTGTGAACAAGTTCTAAATAAGCTTGTAAGGTACCTAAATACATGAAATCAATTCCATATATTAGGTCTTTTACATGATTAAACTACGCAGTTTTAAACCAAGCTTTCAGATCAGCCCCTCCAACTGGTCTAAACCAATAGATCTCAGGATCAGCAGAGCTGGACTATATCCTGGTTAACCCTGAGGATAAATTTAATTATGGTAGGTGCTGCACCTTATGAAACAGAATTACCTGCACAAAAAAATTTTCTACTGATGGGAAGCAGATTTGATCCATCCAGACTGAAATTTTGGGTTAAGTAACCAAAAGAGCTGGACATCTACTCTGTCTGACCTGCTAGAACCCAACTGGACAGATTTGGAAGTATTTACTAGCTTTTCTTTAGGCAATTTTGAAAAAAGCCCCTGGTCCATCTGGGTGAAATTTCTCTAGTGCTTCAAGGTGGATAAGTGTGGGACTTTCAGTTGTGAAATTCTCTGACTATCTATCTATCTATCTATCTATCTATCTATCTATCTATCTATCTATCTATCTATCTATCTATCATCTATCTATTGTCTATCTGTCTAATCTATCCATCTATATATATAAGCTGTAGATCTATAATTTATGAGTGCCCCATCCCTGGAAATGTTCAAGCACAGATTGAATGGGGCTCTGGGTCACCTGGTCTAGTGTGTGGCATCCCTGCCCACAGCAAGGGAGTTGGAACTAGATGTGCTTTCCAACAAAAACCATTTTATGATTCTGTGATAGGCTTGAAAAACGTAAACAGAGGAATTAATGGTAGAAACAAAAAAGTCCATAAAATGGCAGTTGAGTATGTTCATCAGTAGCATTTGGCTCTGAAAGTCCCCAAACTGAGCTTGCTAGAAACTCCAGGACTGTAATGACTGGGTTATTCTATACTGGCTTGTTTCCTTCTCCCCACTCTGAGGCTGGTCCTACAAGCCTTGAATAGAAACTAAGGAAGGGGGACTTTGGTTTGACATGGGACAGTCACTTTTAGGAGTCTTGGCTTGTGGCTGACTTGCTTGTTCCATCTGTGTACTATTGCAGTGATTCCCAGGACTAGGGATGGTTTTACATGAAACAGAAACTATTCTTCCAAGGCAGAAGTCAAGTGAGGATGTCTCAGCAAGGCAATTGCATAAGAAATTAAAGAAGAGAGGAAAACTAAAAATAACTAAGACTATTTTAAGGATTTCTATACTGCAGGGTATAATACTATTATGATGGGCAAATAAAAGTAAGAGGGGCAGGAGGAAGGGAATGATATAAACAGTAGTTTTTCTCTTTTTTTTTTAAATAAAAAAATGTATTGTATCTGAATGTCAAATGCAGGATACTGTTATTAAGTATTAAGAATAAATTTGTTTTGGAGAAACAGCAGATGCTCACTAAGTATCAGCAGAAGGAATGCACAAGAGAAAAAAAGAACATTACTGGCAATGGCAATAAAAAAAGAGAAGTAGGATATAAAAATGCAAATAAAAACCCCACTTTTTGCACAGCATATGGCATTACACAAATTCAGAATCAACCTAGCTATGAGCTATGTTAGCAAAAGATGCTTTGCACTGGCATCCTACAGAGTTAAATTAATGAGGCTACTATTAGAAGCGGTATTAGGGAAATGCTAACCTTGTAATGATCACTTAGGCTTTTAAGATTTTTCTTTCTCCAAATGATATTCTCTCTGAAATGTGGATGCTCTCCAAGTTTAAGGAGCGTAATATAAACAAAAGACATTATTCTTCTGCCTGCATGTTTAAAATGTAAAGTGCCATCCTTAGCGCTGCTACATAATTCACTTTTCACAGAAAACATGGTCAAGCAGCAATATTGAATACAAAACAGCATCTGCATTTGAACTGAGATACAATCATCTCGGGTTAACAAAGGAGATGCCTCTGCCTTTCTGAAAGATTTAACTCAAGAAGACCTTTGCCTGAATATGTTTCTTCTTTCATAATTATACCTGAACTGTAGCCAGTGTTTGCCCATTTATTTCCTCTTTGATTGCCTTGCTGGTAGATGTCAATGCTTTGGTTAATATTTATTTCTCCTTGGCCAGTACTAAAAAACTGCATAAACTGGAAAGCTTTTCCTAACTGGGAGCTGGGAATGGACTCCCAGATATGTTTGGCCAGCACTGCATTAATATTGTGGTATCCAGCAAAAACACAATACGTATTTAGGCTTCACTTCATCTGTATTGTGATGTTTTCTCCTGCTCTGGAAGCAACCAAAGTGATATAGGGCATGACAGAGAACCCATTCAGAGTAAATGCATTTAATCACCTGTTAACTTCAGTTCTGCTCTGAAGTCAGCTGCACCGGTAACTCAAAGACTGATATGCATCTGCTTGGGTGTGTTGCTTGATGATGGTCCAAAAGCCCAGGTGTAGCTACTCCCCCATGTTTCTCTTCTATCTTTAGGCTGCTCTGAAATTCCCTTTCCTTACCTTTGTCAAGCTTCTACAAGCATTTTTTAATCTCTGATTCTTTTGAAGCCCTTGAATTCCCTGACAGCAAGTGCTACAAAAATGCAAAGCATTGCTAGGATAAGGCAGCATGCTCTTGATTCCTGAGGAATGGAAAAGTCTGCATAGAAGAGAGAGAAGAGCTAAAAAGAGAGGAGTTGCAGGAGAGATAAAAAACAGCCTCTTAAAATTAATTCTGCTGATCTGTATAAAAGCGAATACACTATTTCAGTTCAAAGAGACCTGCACCTAGTGCAGCTGTCTGACCACTTCAGCAATGAGCAAAAGTTAGATCAAGTTATTTAGGCCATTGTTCAAATGCCTGGCAAACAAACTGGCAGGCTTGGGGCATCAACCAGCTCTCTAGGAAGTCTGTTCCAATATTGGAGCACTCTGTCTGCAAGGTACATCAACCACTTTCCCTTCATCCACTGGGCTGATGATCTCAAATTAGTTGGATAGTTAGTTGGACAGATTAGTTGATAGATGATATCAAATTGGTTAGTTGATAGATGATATCAAATTGGTTAGTTAGACCTTTCCCTTTGTGAATCCATGTTATCTATGCCTGATGATGGAATTGTTATCTAAATGCCTTTCAGTAGTACACAGGATATTTATCACCACAGTTTTTCTGGGAACTGAAGTTGGACTAAGAGGTCTGTAGTTTTTTGGTCTTCCCTCGCACCTTTCTCTTAAATTGGAATAACATTGGTTACCTTTCAGTCATCAGGGACCTCCCCAGACTCCCAAGACCTTTGGTAGATGAGCAGGAGGGGTCCTGCTGTTACATTCATATCCCTGTATGATTCCTGATTTTATTTATTCCTGAGGCTTTACGTATCAAGCTTTCAGAGTGTTTCAGGAAAAGAGGGACCCACAGTACCACATGATCAGCCTTCTGACTTAACTGAGCCAAGCTGGATGCTCTTTCCTATTGCATGGCAGCCAGTGCTCCCCACTTGCAACCAATTGTGACCCTGTTATCTTGCTTCATGGTAGACTGTGGCATCACTGGGAGGAGAAGCAGCCTAGAACCAGAGGAGACAAACAAAATGTTCTGACCATCAGCACTTCAAAGAAAGTAGAGACTGTTTAGTGCTTCTGGAAGTAAAGCAGCTCCCAAGAAGAAAAAACCTTCACCTTTTTCTTTAATACAAAATACTTAATAAAATATTTTACTTGGTTTTTTTGACCTGAGCTGTGCTGAAAGTGGTTTGCTTTTTGAAATATATAGCTAAAAAAAAAACCAACCAACTCTATTGCCAGCAGTCTTTGCTTCACTCTGCTTTTTAACTTTCTGTCTACCTGTGTGAGGTGGACAAGATGAATCTCCGTGCATTGTGTTCTCAGCTTTTCATGTCTGCTGATGCAGCTCTTCACTGTGCATTTTATCATAAAGAATATGATATTTGCCAATCCTTATCTTGTATTTTCTCTGTGGAGAGGACTGTGTGTGTGCGGTGTGGTGCTTTGGAGACTCATTTCTTCTGTGGTCTATTCTGATATACACTTTGGATAGCAGGGTTGCAGAAGTGTTCCTTAGCTTGGAACATGAGTAAATGATTGAATTCTTTCAGTGTCCCTGAGAAATCTTTGGTATTCAGAAGAGCTTTACCCACCTTATTCAATATCACTGCCCTTGAGAAGGGGGGTTGTCCACTGTGGACTTCACAGAATCACAGAATATGCTGAGGTGGAAGAAACCCACAGAGATCACTGAGTCCAACTCCTGGCCCTACACAGGACCATCCCCAAAAGTCATGTGCCTGAGAGTATCATCCAAATGCTCCTTGAACTCTGTCAGACTTGGTTCTGCGACAGTGTCCTGGGGAGCCTGTTCAGCGCCCAACCCCCTCTATGTGAAAAACCTTTTCCTAATATCCAACCTAAATCTCCCCTGACACAACCCTTGGGTCCTGTCACTGGTCACCACAGAGCAGAGATCAGTGTCTGCCCCTTTTCCTCCCCTCATGAGGAAGTTGTAACTGCAGTGAGGTTTCCCCTCAGTCTCCTCCAGGATGAACAGACCAAGTGCCCTCAGCTGCTCCTCACACAACTTCCCCTCAAGGCTCTTCACCATCATCATGACCCTCCTTTGGACACTCTCAAATAGCTTCTATTCTGAGCAGGAGAATTCTGTTGTATGTTTTGCTCAGGACAGCTGAGCAACTGGATGTCAAGTGGAAAGGGAAGAGCTTCAGTAGCTCTTCATGGCACCAAAAGGTTAAAGTGTTTTTAGTTCCTTCCAGGAAATTCACAAAAGTCAGGGCACTGCCCTGGCCTTTGCAGAACTCTCTGGCTGAGCTCACCTGGGGAAGCTGAGCTGAGCTTCCCTTTGCTGATCTGCAGATACAACAATGTCAATTTGCCTGCTCAGTGAACTATCAAGGACTCCTCTGTTTGGAGGGCACTTCTGCAGAACAAGTCATATCTTTCCCGTTGCTTAACAAAGTGGCAAGAGGGTACTTAAATGGATCCACTGGGAAGGAAGCCACGCGAAATCTGTTTGTCATTAAAATAAAACTCCTAGTTTTCACACTAAACAAACAAACAAAAAGACCAGAAGAAATTGAGGTATCTGGTAAAAAAAAAAAAAGGACAGATCACATTACTCTTTCCTTGTAGTTACCTGTTAATTCTCTGCAGAACAAACGCAGATGTTATGAAGAATCTACTGCAATAAGGAACTGATTCCTGGATTTGGAGTGCTAGCATAATATTAGTAACTAGCCAAAACAAAAAAAACTTTTGCAATGGGATGAATATTTCTTATTGTTTTTAACCTTTTCCATGCATCATCACTAAATCAGATTAATTTCTCCTTGCACAGGACTGACCTGGTGAAGTTTTACTTTTACGAGGAAGATAGACATGGCTAGAGTCAATAATTTCTTCCTCAGGTGGGGATATGGGTAACAGAAGTGTGGGATCCACAGCTGAAACGCCAAGATGGATTGGGCTACAAAAACAGAGACAAGTAACAACAAGCAGTGGTGCCTGCCTGGCCCAAATCTCTGATTCCCAGCCCATGGACATTGCTGCCTGAGTGTCTTGCTGATATCTGCCGGCTGCTGAACCCAGCTTGAGAACAATAGCTGCTATCCCCACACTAGGAGAGCATCCTTTGTGTAATGATAACACAGCACAGAGGCAATGGGGGCCATGCAGTGCTAGGAATTAGCACCATGGAGAAGATTGATTGAACAGAAGTGGTGTGTGGCATCCAGGTGATCTGGGTCAGCAGAATTCCTCTGCCCATTGTGGTATTCTCAGGAGTTCATGGTAGATGTAAAAACCATGGAGTCTAGAGATAAGCATGCTTTTATTTAAGAAATCCATCCTTGCTGAGAATTGCAGTGCAGCATTCAGCCACCACTGTGGGGTAGTAAAAGAGGCATTTTAGCTGTAAGGGGGTACAGTAAGTCACTGTGGGCTCCCATATAAACATGACAGATATCTGTTACCTGCTGGCATATCTTTGTAACCCTGCTCCTTAAGCAAAGATCTATTGCTCTCCCTTCTTACCTGTTTGCCAAGCCTTGGGAAACAAAAATCTTCCTCTTTGCAAAGTGCCAATGGCTCACTGACTCCCAAATCACTGCAGTTCCTTAACAAAGAACGGCATGATCCAGCAATAAAGGAAAATAAGTTTATAGACAAAATGTAATTAGAACTGGCAAAGCTGCTCTTCACTATTCAGAATATACTTGACTATGTTTTCCTTATAGATTTTATTTGTTGGAAATAATGGATATGAAAAGGGAAGAGGGACAATATTTTACTCAGAAAAAAAAGAAAGGTGGGTCTTCATGCACACATAGGAAAAAAAAAGGAACTGAAATTGTTGTTGCACTTTCTCTGGAGAGATGAACTTACTATTTCATTAGATGATGGAGTCTGAGGTACACCCAAGCTCCCTGTTGATGCTCTTCATATTAGCCAGGCATGGTGGGAGACTGTTCTCCAGACACCCTGGTGTCTGTGTCCCAAGGGTCTTTGTCTCCCAGGCAGGCAGTGATGTGGGTAGGTGCCTCTAAGGTGGGAATGTGCTTTAACCTTTCGGCTGTGGAGCCACATCAGGGACAACCCAGGGATAGCCAGCCTGGACAGTGTGTTGAGACAGTGACTACCCATGAGGCTGGGTGCAGACTCGTGGGTCCCAATAATATAGGTTAGTTTACTCAAGGAGACAGAGTTGGAGCATGAGGAAAAGAGGAAACTGCAATGTAAACCTTGGTCAGTCCCTTCCAAATTATGCACTGTTTGCTCCGGTAATTTTTAGATCCATGTTTTCCTTTGCACCACAGCTACCACCTTTGCCTTTTTCCTGCCTTGTCCTCAGCAGCTAATTTTCTCCATTCTAGTTCAAGAAGAACAGTAAAACTCTTTTTCCAACTTCTTTGTTGCATTTCTGCATCTGTCTCAGATTTAAATTCTCTCCCTGGTGTGAAGGGTGCTGCAGATCTTAAGGCCTGTCATTGTCTTAGCTGATTGGGTTTTCTGGGTAAATTTCTTTTACTAATGATTTTGTAGTCTTTTTCTGCCTCCCTCCTCCACTCTCTCCTTTCTTCTCTCTCTCTCTCCTTCCTATAATCCCTGTCTTCATGGGATGAAGGTGATTTTACCCTGAATGCCAGCTGAAATTCACTCCTTTCTCCTACCACTCCAATGTTGATCCTCATGCATCTGCTATCTTATGTGGGTTTTTTATCCCTTCTTCAAACTGTTGTTTCTAAAACTGGGAAGACTTTTCATTTGCAAATGATTTCAGTTCTCTTTGTCTTTATTTGAAGCACTGGCTTGCCTTCCACAATTTACCATGACTTTCTGATAGAGATGTGGTTACAGAGCCCTTTCACTGACTCACCAGATGAAACTTCTCAATTTTCAGCTCTTTGAGGACAACACAGTGATCGCATCCTAATTCTGACAAATGCCATGTATAGTGCAATGCTCAAGCTGGAGAAAAATGGTCTTAGAAAATGAGTGAGCTATTTGAGTGGAAATAGCACAGCGGATGTTTAAGACCACCTGGGAAATCAGTGACCACTTAGCTTGAATTCAATAGACTAGAATGAGTAGCAGGAGACTGCAAAAATAAGTATTTTGGGGAAATGAACCTGCTGAGCAACGTGCACCATGAATTTGATACATTAATCATGTCTGACAAAAACTGTGGCATCTTTGGTTATTACAGGGTGGGTGGGGGATTTCATCTCCCCATATGGTGGGTGTAATCCATCTTTTCTTGAGTATGGTATTTAATGTGTTGCAATCTAAACCTCAGGATACTACAGAAAGATGATGATGTGATTAACATTGGCTGACAGATCACATTGACCAGTGCACCAATTTGTTAAAGGAAGAGTGGAGGTGCAGATACTTGAGCAATAGCTTTCAGCAAAATTATAAGAGGTAGTGTCCTGAAAGTAAATGTAGAATCAGGATTTTTCAGGTTATTCTTATTCAGAATGACACTTTGATTAACATGGTACCATGATAAGTGGTGTGCATGGCAGACAGAAAGAAAACTAAAATAGCTAAATAGGTATTAAGTGCTCTGGGGAGAGTAGAAACTGATAGGAAATTTCAAAATAGCAAGAAGCTGTGAGATATACATGAGTGCTCTGGAAAGATGACTATTGAGTTTCTTTCCAAGGAATCTTTGGAAAATATTGAATTGCAGCAGTTATTTGAAATAGTGACTTATTAACAAAGCTAAGTGCTCTGCAATCAAGAGGAGATTGCTGCAGAGCAGAAAGTGACCTACTTACAGCTTTGTTTCTGAAAGTCAGAGGTCCTTCAGCTGATTAATATTGCAGTGTTAAATAATGTTCATACTGCAACATTTAATACTTTTATATGTCTGAGGCTGGTTTTAGAGCCCTTTAGTTTGCAAGTACCCTTGGGGAAAAAAAAATCAGCATGAAAATAGTAAAAAAAGAGTGGTTTAGAAGTCAGTAATTTAATTTAATCAAAGTGTTTACCCTATGATTTAACAACTGAGAATTTTTTACAAGGCTAATTTGGGTGGGATTCCTCTTGCCCTGAGATGTTAAAATTTGATTTCCGAACTCTGAACAAGACCTTCAGATCTTGTTACATGCAGAGAAACAGATATAATCTGTGACATCTTCTGTGAATTGCTTAGTCCATTCTAGGTAGGTGTCTGAAATGAATTATCTACTGGAGCTGCTGAACACACCTAGTTTTCTCCACTGGCAATAGAGCTGGTCCAGGAAACTAAACTTAGTTATGGAAAATTGTTTTATGTCTACAGGATAAATCCACTAAGATGATGGTCTTCAAAGTTTTTAGAACTGGAATATTCTTTTCTTTTACAGCATTTTAAGACTCAGTTTTTCACTACAGGTGCCACCATCACTGTGCTGATTATATCTGTAAGCTGTGATCATAATCAGTACAGTCTATTTCTTTCCACAGAATATTTTGCATCTCAAATGATTTGTCCCTCATCAACTTGTCCTCTCCATGTCTTGTGTCTGATCTGCGCACCTCTGTGCAGATTCTCCCCAAACATCTGGCACTGCCACCAGGGCCATTTTGCCCCAGTTAAATCACTCCATCCAACGTCCTACAACTGTTTGCTCATTTGTTTGTTTTTTCTTGTTCTGAGCTGTATGTCACAGTTTTGTGAATCTAAGTATTGCTGGGATCCTGGAAAAAACACAGTCCCTGTCTCTCCTGCTGACTCAAAGATTTCATGCTTTGCATAGATGATTTAAGACATCTCTGACAGGAAAAGAAGAGTTTTCTGCCCTCTGGACTCTCACAACCCTATTTGGGATCACATCTACTGACCTGTCGTCCTCTCCATTGCTGGCACTGTTTTCTGAGCAGTGTGATGCTCACTCAATTTAATGAAAAAAGCTCTTGGCCCACCTCATGCAAAAGCAAATCAATGACATCATTTTGGATGTGAATATAGCTCAGTCTTTGTCCTGATGAATGAAGTCCACTGAAAACCAGTCAAATCAAGACTGAATATGCCAAGAATGACTTTCTCAAAACTTGTTTCCAATATTTGTTCTGATTAAAAGACTTAAAGTTCAAATGATTTTCACCAGTTATTTCTCATGACTCTCCATTAAAATGGATTTAAATCTAATAACTTCTGATCTTCATTAGGAAGATGGAAAGCAGACAGCTTGACTTCAGATCCGTGGGGATGAAATGCTGCCTTTCAGTGCATGATTTCTTAAACATGTAATAACAGGGCTGTGTTTTCTTTGAGGCATCAGAAACATCAGAGTTTACTATGTTAATTTCTAATCATTGCTATCCCTTGGTACATTTGAAAGTCTTGATACTGCTTGTGATGAAATAAAAGACAGAGAGCAACTTTTTACACAGGGAAATAGTGATAGAACAAGGGGAAATGGTTTTAAACTAAAAGAGGAGAGATTTGGATTATGTTTTAGGAAGAAATTCTCTGCTGTGAGGCTGGTGAGGCACTGAAATAGGTTGCCCAGAGAAGCTGTGGGTGCCCCATCCCCAGAAGTGTTCAAGTCCAGGTTGGATATGGTTTTGAAGGTAGCCTTCTGAACGCAAGCATCCAGATTAACACACTGAGATTGAGATTCCTGTAAAGCATGTGTCTACATTGTGCTAGGTGTCTGGTCTCCCACAACAATCAGTAGAAGTGAGGTGCCAAAGACAAATCTGGATTTACACCTCCTCCAGTCTTTAATTGCTCTGTCACAGCTGGATCAGGGAGCTGCTAATGGCCTGTGAAACCACCAGAATGGAAGTTTAATTTGAAAAAAATGACGTCCAAGTGCTTCTTGATGCCCTAGTTGAACAAATGGGTTTTAGGGGTGAGCTTAGGTATCATTTGTAATGAGCAGCTCCTTCCCGTATGTCAGCAGACAGCTGGTCACTGAGGCTCACTGAGCATTTTCAGCCTTTGATGCATTTTAAGATGCCTGAAACATCCAGATGAGAGTGGTAGATATAAGTGGCTCCTCATAAGACTTGGAGTTTAAATTCTATGAGGAGCAGCTGAGGGAAATAGGAGTTTTTAGTCTAGAGAAAAGGAGACTCAGGAGAGACCTTGTTGCTCTCTACAAGTCTGTGAAAGGTGGTTGCAGCCAGGTGGGGTTTGGTCTCTTCTCCCAGGTAACAAGTGATAGGACAAGAGGAAATGGCGTCAAGTTATGCCAGGGAGGGTTTAGATAGAATATTAGGAAAAATTTCTTCTCCAGAAGAGTTGTCAAGCACTGGAATGGGCTGCTCAGGACAGTGGCTGAGTCACCATTCCTGGAGGTATTTAAAAAGCATGTAGATGTGACATTTAGGGTGATCCTAAATGTCCACCTTAGTGTTGGACTTGGCAGTGATGGATTAAAGGTAGGACTCAATGATCTTGGAAGTCTTCTCCAGCCTAAATTATTAAAAGACTCTATATGGCACATGACATATATGAGATCTGTGCCACTGTGCAAAGGTCTGTGGAGGGCAGGTAAGACACTCCAGCACATCTCAAATGGCTTGTGTTTTTATGCATGAGCAGATGATTCAACCTCCAACAGGTCCTCAACAAATCAGCTATTTCTGTGTTGCTCTAGCTTAATTTTGCTGACCCTGGAGTGGAAGGATGTGGGTCTGAATTTGTGTTCTTGCCTTTAAATTCCTAAACTGACAGAGTCCATGTCCTGAGATACTTTTGTTCCAAGCATCTCCTCCTGAGTCATGCCAGTTTGTCACATTGCCTTTTTTTGTGCTGTTGGGAGGCAGAACAGTGTGAAGACAGGACATTCTTAGGGATGTCAAGTATAAAGCAGATGTCAAGTACTATTCATGGAAATTGCACTTCTTCTTGGCTCATAACAAGAAAACCACTGTAAAAATCACCACCCAGAATCCAGAACCTCAGGTTTGTGTGTACCTGTTTACAAAAGGAGGATGGAAGACACTGATTGCTTCACTTATTGGACCACTGAGATGTGCTTGCATATTCTGTGTTGGAAAGTGGTATGAAACCTTCCAGGAAAAGGTTTAGATGTGCTAGATTTTTGTGGAACTGAAAGGGGGGAGGGAGAAAACTCAAGAAAACCAAGGAAAAACCCCAATAAATTAAATGTGTCTTCCAGGATTGTAGGATTAGGACTAAATATGCAATAAATTAAAAATTGGATATCCATGACATGGATACTAAGACTATTTCTCAAATTGCTTTGGACATCTAGGAAGTGATGTCAAACCTCATGCTGCAGGATTAGTAATATATAACAAACCTTAGATGAGAAGCATCTCATTTCAGTCTGATGAAGGACTTGCCACTCACATCCTTTTCAACCTGTCAGCGACCTTGTCAGAGGTTATATTTGAGATCAGATGTGCTTTATCTTGATGCAAAATAACAGTTTCTCTCTTCATAGCTCAGCTGGGAACCAAGGTACAGTGAATAATTCCTGCAAGGTGAGAATGTTTTGACTGTGGATAAGGTGTGTAAGGGAAAAGGTAAATGCTCTGTCAGGCAGTGGATGAGGACTGAATAAAACACCATGGAAAGTGAGGAGCACTGCATTGATGAGGAAGGGGTTATCTGACTAAGAGATAACTTCATTCCTCTTGTAACTTTTACGCATTCCCCTCACCTTGTGTTGTTCCTTAGCAATAAAAAGAACATTTCCCCTATTTTACATGCAACCATCACAGTGTTAGCTAGAATAGACTAGACTGATTAAATACTTCTGAGGGGACTTTCTGAGCTGTGTGAGATACAGCTTCATCCTTTTTATTGTACCTGTGTAATATCCATATTCCTTGTAGTTTCAGTATTTAATTTGCACTGAGATTTTGCTACTGCATGGTATTGAATTAATCTTTCCCTGGCTTGTACCAGTAACAATCATGAAAATTAATTAATTGGTGACAGGACATGGGGTAATGGTTTTAAACTGAACAAAAGGAAGGTTTAGACTGGACATAAAGAAAGACTTGTTTATGATGCAGGTGGGGAGACATTGGCACAGGTTGCCCAGAGAAGTTGTGGCTGCCCTGTCCATGGAATCATTCAAAGTTTTGTTGGATGAACCTTTGAGCAACTTGATGTAGGGGTTAGATGACCTTTAAAGGCCTTTCCAAACTAAACCTTTCATGAAATTAAAGCCTGATGAATAAGTCCTGTGCTGTTGTGTGGCACCAAAACTGTTTCAGCAGGAAAGCGCAGTCACTGTGCTTCCCTCTCTGCTAACCCTGGGCAGGGTGGTAGTGGTGGCAAAGGCACCTGCTCATGGCATCACCGTGACCAGGAAGCAAACACCTTTGAAAGTGCCACAGTTCTTGTGTGCTGGTCATAAGTAAAATATAATGTCCTATAAAAAGGGGAAAGTTTGCGTACATATGAATGAACACCTCCTTCCATTACTGGCAGGTGTCTCAAGCAGCAACTTCACAGGATCTTATGGAAGTTCAAAATATTTCATTATTTTGCCTATGCTTAATTAGATTTTTTGTGAGGTGCTTGGTATTTGCTGATCTTTGGCATTACTGAGGTGGGTTCTATGGTATGTTATTCCTATGAGATTAGGAGAAAGGTTTACTGTGTTAATTTCTTTAAATTGAGTATTTCTCCAGAGTGTCAGAAAGAACATCTCAATGTTGAAAAAAGCAGGAATATAGTCCAGCAGTTTGAAGGACTCAATTGTTTTAAAAAACTTTCTTGTAACTATGTTTTGATTTATAAGATGTTTTACAACTTGGGAAAAATAAGAGATAAACAATTCTTCCTGTGCTGCAGACCCTGGGGGAAAAATATTGTGCTCTAATGACCTACAACTCACAAACCTGAGTAGACTAAAGTTGCTAAGGGCTAAAAAAAAAAAAAGTTTCTCTCTTTTATGTTCTTTGGCAGCAGAGAAAAAAATTTTGTAAATATTTGTGCTCCATAGATGGGTTTAGTCAAAAGCCCAAGGGACAAGCTTTCAGGTGACAAAGTATTACAGAAGATAAAGCCAGACAGCTATTTTCTACAGAACACAAACTTAAACTTATCTACAGACAATAAGAGATCCAGTCTTATTTTGAATATATCCCAAAAATCTGGTTAGTGTAGGTGCATGTGGTACAGTTTATAGATATCCTATAAAGCACAGATGCAGTGGGATAGGATAGCCCTACAGTTTTATTTCTGGTTTGCAGGGTATTTCTGCAAGAGCTGTTTAGTACTATCTTCAGATATTATCAGTATCTGTCATCTGTATGGGAGACCTTTTGGTCCTAAAAAGAATGACAGGGGGAATAGGCAAGGAGTGAACTATATGGAAGAACATGAAACTTGTTGTTTCATGGAAGTGGGGACCACCTGCACTCCAGTTCAGAGGCTGAGGCACTAATTATTCAGAAACTAGGAAATGGCAACTTTCTAGGAAAACCTCTCAGCCAACCATTTCAGAAAAGTCAAACAGATGACATTAAGGAGCCACAGAAAGTGGTGTGTGTTTGCATGTTTGATTTTGTGCTGAGAGGAGCTCCCTTGGAGCTGGCAGCTTTGCACTGCCCCCTCTGCCTGCAGTACAGTGACTGATGGGCTGAGAGGCCCTGGGTGGCCAGAGGGCAAAGGCAGGCAAGCAAGGAGGGGTCACAGCTGGAGAAAAGCACCCCTTGACTTCCCCTCTGACTGATGAGGAGCATTCACACCACCAGTTGTGTCTATCTGAGGCACTTACAAGAATTTAGTCCTTTTTCAACTGGGAGTAGTCCAAACAAAATAAATGGTGATTAATCAATAAACCCACAGGGACGGGCTTAGCACACTGCCAGCTGTGCCACTGGGATGTGGGGTTCAAGGCCTCGGTCCCTTAAACCCAGTAGAAACATCCTAAAGGTCTTAGGGTTTGAAGTCAGCTCTGCTATGGTCATCCTCTCTGTCCTTGGCCATTCAATATGGTTTTGCTATGTAAGGTCCTGTTCGTAAAATGAGAACTTTAAGAAGCCTGTTGTCTATTTATGCTGTAATAACCTCTTTTAAGGCAAGCATTCTCTCTTCCTATATGAATATACATTGCTTGGCATAATGGAGTTTAATCTGAGTTTCTTTAACGTATCTCTGTTGAATAATAACGATTTATCTAATTGAGTGAATAGCATTTAGAAAAAGATAAAATGAGAGCAGTGATTTACTTTTTTTCTTCCTAGGAAATGAAATGCAGAATTAATTGGAGCTGAATAGCAGCACCTATTCAAAAGTGATGAAAGAAACTTTTTATATACTGCAACATTAAACTTTCAATCTGCTTATCAAAAGCTTTTACTAGGGTTTGCATTTCAGTTGAATTAAGGAAATTATTCTCAGTGTAAGTTATTCATGGGTATTTTTCCTGAATGCATCCCAGTGTTCTGAATGCTCATCTTGTAAATGAATGCTCACCACAGAGACGTACACAGGGTTACTCATGAATACGTGCAACACAACCCTTATTTCTATCTCCCCACAATCTGTCTTCTCACAGAGAGAAGGATGGATAGTGAATTAATGAGACAATGCACAGGTAACTTGGTAGGAATAAGACAAAATGTGTGAGACAGACACTATGGATTTGTTTATAGTCACTGTGGGATAGGATTCACCTCTTATTCCTTACTATCCTCAGCACCCATTTGCACCCTCACGTTATGATTCCACTTCTCTTGGGCAACTCACCTTCTTCAGGATGCTGTCCTTCTCAGTGGACTAAGACATCAAGTCTAATCAAGTCTAATAATTAAAGTAGATAAGATGTAATTTTTTAAAGCTGGCAGCAGGAAATTTTTCTGTCTTCATGTACCATAGACACAAGAATCAACATAACACTAAACAGTTTGTGTGCTTCTGTGACAGCACAAAATCTGACATCTGCTGATTGAGCTCGCTGGGAGTCCTTGCTGTTTATGTGCAGCTGTTACAGCAGCCATCCCATTACCTGTCTTTAATTAGGCTGCTTTAATACTAATGTGTGCCTATGTAAGCTGAGAGCACACAGCTTTCTGTGGCCTGGTCATATCCCCTCTGCTGTGGAAACCTACTCAGCAGCTCTGAAATGGTCCCTCCTAGCATGCTTTCCAACAACTAGCAGTGTTCTGGATTTTTATATAAGGTTGGAAGCTGAAATAGCTGCTCCTTTTTTGCAATTTTATGGAACACAAAAAATACTTATAAGGGTTCCCTCCCTTTTCCTCCTCTCTTCTCTTATATTTGAATTTTTACCTCCATGTTCCCTTGCACAGCCAGTATAAAAGGCAAGTGCAGGAGTAACTTCAGCAGTTCATTTGCAGGCTTGGTGATGCTACGGTTGAGCACAGCCTGGAGAAGTGGCAGAAGGTGTGCTGAACCATCCAAACACACCTGCTGTCCTGACTGCTATAAACAGCTCCAAAGAGCCAAAGACTATTACGGTTCTTGAGTAGGAAAAATGCTCCTCACTTGGCCTCCTGCTGCCCAGCCACATCTGTTCTCTTCCAAACTCCTGAAAGCAAGAGGAAAGTCAATGTGATACAGGAGGCATTTGAGTTCAGAGGATGGGATCGCAATGTGTTAGTGAGATGACACCTTCACCTTCCTCTTGCTGTTTAGATTAGAAAATTTGTTGATTGTTCCTAATGATATATTTGTATGGCTTTTCAGGAAATGGAGTCTTGTGCAAGACTGAATGTTGCTCATCATGAAAATTAGGAATGACAGTTTTGGGGGATCTTTTATGGGCAGTGGAATTTTGGTACTGGATCTAATATAAAAATCTTAAATAATGGAAGCTACAGATAAGGACTTTGTGGGAAGAGAGAGGAAAAGATAAGGAGCTTCATCAGAAGAAATGATTAAGATCATTGGAGCAGCAAAGGGAAATTTCCCTTGTCCACATGAGATGAGAAAACCAGAGGCTACTCTAAATTTGGAATTGATTTTGAAAAGTGCTGAAATCTATTCAGCTCTAACTGCTTTCATCTCAGACATTCAGTAAGCCCAGAATTGAATACAATGGGGTTATAAAGTAGTGCAAGGTTAATCTCTTCTAAGTCTTGCACTTTGCCTATTTGTGTTTTATGGGACTGCAAAGCCCACAAATGAGGGTCTGATTCTCAGATTACATGTATCAGCTGAACTTTTAATTTGCAGTAGCTATTCTAGTGATAGATCTGACCCTTGCAAATGCCTATTCAGAAGGATTTTTAAAAAGGCATAACTAGTTGATGTTAGTTCAAAATGTCTTAAATATTTCTGATATCTCAGCTGTAAATACGATGAAAACCTCAGTATCCTTAAGCAACAGATAACAACTATCTGAGAGCAGTGTCTTGTCTTCCATTTTTGATGCAAATTGGAGAACTATGGGCATTGAGAACACTCATGAGAAACAGAGCCCTTATCTTGGTCTGTGGATAATACAGGTCTGGTGAGCTGACAAAGGTGAAGGAGTAGCCAGATGGTGTGTGTGTAAGCAGTCCCCTCCCCTCTCTTTTATCTGCCTGCTTTTTGTGCTTTGCTGGGTGTATAATTGGCACATTTTGAGTCAAAACAAAGCAAAGAATACAGGTGGTGTATTAGCCTTATGACTAAGGAGCAGTACCACAGCCTCATACTAGAGCTGTGTGAGCTGGAGGTGATTATCCATAGTCCTTTACTTCAGGTATCCATTTATAGCTGGGCAGATATCTGTGCAGAATGCAACATGAATTAAACAGCACTTAAGAGTCATTTCTGCAAAGGACTGACCCAAATATGCTCAAGTGGGGAACTGTGACCCTCTTTTGTTTCTTATGATCCTTCACAGGCACATAACATATTTCTGCCTGAGATCTTCTGGGAGTGCTCACAATGGCATATATATATATATGTACATATAAAGATGATGAATAGAAGGACCCTGCTCAAGGAGTTCCTTTTGGGATAACCAACATCCCAAAAGCAGGACAGAGACACTGAAATGAAATCCAACATTCCACCAAGGTGTCAAGCAGTGATTTATCTCTTGGCACACACTGCAATTAGAAGCGTGCTGCCTTATATTACCTTTATCTCTCTATATGTTTTCACATATTTATTTTTAAGGCTGATTAACAAACCATTAAGGCCACGGGGGAACTGGATGATCTCCTTTCCAGGAACTTTGTCAGCTAGGAAAAAAAAAAAAAAAAAGTGTGTTATGATAGAAGAGGAGAAGACTCAGTAAAACTAAACCTCCCCAATTCCTCACTTCAAAATTAGAATTTTGTAAAAGGTAAATTTCAGGCCTCTACAGCACCGAAATGTTCATCCTGATTTAGCAACTATTCGTTATGGATTATGACATCTCATAAAGTTAAAAAGAAGTAATTTGGAAAAGGAAGTTCATAAACTCTTGAAACATATTATTAGGGCTTCTATTTGTTTCAAGAAAAAGGCTCATTTTTTGGTGCTGATGAAGTGCACTATGTTTGGAAGGAAAAATTACTCTGCTGAAAAATATCTGTGTATTCAAAAATTATGTATTTTCAGGGTTTTTTTCCTAGAATTGCTAAAGTTATGCAATTCTTCAGTGCTATTAATAATTGTACTCGTGTTTGTGATGGAGTGTTTGCAGTCAGGAACACAGAGAGAGCCTTGGATCTGAATGCTTGTAAATAAGAGGAAATGAAGCTGGGTGAGGCTGAGGTCCAGCTCCAGCTGGGATTCTCAGGGCAGGGGGAGGTTCCACTCACTCCGCTCTTCTGGCACCTGCTGAAGGTCACAGGCCATTGGTTTTAGCATGACTTGTAAACAACACCACCCATCCACATATGCACATGAGTTTCATTGTTATCTCCTTTAATTAGGTCAATACTGTGAAATTCCAATCTAGGGCTTCATTCAGGAGGTAGAGATACAAAAAATTATTTTTCCACCTGCTCCTTCTGTGACATTTGGTTCAATCACTGTATTTCACTTTGGCTTTTTACCTCACAGCCTTTGCAGCTGAGCCATTGGGATAGGTTGTTGAAATCTGTGATATCCATATCTTTGCCCAATTTTTGCCATTTTTTAAACTTTAAAATTAAAAAATATGTGGTAAATAAGACATCAAAATTACATGTATGGTATTATTATCATTATTATTAGCTGTTATTAATTGCTATTATCCTTATTACTACTATTCTTCACTCTTATTATTTTTATTGTACATATATGTGAGGAGTAGAGAAGCAAATGGGATACGAGTGATTTGTTTTCCATGAAAAAGTTTATAATTAATTTAAGAATTACATGAATATTTACTTTGCTGAGATTCTTTATGGCAGCCATCTAAGTTTAACGACTCGTTAAAGATACAAGGAACAACACAATGCAAATTACACGCAATCTGCCTGGTTCCTGAAGAACTAGGAATGGGACTCAACTACAGATTTAGGTATGTAAATGTTGCACTCACCAAAGAGCTGTTATTGTCAACTCTAAATAGTTGTCAACGCCAAGTGATCCCAGAGAGGGATTGCACTCCCCTTGAAGGAGATATTTACCTTTGATCAGACGAATTGCACCTTGTATGTGATTAATTCCTCTGATTAGGTGCATGATTCACTTACCAAAACAGATTTCTAGCAGCAATGAGAAACCTTGCCCAGCCTCCAGCTGCCACTGCAGAAAACCATACATTCCTCAGAGGTCCTGCATTCCCACTCTGCTGTAAATGCCCCAGAAACCCTTAGGGACTCAAATCACATCAGATGTCTAAGTTTGCATGGCTGACCAGAGATCTACTTTGCAGACACAACTACTCTTAGGTCACTGGAGCTGGACCCAGGAGTAATAAGGAGTAGATCCATACTCAGTGAAGTCATGGGTTTATGTTCCCCATGCTGGAAGTTCTTTCTTTGTGTCTGCCTTCAAATAACCCTTTTGCAGTTTGCTGGTACTGAGTGACCTTTTCAAGAGCTCCACAGCTAAACCAGGCACCAACTTAAGGAGAAGAGCATTAAACTGCAACTATCCTGATGTCTGTGCTTGGAAATGGCTGTAAACTGGGTGATTTGAAGGGTGTCGGGTCAGTCCCTTCCTCTCTGCTCTCTTCACTGCACTGCTGCACTCTGCCAAAGACACAGATACAAGTTACTACAAACACTGAGTACAGAAGGACAGCTGCTGTTATGCAAACAATTCATCTACTTTTGTCATTCTTCTGTTAAGGATGTCCCTGATTTTGGAAGAGCCATCTATCTCCCTGCCGTTGTATTTAGCTTCTTGTTTCATAGAAAGCGATTTCCATTCTGCTGAGGATTAATGATAGTTATAATGATACAATAATGTTACTGTATCAAAATTTAGTACATTTAAAGTCTCTAAGAAGAAAGTAATATACAATCTATATTCTCATAGACATGGATTTCCTCTTGGTCTGCTATGGCACTATTAAGGGCACCACTGCAATGTGGGGAAGAAAATAGATCTTTCCACAGAGCTGAAAATGAGGAGAGTCCATAATGGTCATTTAGCTTAATTTCCTGAATATCACAGGCCCTGAACCTTTATCTTTGACCAGTAGGAGGTGGGGTGGTAGACTAAATGGATTAGTCTTAGTCTTTGTGGTATTAGCTGGTACAAAGAGAGTTACAATCCCTTAATTACAGCTATCTGCAGTTGGCTTAGGTAGTTTTTCTGCCCTTTTTCCTACAGAGAGGTTAATTGTTTCATTTCAGTCTTGCTTTTTTATCCTTTTCTCTTCCTTGCTGTGACTACTCTAACTGATCTAAAGCAAATCAGGGCACAGTGAATGGGTCTGGCTTTTTGTTTAACTCCTCTGATGCTTTCAAAAGTGTCGTTCATTATTACCATGTCCCCAGTAATTCAGTGTACAAAGATCTGTCCAGAAAGCAAACAGGATGCCCAAGCAGAAAAACTGCAGATATTTTTCTGCATTTAGAAGTCCAAATTCAGTTTACCTAAGTATTAATTCAATAGATTAATCATAGCCTGAGAAAAGTACTTGAAAAACCCTACCGTATAATATAATGCATATTTGACAAAATTCAGACAAACTATTCCACTGTCAGATCACTATGAAGTTGCTACATGTTTCCTATTTGTTTAGGGTTAATCTCTTTTAGAGGAACTGTTGTCAAAGCTGACATGCACCTGATACAATGATATATCAGTTTTGGTGTAGTATTTGCACCATGGTTTGTGGGCTTCAGAAAATTCAAAATCTCAGAACTCTGAGTCTCTACAAAGTTCTTGTGAATTTGAGTTTTGGATGGCAACATGAAAAAAAAAAAAAGGGGATGTCCCTGGATATAAATATATATGACCTGCAGAAGGCAACAAGGCCTCCAGATTCATTGGGGAACTGTGATGGATAACAAAGGTCTTGCTAATACACTGCTTACTTTTTCCTCACAGTCTAAACTAACCTGGATTTTTTTTTCTGACATATCATCTCTTCAGTAGATTTTCCTCTGTGTAGCCATACATTTCTTCCAGTGCTAAACAGAACATATCTGAATACCTCAGATGTGCCATTTTTTTCTCCACAGTGACAATAACACAAGGAATTCTGGACGTTACAGCTCTGGGTATCATCTGCCCAATGCAGCACTGCTGGCATGTGCTCTGCATCTATGCCCATCTGCACATCCATGCAGTGCATTTGGATAGCTTAAAAATTCAGTGTTATGGCAAAGACCACCCAAAGACAAATATCTCTAGATGTTCTTCAGGCAGATCATCCTTGCACTGCTGCCAGAAGGCACAGGGTAATGCAAAGTTTGGTTGAGAATTCGCACTTTTTTTCCAAATGTAGAGTCCCAGAGGAGGCTACAAAAGAGATAGATAATTCCATTTTGTAGAAGAGCTGTCAACAGGTGAATGTTTGAAACATCCCAGACCCATTTGTTATACTTCCACTGTTCAAGATTTAAAACCAGAAACCTGAGTGGCTTTGGATAGGAATTGATAGAAACAAATTCCACAGGATGGTAATTGTGTGACAACATGAGCCAGACAGTTATTTCTGAGAATGATGGCTGGAGGGCAGCCAATCCTTCTGTTTTATGTGACTGCACCAACCACATCAGATGGTGCTTTTCATGTCTCCATTGAGCATATTTTTGATTTTTAATCCATTCTTGTTCAAGTTCACTTCTTTAAAATATGCTTTGTTTATTGTAGCATTTCTACCAAGAAAGCAGGGTAGATTTCTTTTTTTGCCATGATCTTGGAAGTTCTTCATGTAATTGTTCCACACAGGAAAATGTTGCCTGGAAAAATGATTCTTGATTCAAAACGACTGGCAATGTTGGTGAATTTTCAGGAGGTGGGCTGTGAGCACAGGGTCACATTGATCTCATCTCTATCTCTTGTCAGTGTATGCTATCAGCCAGGTCAGTAATGAAGGGAATTGTAGAGCTTCTTTCTAGTATATTGTAAAAATTCATCAAGACTAACTACCACTCATGACAGGTAGCAAGCACCCTGAAGAATGCAAACCTGTTACCTCTGGGTGACAAGCAAGTAGAAAGGCTGTTCCTCATTGCCAATGCTCCTTGTCATGTCTGTTAACTCCCAGTTCAATCCCCAGAAGCCCCTGTTGTTAAAGATAACACATGTATTAGATATTTAGATATAAGTATATTATAGATTTAGATATTTAGATATAAGATATAAGCATATCCTTCCTTACAGTGATTTCAAACCAAACACGTAAGGCAGGAAAAAGAAGTGGGGGGAATGATAGGAAAAGTTAGATCATTTTCTTATGGAAAGAAATCTAACCTTTGGCCTGTTTATAAGGCAGAAGAAGTTACTCAGGCCCAAGGCCCTAGAAAATTTCAACTGCAATAACAATCAGATGAGAACCAAGAAGGAGAAAGAACTGTTTACAGAAAAGAATAGCATTTCCAGAAGAAAGAAATGGGACATAAACAATAAAGAAGTTGAGGATGGAATTTAACAGGGGCATGGACTATTAAAGGATCCTTGAGGGTCTCTTCCAACTCAGGATGTTCTATGAAAAAGATCTTGAAAGAGACTTTCAAAGATCTGGTGGAACAGGCAGACATCTAGTCTTAAATTCCTAATCTCACACAAATATCCAGGGTAAATGAGTATTTTGACCCTTTCTCTCCTACTCTCTTTCATATCTATCCTCTTAGAGCCAGACAGGACAGCCAAGCTAGTGTTGCAAGAAGGGGAAAAACCATCTCATGTATAAAAAAAGTGCATTTTTTCATATGAGATTTATGGTTATACTCCACTGAGCACCAATGTCACTGAAATGGGAGCTCCTGCATGATCTCTTCCCCCTCCTTCCCCTGCATCTTTCTCTCCATCGTTTAAAATCTTCCAGTTGCAGACTGTGTGATGGACAAAATCCATGTCAGGTTGTTAAGGTCACCAGCCTCAGCTGTCAGGACAAGACAACTCACTGGAACTGAAGTGGCAGGAGCACTAGAATGGCAAGAAACATCCTGAGATTGCCAAGGATGGTGTTAACATCTGTTTTAAAGAGAAGGTGATCTGAGCCATGCAGGAGTTTAGTGTTTCAAACAGCCAGTGGAATATTTCAGATTAAGTTCTACTCATAATTCCAGGATGCTCTTTTTAATTGTCTTTGCTGAAAGCAACAAAAAAACCCCACAAACTTTTTCTGAGGTCTAACACAGCAAAAGCACCAGTCGGCAAAACCTGACTTTTTTTTCTTCTTCAGGAAAATCTCTACTAGCTCAATATTAATATTTAATACAGTTGAATTTAAGGGATTCCACCTAATTATTTTGCTCTTGAATCTGCATATACTCCCACATGTACAAAATTGCTGCAAGGCAATTTGAAGAGGTTGTTCTAAAACCAACATTGTTTATGGGCATAGAACTTTCCAAGTCATTTGAAGGAAGCAGCAGACGCAGTCTCATCGTGCCTCTTTTAAACAACTTGAATGAATACAACAAATTAAAACAGGAGCAGGTCAGCAAGGAACTGGACATGCTGAGATCCAGCTGAGTACCTGACACTGCTCAGGTTCCCCCTGCACAGATGCCAGTCTCCCAGGCAGGATTGTTACTCGGCTGGTAAATGCTGCAGGCTCCCCAGAGGAAAAAATGTTTTAAAAGGTGGAGATAGAAAACTCACTTCAGTTTAAAATTGCAGACTTTTATTGTAAATGAACTAGGAAAAAGTGTTTAAAACACTTATAACAGACAAAGCTTGTAGTATGGTCTCTATATTGATGTATGTTGAGAAAAATGTCCCAGGTCCTTGTTCAAATGGAAACAGTAAAATCTGTGAGAAATGTGGGAGCTGGCAAAGCATTTTGCCCCCATCTCCTGTCATCTCTAGTTACATCAATAGCAGTCAGATAAATCAGAGACACATCTGGCTTGTCCAGTCTCCAGAATAATGTGACTACATCCAAAGTGTCTTTGGGGTGCAGTCCACGGCCTCCCTTTCAAGTAACCAAAAGGTCTCAGATCCACCCGTATCCAAAGCTCTGGCACTTCAAAGATGAACTGAATAGTTTGATACATCCTTCTAGATTAAGGCACCTACTGGGATGACCTAATTTAGGAAATGAGGTGCCCTGACCTGCCTCTGCAGTGACCACCTCCTCCCTTCAAATCAGCCTGCCCTCGCCCTGGAGACGTATCTAACTGCAGGAGTGGCCAGGGCCGAGATTAGGAACACTGGACAGTTGTTTGTGTTCAGCACAATGAACAACTGCAAATGTCTCCTCTTGGCCTTGGCTTTGCCTTGGTCACTTTTGCCAAAATTGGATGATTCAGCAGAGTGAGATGTGCTGGACACCTGAGCCATTAGGTCACTCCTTTGCAGGTCACATTCTCATGGGGCTAGAATACAGTTCCTACAGAGCAGTGATATCATAGCACATCCTCTTTGTGTTTTGTGCTGCAAGGATGGAAAAACACAAAATAAACCACAGTGTTCTTTTGGGATCACAGACACCCCCTCCCCACCACCCTCTGATCTCTGTTTTCTTTTATTCATTTATTCAAAGCTACGCAGGAAAAGGTAACTTAGCTTAGGTTCAAGCAAAGGTTTAATGCTAGAAATGATCAATCAGTAACATGTTTAGAAACGTTAGAGTCACAAGTGATGAATACAGACATACTCCTAAATCCATATCTGGGTTCTTCAGTGGCCTAATTTTAAAAAATATAAAGCATTTAATAGTTTGATCTTACCATAGAATCACAGACTTTAAGGATTATCCATTGCAACCCCCTGCCATAGGCAGGGACACCTTCCATTTGACCAAGTTGCTCAAAGCTCTATCCAGTATCACCTTGAACACTTTCAGGGATGAGCCATCCACAGGTTTTCTGGGCAACCAGCTCCAGTGCCTCACCACACTCAGAGCAGATAATTTGTTCCTAATATGTAATCTAAACCTCTCCTTAAAACCTTATTTCCTCTGGTTAGCCTGCAACAGTTATCACCATCTCTGAACTGAGAGCACAGTTACTCTGGCCAGCAGCCAAGCACCCACACAGTCACACACTGAACCACTCTCCCTCCAAGCAGGGTAGGGGAAACAGCTGGAAGAACAAGAGAAAAAAAACTTGTAAGTTGAGGTATAGACAGTTTAAAAGTGAAGGAAATAGAGTGTATTCAGCCACAGCTAAGACATGGGTGTGTTATCAGCACTGCTTTACTCACAAATCCAAAATGGACTACTATGAAGAAAGTTACCTCCATCCCAACCAGGCTCAGTGCACACCTTCACAATTCTTCCACATAAAAGTAGATATAAAGTTTAATGAGCCTCTTCCCCCTGTCTCTCACATGCCTTGTTTTCTGCTAATGTATGCTAAATGGCTCCTATAAAGTTAGGCTGGATTTGTAGAGATGCAAATGAGAAGACATTGAATTGAAGGCTGTCTTCCCCAAACTACAGTTACTTTAGGTTGCAGTCTTGTCCCTTGAAGCACCCTATAAAAAATCAAAGGAGTTGGTGACAGAACATGCCATGGCACTGTTACCTTCCCATAGCCTTGGTGCCTTTCCTGAATAATGTGCTCTCCTGTACAAAACCAGTTGCCCTGGTATCTGGGACACTGAGGTGGATGGACTTCAGCTGAACCCACTTCAGGCAGTCACCTACACCAGGCTTCCTGAAATAATGGGCTGTTCTGGCCAAGGAAGGTCAGACCTGCCCATGGTATGCATGGGAGGATGAAGCAGAAGCACTGAATTTCCACTGGATGAAATACTGTTGGGTCAGGCAGTCTTAGGATCTTCAAGCTCTTGCATGATATAGATGTTTTTCAGTGTTCAGATTAAGCTCTGGGTTCTCTCACCTGAGAGCTCCTCAGTGTGGTGTTGCTGAGCCTTTGGACCGTTACGCAAGGCAGCCTCAACTCTGCTTCTTGTGTAACAGCTCAATGAGGACATTTCTGAAAACATAATTTCTATTTCGATCAGGTGGAGTACTCCAAATTAAATATGTGAAATGATGCTTTAATTGCTCAGATACCTCTGGCCTCACCTGATTACCTTTTGTCTTCTGCAAACAACATGAGATGCCTTGAGGCTCAAGTCTGTTCCCTTTACATACCCTCCAAAGGTGCAGTTAATTGGAGGGCTGTGTCATAACTTCTCCTGGAACAAAACATCTTCTAAAAAACTTTTCAATTCCAGTATCACCTGTTCCAATATGGTCACACACTGACAGCAGCAACTGCAGCAATGCAGTTAGTTTCTAATAGGCTTTTACAATAATGGAATCAAACTACTTTAGGCATATGCTTAATTTCATTGTCTCTTCTGTCTAATTTTACATGAGGGTTCTATTTCTTAAACAAAGGCTGGCAATGTTGTTAGCAGTGAGTATATGCAGATAGCAGCTCCAATTTTGCTTGTGCATCTTTATTCATGTCTTTGATGTAACAGACTTTTCCTCTGTGTTATGGGCCCAGAATACAATTTTAGTAATATATATGAAAACTAATAATGCTGCTGTATTTTCAGGTGTCACTGAAGGAATTTCATGCCTCCTCTTTGGAGAAATATTCAGTCTGAAAATACAGAACAATTACTCTGTAGAACACAATTACTCTGAAGAACACATTGGCAGAAGGATTTGTAAATTCTAAGAAATTAAAAGTATAAAAAAACTTAATACATGTTCTTGGTACTGGCTGCTACCAAAAAGGTTACAAACCACTGCAGAAATGGGAATTTTATTTGTTTTCATCTGTGTACAGCCCATGTGAGTAAAAACAGAGAGAGAATGTGACCTGTAAATATCTGAAGGTTGCAAATTTAAAGGAGGAAGAAGCTCTAAAGCAGTCATTAAACAACATGAAAGAATAACTGTCTCTTTGTGAGTGAATTCATGTCAGGAGTTACTCTGCACATCTCCTGCTGTGGTGAACAGTTAGGTGCCATCAACGTGGAGATTCACTGTGAAAATCAGCTTAAAATTCATTCTCAGGACATTTCTGAGTAAAATGGGTTGACTCTCAGGTGGGGACTGTGCCCCTTCATCAGCAGTGTTTGGCACGAGGCACCCCAGGATATGAGACAAGACAAACACGCATAAACACCCTGTATGGTCATCCTCACTTAACATGTACATTAGGGCTGGATGAGTCCAAAGTGTGGGGCAGGAAAGAAAATGAAGGAAATATTTAAAAAGTCTAGGTTTTGTGCTAGAAAATTTGAGGTTTTTGCTTCCCCTTTCTCTCAATTTTTTATAGTGGTGGTTTATTTCCTTCCAGCAATCTGGGAAAAAAAGTCACAACACCAATGATAACTTAGGAAAAAACCCAAAGCAAAAGATCTAACTCAACTGAATTTCAGAAGCAGAACGTCTTAAATAGTAGATGCCATACAAAATTATTTACTTTTGCATCCTGACACATAGCCAAATTAATATTCAGATACTTTACATTTAAAAAAACCAAGACAAGGCAAAACACTTCTGGAGAAAATATCTCTGGGGGAATTTAATCAACAACTTTAACTGTTTTGTGTACTTATTGCAAAACATTTTTTGTAACATCACAAGAAGGAGAAACTAGGTATTACTACACTTGGCGTCTTCTTCTAGAAGAATTTTAGCCTTTGTAAGATGCTCTCTTCATGTCACATCTTCCCACATCTAATTGGCCTAAAATCCCACTTTGGACTAAAACTTACTTATTTTCATAGCTCAGTAAAGGCTAGAATATGAATTTATAAAAGCAAAGTGCTTGCTTTTTAAAGTGGAAGCAAAAATCTTAAAAAATTAATACAAATCAAGAACAACTGCTCAGAGTGTAATTAGATCAATTAATTATTTACACTATTTGAAAGCAGAGGTAGCTGGTAGCTGGGAAGCAGCAGAACATTTGTACGAGGAGAGATGATGGATCGATTAAGGAAAGAGAAAGTGGTTTTTTGAAGTGAAGAATATAGAGATCTGACCAGGGAGTTATGGCCATACATTGTCTTAAGACAAATCTTTTGAACTGGTACGTGATGTTGTGCTGCAGAGCTATGGGCTTTTGGTCTAGTGCTATGTTTTAAGTCATTTAGTAGATCTCCCAGAAGGATCAGGACTGAGAGGGCAGAGACTTCAAGGCTGCCTTGTGAGTAAGAGTCTTCTCCCAGCTATTTTAGTTCTTTAGCAATTCTCCATATGAGCTCACACTGGTGCAAGGTGATTTTCTTGTTTCACCTCAACATCTTCCATAAGGATATTTGGTACATCTTGTAGATGCAAATGTGGGACCTACTGGTTATTAACAGGCTGTTGAGAGTATCCTGTACTGTAGGAGTTACATGGATGGGTTGGAAATTTTCATTTTTTACCCATGTACTCTCAACCTGTTCAATACAGATCATCTACAGGCAGCTGGCTACTGTGGGTTAGTTTACCAGTGATAGAAGGATGACTAAAAGCTTGGAAGGGATCACTCTGAAAACATTTTTCCAGGACAGGATCTTAATAATTCAAGGTTTATTTAGATCATGATTCTTCTCTTGGCATTAGGTTATGATGGTATTTGGTAACTAAGTATTTCTGATCATCAGAGAGAGTTTCTGGTATTGAAGTAAGTTCTTACATGATGTTTGGGTGGTTCTTTAATTCTGTGATACATTTCATGACAATGAAGGGTAATGCTGAGGGTTGAGGTGGTCACATGTATCCTCTGATACCTCAGGATATCCTGCTTCAAAATCTCTCCCCTTCTTCCTTCTTCTCCTTCTTCCCTTGAAGTTAAAGCCCTTGTGTGGCCGGTAGTAAGGCCAGAAGAACAGCAACATTGAGGTGTTAATACTCAAGCAGGACACTGGCTGGTGAGTGGGCACATCTGGGATTTGGGACTAAAATTGCAGGAATGGTTTTATCCAGTGAATCCCTGAAGCACGGAAGGTTTAAGGTTGGAAAGGACCACTGGTCATCTGGTCCAACCTCGCTGCTCAAGCACGGTCTTTCTAGAGCACATTGCACAGAATTGTATTGAGATGGTTCTTGAATATGTCTTGAATATCCATATGAACATATAACGCACAAACAAGGTAGAACTGTTGGGACTCTGCAAACAAGAGTTCCTTAACTACCAAGCCAGGATCAGAGGACCCTCAGCTCAGTCATTTTCTGGTCCCACGATATTTGTTCTTCTGCCTCAACATCAATTTGCATTGTAAAATACATTTATCATGGCACAACTTACCTCTTCAGTCTCTCCCCCAGAATTTAGTACACAACTCTCCATCAGTACCAGGCCTTCCATTTTATGGGTAAGTGCACTAGAGAGGAGACAATTCTATGGAAGAATTACAGGATGCTGGCACTGATGCCTCAGAGCTTTTTGGATTTTTTACCTTTTGTAGATTTTAGAAGTAGTTGTGTAGTAAATGTAGATTTTAGTGTAGCTGCATTATATACCTTACCCTTTAGTATAATAGTTTACACACACCCAACCCTATTACCCCATTTCATATAAATCTCTCTAAATTCCTTTAGTGTGTTTAGTCTTCTTTTGAAGGTAGAATTGTAGAAAAACACCTCTGTTTAAGAACATCACACCCTAGGCCTGGACTGAAGACTCCACACAGACAAAGAAACCTTCAAGCCCAGAAATTTAGAGAAGCTCCAAGGACTGTACGTGCTGTGAAGAAAATGAAGATGAGGAAGAAGGGGTCCCAAACGCCTCCAGACCAGCAAAGGGGTGTGTCAGGGGCAGAACTGGGGGGTGGATAGATCTAGGGTTGGGTGGACTATTTATAAAATCATAGACCCATTGTCTATGGGGATGAATGTTGTGCGTATTCCCCTGGGCCTGAGGCCTGATTAAAGGGCCTGCTCTTTTTTTTTATCTTACTTTATACACTAAATTGGCCTGGAGTTTTTATTCCACAATCTCATTAGACAACAGCACAAATGGCCAGACTACATATATTTCTATCGATGTTTAACACCTGGAGCTTTTTTAGAGAGTCCAGGCAGCCCTGCAACCTGGTGGTGCAGCTTGGATATTTGTGGATCTTTAGGAATGGGTGGTCTCCATCATGAAGAAAACAGACCAGCGACCTGTGTTACACGCTCTGAGAAGTTTCAGCCTGAGCAGGGTGACATTCACAGCTTTGAGATGTTTCCTACTAGCTTAAGCAAATCTGAAAACCAGATGGGACTGAATGTCATGGGGTTCTGGTGGCTTCTGCTGCAGCACATAAAAATGCTTAGAGATACAAATTCTTAAAAGGGATATTGTCCAGTTAGGATAGTTCTGAAGTGAAGGAAGGGACAGGGATGAAAACTGGTGACAGCTTTAGAATTTTCAATCTGCATTTAATTTTTAAACGCAAATGATGTTTGGAACGGTTAACTAGTAACTACTTCATAGGTATAATTTTTTAATAGATGCTTTTCTGATCTAAAAAGCCCATGGTTTTTACCCTCAATTTACCACAACCAACTGTAGCCGTAATGAACAGATTCATTGCTGTAAGAGTTTTGAAGGAAGAAAAAAACCCAAAACAACTCAACCCCAAACCATGAACATTCCTCCTGCCCTTTGCATTACACATATATGGCTTCCTGGCTTTGGATGAAGACTAGAGACATGAATTTCATGTCAGCTGTACAGACATTGTCAGCACTATGTCTTGAACTTGTCTGCTTGCTCATCACATTTTAATTAATGAGGGCATAAGCCAAAACAGGTGTTGGCAACAGAATAGACAGCAGGTGGCCAACAATTTTTAGATCTACAATTAACTCATCTATACTATTGTTCCAGAACAGGGAGTTCATACAGTTTTACAGAGGAGGAGCTCATATAATTTTACAGAGGAGGCTATTATCAGACTGAGCTTTAGAGGCACATTCATTTTTTCTGTTTCTGTTTGCTGGAGTTTTTTTAAATGGCTTTTTCTCAGGCTTGGTTCTCATGGTAAAGCTGATTGAAAAGTTTGGGCTATTCTTTTTCCAGCAATAGACAATTTATATTACTAAAACAAGCTAATCAAGGAACTAAATGACTTGAATAAAGAAGCCTAAATTCACTTCATTTTCATCTCTTTTTCCAGAGAGAATGTGGCATAAACTGCTTTGGAACTAGTGCTCAGCAAAACCCTTCTCCAAGTCTACATCTGTATAAATTGCCACAGAATTAAAGTTCAGCAAAACCTAAAGTACATTAAGAATCTGGTCAAACTCTGAACTTTCTCATTCAGGTGTCCCACATTCTTTAAAGCACACAATTTAGTTTCTATGCCCTTGTTGTTACACATTCCATTCCAAGACTTTTCAGTTATAGCTCTTAAAATGTGAATTTTTGGCATTCCCTGGTGTGTCTGCCATTACCTGTTGGCTTAAAGCTGAATGTTTAAAATGAGCAAGCAAAAATCCCATTGATCCACAAAGCCATGAAGGGTAATAACACGGTGCTATTTGCCATCTCTACATGGTTTTATGTCACAGCAAAATCCATGAAGTAACTGAAGAGGCAGGCAACAGTCTGAGAGAGAGCAAAGTCCAGATTGTTCTGATCAAGTAATTCCTCAGGTTAGTTAACTGGTTATTTTAATGAAATGTTTCATGTTGCAGAAAGGATCAATGGCTCTGTTTTAAAAGTATTGTAAGAGAAACAGTGAACATCAGTCTGGTGACATGGCAAGAACAGTAGGAGTGGTAGCAGAGGAGAATGCAATCTATTTCTATGCTAGATATGCAAAATGTGAACTCTAGGGCTTAAGGAGTTGAGGAAAACATCAGGAAATATTTCTTAAACATCTTCATATCCTTCTTGTTTAGAGCTCAGTGACAAATGTAGAAATCTACTCTAGAGATGAGTAGAGAAGTTTGGAGTTTTTTAAAAGAAAGGCTGTAACTCTCTCTGCACGGATCTTTGTAGCCAGCAATATTGCCTTTATTCTGCTTTAGTAAGTTAAATGAGGAGAATCTTCCTGTGGGACCTAAGCTGCCCTCATTGTCACTCTATCCTCAGAATGTGTCTGTGAAGGACTTACATGGAAACTCTTCCATTTTTATGGCTGGGAACTGAGGTACCACAGCAGGAGCAGGATCAAGCCTGTCTCCATTAGTACGTGAAATAAGGCTGCAGCAGAAGTTGACCAGTTACACATAACCTGGGACCCTGCAGCAGTAGAGAACAAGCCCTGTTCTGATATTTAGCTCACTGCAGGTGGGAATTATACATACGTTTTATGTTATCCTATACAGTCAACATCAAAATTAAGCTGTACATTCCAAGGCTATATCTGACCTAAAGCTATATTTAAAATTACTGCAAATAAAGCTCCTCCTGCCTTCAGAGCAATTACAGCATCAACTAAATCAGCATCCCTAAGATAACTGCCAGCTGTTGCCAGGTAGTTCTGTGGATGCTCCATGGGCTTTCCTACTCTTATCAGCCCTAGAGAGGAAAACATGCACCCTGGGATCCTTCAGGATGGTCAACTTGCTTGTCCAACGAGTGGAACACCTTGACATTGGTGTCAATGATTTCCATAAGACAGCTGTGGAGATAAAGAAATTCCTCATCCTTGAGAAGGTTTTACTACCTGGTTTTGATGCCAGTCATGTGGGAGCCCCAGTGGTGTATAACTGCAGCTGAGATCAGCCAGGGGACAAACTGGTGTCTGGATACAGGCTGAGGCAAGACCTCCAAATGCCCGTGCAGTGTAACGGTCAGCACAGCTCCTGGCGTATTTCTAGTGTGTGTTAATTATCACAGCCCTGGATAAGGGTCTGGCACTGTCTGGGGATCACATTTCTCAGCAACTATTCCCACTGGTAATTTGAATTTAGACACTTTGTTTCAAGGGAAAGAGAGTTTCGATGTACGAGCATCAGTCAAACCATGTCATTTGGCCTCTGAGAAACGTCCTTAATGGCTTTACTTAGTAGGATAGGCATAGCCTGGGGGATCAGTGGAAAACTAAAAGGCTTGCAAGCATCCCTTGAAACTGAAGGTTAGACCTGTGAGTTATTGCACACACACCACAGCATAAGGGATGGAATTTTTAAGCGTGAAGAGTTTATATGCTGAATTACCCAAAAGGCCAAATGAATATTAGCTGTTGTATGGAATATTATTCTATGCACACAATACGCCTGGAATAATTAACACAGTAATGGATTTATGTTACTATAATAAATTTACATTAGCTGTATGATTTTAATATATACACACATCTTTGAAATTATGATAGCAGCTGTAAAACTAGTCCATTTCTTTATCAAAAGCATCCAGTTCAAATAGTTCAAAGAAGGGTCAAGGACCATGTATGTCAGATAGCACCATGGTTTAACCCCAGTCAGCAACTGAGCACCACACAACTGCTTGTTCATGCCTGTGGCTAGGACTGTATTTATGACTGGTAAAAGAAATAAGACAGAAATTAATTTCCTTGGACTAGAAAGTCACTAGATCTAGTATTGTTTTGATGGAAAATTCTTTCATTAACTAGTCAGATATTAAATGGATTAAAAACCATCTCAGTGTTAGATTTTAAACAGGTGTTATTCATTAACTATTACTTATATGATTTCTTAGATAACTGTCAACTGCTTTTAATATTTTTATCGATAGTTTAGGAAATAAAACACTTTATGGCAAAGATGACTGATGTTGTGAAAACTGATACAGCAGCAAATCTGGGAGTAATTTACAATTTAATGGAGTGGTTTGAATGGCTTGGGTTCAGGCCTGGAGAATCTAGCTTTTCCCAGAGTAAATCTGTATTTGATCAACTGAATAACTTTCTGGACCTCACTGACTGTATTGACTAGATCTTCATTTCCTATAGTAGAAATTAAGACATTTAACATTTCAGTTAAGATAAAGAAAAGTACTACACAGGGAAAGAAGAGACCAGGCTTTGTTAAGATTGCTATAAGCCATTTCTAGTTATGGGACACCTGTATTAAGATATGAAAACAGTATTAGAATTCAGGAAACCAGCCTTGAAGTGTAAGTTCCATGGAGCTTATCTAATTCACTTCATTGAAAAAACAAGTTAAGAGGTGAGTTAATCCCTATGCGCAGCTATTTATCTGTAGAGATGTGTGGCTGCAGTGAGGTTTTCAAATCTATGGACAATAACTTTACAGGAACAATGGGCTGCAAACTGAAGTAAAACGAAATTGACCTTCAGATAATTCTTTCCTGTGTCTTTTGTAACAGGGATGATTAAACACAGGAGTAGCTTCCAGGGCCAGGTAGTTGAAGGTATCACAATTTTTTGGAAAGGCTTTATTTAAAGATTGGGGTCGTTTGAGAAAAATTGTTTACTCCCTGAATATAGTGCTCAGACCAAAGGTATGTGCTGGTTCACTCTATCATAAAATTTTTCCCTACATTTTTTAGAGACCAACACTTCTAAACCTTAAATGGTTCAGCTAATGTATTAGCATGCAGATAACATGCAATTAATTAGCATACATCAGGGCTGTCACTTGTCATCAGAAGCAAAGCAATTATCAGAAATGGTACAATGGAAGTTCCTAGACTGTATTTCCTTGAAATATGTTGTTAACCATTAATTTGTGACCAAAAAAAATTAGTATGATGGAAATACTTGAAAATGTCAAATTTTTAAAAGTCAGATTTGAAACATATGCCTCAAAACTCAGCAGCAGGTTTTTTTGCATTGAATTGGTCTCTTGATGTGTTGCTATTTAGTCCTTCTAAAAGCTGAAACGAAGAGACTTATTATGTTGACAAGAAAGAACACTGTCACTTGCTGTTGGTTTGAGGTTTTTTAAAGCACCTCTGGTGTAAGTGCCACGTTCCATAACACAATATTTAACATATTTATTCCAACAGCAACAGCTCTCACATATTGTCCTGTTGCACACATCATGTGTAGGCTGGAGCCCTAGCTGAATGTTCTGGAGTTAATTTGCTCACTTGTTACACCTTTTGGTGTGAAGTGGGGTTAATTTTTAATTATGTCAAAGCCCCATTCTTTTTTTTTGCTCCAATTCCTCCAGCACACATTTATTTTCACTTTATCCAGGCTCTTGTTCCAACACACACACTTTTCCGAGTAGTTTTTCTAACTTTCCTAGTGTTATAAAGTAATGACTACTTATGTCAGTGGCAGGGGGGTTTGCTTGTTGTGGGTGTTGTGGGTATTGTGGTAGGACGACAAAACAGGCAATCTTCTCTCCTTTTGCTGCTGAGCTCCTACCTGACTGGAGATAGTTATAGCTTTCTGTCAGAAACATTTCCCTCTGGATCCCATACATCCCCTTGGCAAAATGAGAACTGCACTGGACAAAGCACTGTAAAATAGGCTCTGAGATCAATGTGCAGTGCCTTGGAGCCCTAATAGGTCTCTTGAAGCTTTTTTCTGTAATTCATTCCTTTTAGTACTAATAATGTGAAATGTTTCCCAGAGAGCTTCCTTCCAAACATCTGGGAGTTCTGCAGGAAAACAGCATGGCAGAAGTGAGCTCCTGTTGGGCTGAGGTCTGTTTATGGATATCTATGTCCTCTCCCGCTTAGGCTGCAGCAAACTGGTTTCTCTTGCAGGGGAAAATAGACTGTGAAGGTGAATGGATGCTTGGAACTGGCTTGCAGATGTTATCAGCAACCAGGTGATAAGAGGATTTGCTAGATTGAGCTTTCTGTGTTTGCCATAACAGTTGTGAATGGTAATTCCCTCGTTAAGAAGCTTTGGCTGGTAGCAGTAATGAAGGACTTCTCTCTGTAGTGGAAGTCACTGTCAGTGGTAGAAGGACAACACAGCAAGAGCTCAGCTATTAACTGGGTAGTGGGAAAGGAGGAAATGAAAGAAAAAGAAAGAGATTCTATTTATCTCTTTTGCTCTTGTCTGTCTCTCCCCCTTCCACTTCCATACTCTGGAATAAAAATGAAGATGCAGCACAAAAGTGTTTCTCTAACAAGACCAAAATGTATCTATTGGATCTGATGTGTTAGACCTGCGGGCCAACAATTATGGTGGGTTACCCAAAAAAGATTTTCTGCTACTGCCACAAAAAAACCCAAAAAAACAGCTGAGGAGGGACGAACTGATACACTGTAGTGGGAGTTTAACTTCCTTTTCTTTTTTCCTTTTTTTCTTTTCTTGGGTGTTCTGTTTGAGTAAACTGACAAAAAACCTCACATAAGGTAAGGGTCATTTTGGTGCAATAAACTTTGTGTCAAAGCCACCTCTTTCTAATTTCTTGCCCTGCCTTTAGGTGAGCTGCTTGTTTCTCCTTCTCAGTAATACCTACAAGAAAACCCCCTTTGACCCATTTGCCTTTCTGCTCCACATGGTTTGTCTGAGATTACTCGATACCTTCTTACTTACCACCAGCTCCTCTGCTTCTGACCTGTTGTTTCAGCTTTCAAGAGCTCAAATATCCTTCGTAGCTCTGTCAGTGTAATAAAACCTGCCAGGGAAGCTCTCCGACCCCAGGTGGTGGTCTACCTTTCAAAGGCCAAAGCAAACGAACCCACTGCCTGCTGCTCTCTGGCACATGGAGATGAGGACTTTATTGGGAGATACTCCTAGCCTAGGTGTTGTGTAGAAACCATATGACAACTGTTTTCTCTCCCCTAAACACATAATCTACATATTTCAGAGCAATTGCAAGGCTGGAAGTGCCTACTTGCCTGTGAGGGGAGGCAGTGAGAGATGAAAGGTGATGAACCTTTAAGTACCGCAGTAGAGGGACTTCTAATGAAAATGGGGGTATTCCATGACACAGGGGATATCAAGACCTGTCCTCTGGTCCTGAATTTAGAGGCGTGATCTGATGCGTGCATGAGAGCTTTCAAAGCTCTCAAGACATGCCAGTGACTGCTTGGGCAAAGGAGCTGAATTAGCTACCATGTCTCTTCTTCCTTTGAGTGACTCTTTCGTGGTAGTTTAAGAAGGAGGGGGAACCTCTGGGGTCTGGGTGATCAGTCCATGACCCAGAGGGGGGAGATGCTCTCCCGCTGCCCCTCCCGCCACGTGGTCCCCATGGGCTTGGCCAGGACCCACGCAGAGACCACAGGAGAGGGAGATGAGCGAAAAAGAGTTTATTGTTAGGGTTACAGGGTTATATAGGGTTCAGAGGGATTGAAAATTAACCAATTACAAGTCTCAGGGGGCTTACAAAAACACC